>CM053576.1:34215176-34326731 GCA_028646485.1 Cryptoprocta ferox | reverse complement strand
AAAAAAAAAAAAAGAAACTGCCTAGGTGCTGTCTTTCCCTATAAAACCCCTCAGCCTTTTAATGGTGGGTCTGCAGTTTTGAAGACATTAGCCTGCAGCAGCCTCCTTTCCTTCTTTACACCAAACTCTGTCTTTTCATTTCATATTTCAGCTCCAGAGCACAGAAGTCGGTTTTTGAAAACACAATTACTATTTCCTTCATTTAGGTTATGTTTTTCTCATTAGCAGATGGGGGAGGTCAGGTCCTCACAAAGTCAATCCCAAGTAGGTGTGTGTTCAGGCTCCATGGGACTCTTTCCCACTGGGTTACTTTCCCATTGGCTCAATTCACTTTTATGATTTTAAGAATGTAATAATTCACACTTTTATCCTCCTTAAGTTTACATCTCCACAAAGTCTTGGTGACCTGAAAACATTCCCCTGAATTTACTGGCTTCATACATTCCAATTCTACAACTGACCTCAATATCTTTCCCTCCTTTGATAACAATAAAATCCCCAACAGATCTATACAGGATCTGCCTAGTGAAAAGGTCATGAATAAACATGAGGTCCTTTCTTAACCTGATATAGCTATTGTTAGATTTGTGGCGCTCGTTTAAAACGTAAAACATCAGCAAGGTACACTAATTGTCAAGACAATAGTTAGGACTACATTTCATCTTGTCTCTTGGTTTTTGCTACTGCTTTCCTGCCTCTTTCAATGTCCTCCTCTCCACAAAAAGGTTTAAATTCTACCAACCCTGGTATTAAAACTTGCCTGTAAACACTCCTTTAATCTCTTAAACCTGGAGTCATTATTCACTGGCATTTGTTGTTTGTGGAATACATTTATTAATTTACTCAAGAACTGCTCTGCAATATTACTTTGCTTGCTCTCTTTACCATATATTTATCTTTCAAACTATTTAGTTTCATGTCAATGTCACTTCGTCCCACCTGGAATTTTAACTCCTTGAGAGCAAGCACTGTTACTTCTAGGTAATACCACCCTATTCTATCCAATGTCTTCCTTTAGGTGGCCTTCCAAGAATGATTGCTTGCATTCTTTGCTTTTGCTAAAGGAAATTGAATTGAGCTGGTACTTCTTTAACCATTTTCAACTCTTTTACCCTGAATTTTTTTTAAGTTTAAGATATACTTGTTTATTTGTAAACCTAATAGAGCAGAGCTTTTCTGGGGGTGGTGGTGATGATGATGGTACATGGCAAAACTTCCTCAAGTTGTGAATAATTATTGCCAATGTTCAAAAAGTGCTTCTTATGTACCAGGCTGTAGTCTAATTTAAAAAATACATTTAGGGGTACCTGGGTGGCTCAATCAGTTGGGTGTCTGACTTCAGCTCAGGTCATGATCTCACAGTTTGTGGGTCTAAGCCCTGCATCAGGCTCTGTGCTTACTGTTTGGAGCCTGAAGCCTGCTTCGGATTTTGTGTCTCCCTCTTTCTCTCTGCCCCTCCCCTACTCAAGCTCTGTCTCTCAAAAATAAAGAAAAGTTAAAAAAATTTTTAAATAAAAAATAAATTTGGTTGTTGAGCCCAGTTCCTGGTATAGAGCTTCAAAAACCCTTGGAATTTCCTCAGTGATAGGAGTATCTTTTACTATTCATATGACCCCTTTTCTATCAGACCTGTGTTTATGCCAATGAAATGAATTAAGACAGGGCCTTTAGACAGGATGGGGCAGTGGGGGGGGGGGGACCAACCATGTGATTGGATGGTTGGAACTTTTAGTCCCCTTCTCCAGCCTGAGGTGAGAAGGACTAGAGAAGAGCTCAATCACATGGCTTACTGATTTAATCAACCATGCCTACAGTATACTTACAGAAACCTCAGTAAGAACTCTGAAGAACTAGGCTCAGGAAGCTTCCTGCCAGTGAACATGATGTACTGGCAGAGTGGTGGAACCTGACTCCTGTGTTCAGAACCCTTTTCTGTATACTGTTTTCCTGAGTCCTAGGAGTTGTTCTAGTGAATTATTAAACTTGCAGAGGTATGAGAAGCCCTGAATTCGTAGCTTGCCAGGCAGAAATGGGTGGCTACAGTTCACCCAGGACTTGCAGTTGGCATCTGAAGTGAGGAGCAGTCTTGTGGGACTGAGCAGTTAACCCATGGAGTCTGTGTTAATTCCAGGTAATTAGTGTCAGAACTTGTAGGACACCCAGCTGATATCAGAAAGTTGGTATCAGAATGTACACCAACTGGGCTAAGCACTTTGAGTATACTATCTTATCTTGTCCTCAAGGTAAACCCTACAGGTAATAGTGGCTATCATTATTCTTTTATGCAGATTAGGAGGTTGAAGCACATAGAGAGTGACTTCTCCAACATCAGAAGCCTGGTATTTTCATGTCAAAATCCAATGATGTGACTTATTAGGTCATACTGCTCCCAAGTTTACCAAGTCTCATAAGCTGAAGATAACCTGCTTGGCAGTGGGGAAGTGAAAGTATATTGGGAACCTCTTTTGCTCATCTACAAAACCTTTTGGCACCTCTTCTTACTGCAACTACTACCATGTGACTGGATCAGGACATGCCTTGACCAGCTTTGTGGTGATAATCTCATTCAGACTAGCCATGTCTCTTTTGTGCACACACCCTTGGGAATGGCTCAGCATCTGTACATGTGCACCAGGGTCAGCGGCAGTGTGGACCATTGACCAATGGGGAATGGAGGCCACTGGGTGGGTAAACACTTCCTGTTTTTGTCTCTGAGATATGGGTTATAAAACTCTTTAAAAAGTATTATGGGTTCAAACATCAGTAGAGGCTCTCTCGGCAACATATTCCTTCATCGTTTCTCTCTCTTGCCCTGATGCCCTCCCTCTATCCCACATTCCTGCTCCTGGGCATTATTCTCCAAATAAACTACCTAAATTGTTTCAGGCTTGCTTTCTATGGAACCAGGTAAAGACAAAATACTGTTAACTTCAGCCAAAGGTATGTTGATGATACCTTAATGACAAAATGACACAGATAAATGGGCTCTCCCTGAATTTAATGCTCCCGCACAACTCTGATTTGTGGTGAAACAAAATATGTTGAAACTAATTAAATGTGTCTCACATCATGGAATTTTTTGAAAGGGATGACTTTGAACTAATAACATCTGAAATGATGAATAGTATGGCAAATGAAAAATTAACATCAATAAAGAGTCTTCATTAGAATTTATGGAAAAATTAATATGAAGAGATTTCAGAGTAGATATCCTTTTATATGAGTTTAAAGTTTATTCTATTTTGAATAAAATTTTAATTTAATTTAATTTTGAATCTGAATGATTTAGAATAAAAACCTTTGATAAGTTATTATGTGCTGAAGAAATTTGGCCATCGCATACTGATGTTTGCATCCTCACTGTTTAGTGTCTGGCACATAATAAATACTTAGTAAACATGGATTGGATGAAAAGAATCTGAAAACCGGACCAGAGGTTATAGTGGGTTGAATTGTGGCCACTAAGAACATATGTCTGCATCCTAACCCATACAACCCATCCTAACCCATTACATAAGTGAATGTAAACTTATTTGGAGAAAGGGTCATTGTAGATGTAATTAAGTGAAGGCTCTTGAGATGAGCTCATCCTGGATTGACAGGGTAGGCCCTAAATCTAATGATAAATGTCCTTAGAAGATAAGAAGAAACGGGGAAGGCCTTGTGAATATGGAGGCAAAGACTGGAGCGATGTTGCCACAAACCAAGGAAGACTTGGAGCCATTAGAAAATGAAAGAGGCAAGGAGGGATTCTCCCCTAGAGCCTTTGGAGTAACTAGCTCTGCCAACACCTGATTTCAGACTCCCTGCCCTCAGAACTCCAGAGAATACATTTCTGCTGTTTTAAGCCAACCAATTTGTAGTAATTTGTTATGGAAGCCTTAGAACACTATAATACAGAGGCATCAAAAGAAAACATGACAAAAGGTAAGGAACATAAGAGATAGTTTCAACCATAAAACTATTCAACAAATATTAACTGAACATTACTATGTGTAAGGCATTTCTCCAGGAGAACATGAGTGAGCAAAACAGAGACTCCTGCACTCATGATGCTTACATTCTGCAATATTCGCATCAAAGAAGCCAGTTTAGTCAACATTCCTTTAAACTTAACTAAGATATGGTTGTGCCTGTGCCTGTATCAGAACCTGTATCAGAATTATTAAACACAACTGGTGGTAAAGACATTACTCAGAGAATGAAGATTGTATAATGACGTGGGAAGAACTTACTATCCCTGGAGAATGCGAACTCTAAATTTCCATATTAGGAAATATTAGTTTTTAACAAGCGTAATGGAAGGAACACATTCAAGACTTCTATGACCTTCAGATTTCTTTTCTTTTTAATGTCTCCATATTTCTTTCCTTTTTTTTTTTTTTTTGAGAGAGAGAGAGCACATGGTGGGGAGAGGTACAGAGGGAGGGGAAGGGGGGGAGAGAGAGAGAGAGAGAGAATCCCAAAGCAGGCCCCAGGCTCAGTGCAGAGTCTGACTCAGGGTTCAATCCTGCGACCCTGGAATCATGAGCTAGCCAAAATCAAGAGTTGGATGCTCAACTGACTGAGCCACCCAGGTGCCCAGACCCTAAGATTTCTACTCAGCTAATGGGATGGTTCAGATTGTCCCCTCCACTGCAATGGAACACTGACTATCTGTGAGCAAGCACAAGGGGATCTGCTAAAATAGAACAGTATTACAGTTTGGAAAAAAAGTAAATCAAGAAAACTTTCATCAAAATTGTTTTTCTACAATACTTTAAAAAAATATAACATTTCTTAAACTTTTGACAGGTGCCATTGGTTATCTTCCAGGGAGGACTAGCCGCCAACTAGACAAATGTGCACGTAACAAACCAATATTAAAGAACACGTTTGGTTCCAAAGCTTGTCTCTGTGTCTGTGGTTGGATTGGTATACTTGTGATTATGATATTCAGTTGGCTTTTATACTGTATAAATTTAATTACCTCAATCACTGTAAACTTAACCAAACGTATAACTTTGTGCCCAAGTATTATTTATATGATTAGAATACCAATACTTCAACATATTCTGCAAAATCCCCCTTGTTTGTTCTCCAAGTGCTCTAATACTGAAACAATTCTGAGTCCTGCTGGGTTAGTATTGATCAACAAAGTTCTGAAATGCTGGAAGGACAAAGCATAAGGTGAGAAATCAAATCCTATAAAATGAATAATTTGGTGCTTATAAATGAATCAGAAAATTTACATTTCAACACGTCAGTATTGAACATAAATGTATTTAACTTATGCAAATTCACTTTGGCCAAATACACACACACACACACACACACACACACAGCATTCAGGGACTTAGGAAGCTGAGGGAAGGAGGATTCCCATCTCACAATGACCATGAGTCTCACCTTCAATTACTGGAATGGCAGGTGCCAATTTAAAAGGTTTTTTATATCATAGTTCCTTCAGCTTCCTAAGTCCCTGAATGCCTTCTGTGTGTGTGTGTGTGTGTGTGTGTGTGTGTGTGTGTGTTTATATAACTGAGTTGAATATAATTCTTGTGTTTAAGTACATAATTTTTCATACATGTCCTCTTATTCTAAGCCAATTACTGGTATGAGCCTTTAACCAGACCTTTAATTTTATTAAGTTTCTTGTAATGAATACAGTCTTTAGGGGTAATTTGAAAGGTTTTTCAAAAGTATTCTATCTCATATAGAACCTTAACTTGAGAGAGAGAGAGAGAGAGAGAGAATCTGTTGAACATTATATTGAACAAAGACAAGAATATGAAAAATGCTGACTGTAGCCCCAGCAAACGGCCTGACTGCAATCTCATGAGAGATCCTGAGCTAGAGCCACCCAGCTAAGCTATTTCTGGAGGAATATGATAAAATAAATGTTGTTTTAAGCTGCTAAATTTCAGGGTAATTTGGGTTTTGTTTTTGTTTTTGTTTTTTTGAGAGAGAGAGAGTGAATGAGCAGGGGAGAGGGGCAGAGGGAGAGAGGGAGAATTTTTTTTAAGTTTATTTATATATTTTGAGAGACAGAGAGAGAGAAAGAGAGAGAGAGAACACAAGGAGGGGAAGAGAGAGGGGAGAGAGAATCCCAAGCAGGCTCCACATTGTCAGCCTGAACTCGATTCAGGGCTTGATCCCACAAACCGTGAGATCATGACCCGAGCCAAAATCAAGAGTTGGTTGTCCAACCAACTGAGCCACCCACGCATCACAGAGAGTCTTAAGCAGGCTCCAGGCTCAGCACAGAGCCCAACGTGGTGCTCAATCCTATGACCCTGGGATCATGATCTGAGCATAAATCAAGTAAGATGCTCAACCAGAGCCACCCAGGTGCCCCTTTCAGGGTAATTTATTATCCAGCAACAGATTACTAATACAATAGGCATCAGAGATTTGAAGAGGAAAATGTAGGGCCGTTGCTTTTGAATATTTTGAAATGGAGAGGGGAGAGATATATACAAAGCGATCATAAAACAATGTGAAAAATATAATTGGGGCAGGTCACTAATGAGCTAAGTGACATCTAGCAGGAAAAGTGGGACACTGCATTCCAGATCACTAGGAGACTACATATACTCCGTTAGACAAAGAAGCATCTGTCCCCAACAAAACAGTTTCCTGCTTGAAGCAATGAACGGAATTGGAGGGAGTGGGGAGGGCCAAGGCTGCTGACTTTTATTAATGACCTACTACGCCCTGTGTACTTTATATAAGTGATCTTAATCAGTCTTCACACCGATTGTATGAGGTCTATAGAATTTTATTTATCTTATAGGTGGACACCTGAGGCCCAGTATGTTGTGGAGCCAGAATGTGAACACATGGGCCCCTGGATCCAAAAGCTTATTTTTGTTTTACTGCATCAGATGGTTCTCCCTTAACTCTCAAGTTGTGATGCCCCTTGGAATATCAAGGCACAAAAAGCCTTTCTTTTTGAAATATTCTGCAGTAGTTGGCAAAGTTGGTCACTAAGGGTGTGCTGAAAGTCAGACTCTCTGGCCTGTAGGAGCCAGTGAGCTGAATTTCCTTATTAGTCAACTGCCATCAGACCTCTGTTACAATTTCATAGGCTTTGGGCAAATATTTCAGGAAGGGGAAGAATTAAGCAGTGAGTAAAAGTAACCTATATTATCTTCTCAGTTCCCTGACTTTATAGACAAACAAAACTTTCTAATCTTATTTCATGGTCCCCAAATACTTCAAATGGAAATGCTCACTGACTGTCATCTTTACCTCGAGAGTTACAATTATGTCCAAATTTTAAAAATCTTTTGAGTGATCAAGGATAAGCACAAGACATTTCTCTTCCAAGAACAACCTACTGACGGCTGAAATTTCTTCAAGAACTTCAGCATCACTTGGATGGCTAATGATCTATAATTCTGTGAAATTAGATTTGTAAAACAGAGCTGGAATGAAAACACTTATTACTGAATGAGGAATGGTCAGAAGCTGGCCCAGACAATTGTCTAGGCGGAGTGCAGAGCCATCTACCTCTGTGTCTGAAGTGATGAAAGGGCCACCCTGCCAATTATTCCTTCATTGATTTGTTAAAACACCTCCACTTCCTATGACCAGTGTCACTGCTGTTGTGTTTCTGGAAAGCATAATCCTAAATGTGTGTGGGTAAGGGTTACATGACCAGAAAACAAAACAACAAAACACAGACCCAGGGACCACCAGTGTCCACAATCCTGTATAAATAAGCCTCTCTTCTTCAATTCCTGCAAACTATTCCAAACCTTCAAGGAGAATGAAAAAGCACCTTCCCACAGATTCCATCTATGTGAAAGTGGGGGACAAATATGATCCACAGACTGTAAAATAAATAAAGCAACAGAGAAGAGCAGCAGCTGAAAAAAGAAAGGGAAGGAAAAAACAGGAGACTTGTGAAAGAACCCAGGAGAAAAACAGATCACAGCAAGCACAGTTAGAATGCACTTGCTGGAGGTAAAGGGCTAATCCTAAGGTGACCATGGAAACACAAAAATGTTACAACTTACAGTGGAGTGAAGAAGGTAGGAATTAGAATAGATATGTTGATTATCTCATCTATAATAATTCTGATTTAAATAACATCATTAAGAGCTGACTAATCAAATAATAAACATACACATATTCTTTTCTCTTTTAATTATATATATATATAATATTTTTTGTTTATTTTTGGGGGGGGAGAGGCAAAGAGGGAGACACAGAACTTGAAGCAGGCTCCAGGCTCTGTGCTGACAGAGCTTGAACTCAGGAACTGTGAGACCATGACCTGAGCCGAAGTCTGATGCTTAACCGACTGAGCTGTCCAGGTGCCCCCCCCCCTTTTTTTAAATTTCTTTGTTTATTTAATTTTTTTTAGAGAGACAGAGCAAGTGCACAAGTTGGGGAGAGGGGCAGGAGGAGAGGGAGAGAGAGAGAGAGAGAGAGAGAGAGAGAGAGAGAGAGAGAGAGAGTCTTAGGCAGGCTCCATGCTCAGTGTAGAGCCCAATATGGGGCTCGAACTCATGACCCTAGGATCATGACCTGAACTAAAATCAACAATTGGATGCTCAACTGACTAAGCTACCCAGGCACCCATATATACTCTAACTAGTATAAAGATAACATTAAGAAAGGTAATATTATTGATTTAAATTGGGTGGTGGAGAGAAAGGGAATGGAGAAGAAAGAGGAAACATTTTTATTATTCCTCATAACAAAGGACTATAATGCACTGACTAAATGCATTAATAAGGGTAATCACCAGATCAGAGCTGCAAAGCTACCTAAAACTCAGAGCTACACAGAGAAAGCAAACCAAAGGAAACAGACTACATAGAAAAATTCCTTAAAATATATAAAGACAGAGAATATGCAATAATATGACAGAACCAAGACCAAGCATATATATCATCTTAGTAAGTGCAAATGGGTTTAACCTACATATTAAAAGAAGAATTTTAGATTAGATTGGATTGGAATGGAAACAAAAACTATGCCATATCTAAGGATCACACGGAAGTGATTCAAGATAGACAAAAGATGATCAAGAAAGATGGGCAAAGTCTACTAGGAAAAGGTACACTTAAAAACATTTTTTAGACTTTTTAAAGGTAATATCTACACCCAATGGGGTGCTCAAACTTACAGCCCCAAGATCAAGAGTGGCATGCTCCACTGACTGAGCCAGCCAGGCGCTCCAGAAAAGGTACATTTTTAAACAACAAGGAATTGTTAACATAGTATCAAAAAAGGTATAATTCAGCTCAAAAAACAGCAGGCACTTTATTTTTTTTTAAGGTGTAACACATGCAAAAATGTGTCAGTTATGAACATCTAGGTATCAAATAACAACAATCATAAAGCAGAAATTACAGAAGATAAAAAGACAAATAGAAGTACTCTGGTAATAGAGGACTTCAAATCAACTCTTTTAGTCTATAATAGTTTTATTGGATGTAAAATAAGAAAGCATATGAGAGGTCTAAATAACATAATTTAAAAGTAGAACCGATCAATATATACCCAACTGTACCCCGAAAATAGAGCATATGCATTCTTTCCAACTGCCCATGAAATATCCATGGAAAAATTAGCCATGTAGAAAAAAATTAGGGCACCAAAAAACCTCAATAAATTTAAAAAATAGAAAGACTCAAAAGACTTGGATGAGTGAATGAATATTTCTTGAACATCTATTGTGTTTGGGGCAGGTAGGGGTGGGGTACTCCCAGGAAACAGATCCTGAGACAATGATTTGAGTGTAATTTGGGAGGTGAAGGGAACACAGTGTGGGGATTATGTAAGTGAGACAGGGGAAGGGAAAGGAGCCAGTGATATGTGCCTTATTGGGCCAGCTACTGTTATCTATGACTGGAGCCCAATTTTGCTGGGGAAACTCTGAAAGGCAGTGTAGAACATGTCAGGATTATCCTACTCAAGGATCAAAGGAACTGGGACGTTTTACACCAACTAGCAGAGGGGGCTCCAGAAAACAGTGAAGGCCCTTAGGGAACAAAATGTGGAGGCTAGCTTTTGAAAGTTGGGCCAGTGTGCACTGAACTAGAAAGAGTGGATTAAGAAGTATGAAATCAGAGGGTTTTTTTTTCTAAAGCTCCCTTGTGTTGTTTTACTATTTTCTTTGTTCTTTCCCTGAGATCCCTCTCAGCCAATGGGTGTACAAATGCTTCAGTTCTTTGCACTAGGCTAGGCTGTACAGTTCTTCCCTACTCAGTCATGTCTTCATTATGTCTAGAGCCTTTGTTAGAATAGGTTTCACAGAGCTGCCTGGGTGGCTCAGTTGGTTAGTTGGTTAAGCATGTGACTTTGGCTCAGGTCATGGTCTCACAATTTGTGAGTTCAAGCCCTACTTTGAGCTCTCTGCTATCAGCATGCACCCTGCTTCAGATCTTCTGTCCTGTTTTCTCTCTGCCCCTCCCCTGCTCATGCTCTCTTTCTCTCAAAAAATAAACAAACATTGAAAAAAAAAGAAGAGCTTGTACAACCTGTCCTCATTCAGGTAACACTGATGTCCGATTCTTGGTTTGTTTCTCCTGTTTTTCCTTGTGATTTGCCCCTTTTGTTTTAAAAGAGATTTGCATTGATTTTGTGTGGTGGCTGGTGGGTGCTGGTAGCAACTGGAAAGGGATGGTAAACAATTAGGTAATATGGAAAATGTCACATGGGCGGGGGCGCCATGGAAAATATGTAGCATATAACATGGTGAAGACACCAGTCAATGTTCATGAACTCTTGACTGAATGTTGGCTCTTCACTCTATGCCAGAGTTAACCCTTCAGTAGCTGGCTGATTCTAGGACTTCAAGAGAGAGGCTGGGATGACTGAGATAATCTGAGATTTATCTAAGGGTAGTGGCTGGAACTCAGCCCTGAATCTAATCTATGCAAAACTTTGTCAATATTTACTTTTTTGAATTAGATGTAAGATGGCATTTTGCCTATACCAGGGGAACAGGCAGTCTATAAAATCTCTCAAATGTCTGTAATTCATACTGGTTGTGGTCTAGTGATGGTAGGAAGACCTCTAAAGAGGCAATATGAACTGGACTAGTCTAGACAGATATCTTAAAATCCTTGCTCCAATATCATTTCCAAACAACAATCAACTATGTGAGTTCATATATTTATTTTTGTAAATCAGGTTACCAAGGTACAGTCAGAAGCTACTGTTTTTTTTTTTTTTTGAAAGTGCAATCCCTTGATATAGGCCACATATAGCAAATTCCTGAAGTAAAATACTAGGATATGGATGAACTTAATATCAAATCTGGGTTGATTTTTAAAAGTTATTTATTTATTTATTTATTTATTTAGCAAGCGTTGAAGCAGGGGAGGGGCAGAGAGAAAAAGAAAATCCCAAGCAGGCCCCACACTGCCAGCATGGAGCCCGATATAGGGCTCAAACTCACAAACTGTGAGATCATGACCTGAACCAAAATCAAGGGTCAGATGCTTAACTGACTGAGCCACCCTGGTGCCCCTGGTTTGATTTTTTTTTTTTAATCAAAGAGAAGTGAGTACTTCAAAATGCTGAGAACATAAATGGGTCATGAGCTTTCTTCTTAGAAGTAAAACACTTGGGATTTCTCTGCTTTCAGTGTGTGTAATTGATTCTGAAGGAGTTTCTGAGAATCTATAAAGCTGTTAAGCAGAATTCATCGTAGTGTGGCTACAATGCACGTAATTTTCAGTCATATGTACCTGACCAGAAGGCACATACTTCTGATGTGTCTTTTCCCTGAAGAAGTATGTCTGATTTCACTCTCAAGTTTTTTTTATTAACATTGTTGCAAAGAAAAAATATCATCTAAAACTTAAAAGTAAGGGGGAAAAAAATTGTGTCGCTTCTGTTTCCGTTGTTAGGCAGTGCCCTGTTCCTAGTGTTCCTAGATCAAAGGCTGGCAAGTTTGTTTTGTTTTGTTTTCTGTAAAGGGCTAGATGGTAAATATTTTAGATTGTAGGACCATCTAGTCTCTGTTGCAACTATTCAACTCTGTAGCAAAAGAAACCACCTACAATACATAAGTAAATGGCTGCCACAGTGTTCCTACAAAATTTTATTTACAAAAACAGGTTATGGTTAGCTAGGTCTGCTATAGTTTATTGACTCCTACCCTAGAGTCACATGGTACACTAATTTGTTCAATTTACCATTACTCTTGATTAGGGCTCAGACAATTTTCAACCCTGTGAAGCTGGATGTTCCTTTATTGGAAACTGGTAAGATGTAAATTATTTTTCCCAATAAAATGAAAGTAATTTCTTTCAGGGAGCAATGACAATTATTTTTGTCTGATAGTAACACAAATGATTTTTCTTGTGTGGAAAAGTTAACCCCACAGGTCATGGTCTTATTACTGATAGGAAAATAACAAGTTTTGCATCTAACCTTGTGACTTATTGCTGTGTTCTTCCTTTCTTTCATTGTAATCATCAATTCCTTGTATCCTTTCTTGAACCAACTTCATCATCCTGTTACTTCCCTCACTGATGAGTTTAATAAAACTTTGGTTTCTGCTCATTTTGATTTTACCTGAGAATTGCATGATGTTAAACATTTTGAAAATGATACTTTGAATGCCATTTTCTTAAGATATTTACCTGAATTAGACCCCATGTTCTTGTTCTTTAATTCTATAAACGGGGATGGAAAGGAAGGAGTGCTCCTTTTGACTTCAAAAACAAATTGAGCTTCCAAACAATCAAACCAAGAGCTGAAGACAAGTAAAAACTATCTGAATGTGATCAAGAAGCCATGGTTGCCTTGGATAGAGCAACCACTCGACCTAAAGGCCAGGATGTGGCTTCAAGTTTGGCAACAGAAAGTGTAGGGGACCAGAATGTACCACCCCAAAATACGACTGTAGGAGACCAGAGTATGCCACCCCTAAAAATGCCTTTTTGGTATACGTACTATTTAGAGCTGGTTGTTGCTGATTATTATTATTATTATTACTATTATTATTTTATTTAGAGCTGATTATAAGCTGTTTTAAGAAACAGAAGCAGGGCACCTGGGTGGCTCAGTTGGTTAAGCACTGACTTCTGCTCAGGTCATGATCTCACAGTTTTTGAGTTCAAGCCCCACGTTGGACTCTGTGCTGACAGCTCAGAGCCTGGAGCCTGCTTCTGATTCTGTGTCTCCCACTCTTTCTGCCCTCCCCTACTCATGCTCTGTCTCTGTCTCTCTCTCAATAAATAAACATTAAAAAGTTAAAAAAGAAAAAGAAACAGCAGAAGGAGGAGGAGTTCTGAAAACAGTAGAAGCTACTCTTTTGTAAGAGAAATTTACATTTATAAATTTCCTTTATAAAGTAAATCTTCATTTGTAAAAGTGTCTCCATTTTTGTAGTGACTCTGAATCCCAAGGGACTCTTATAAATAGAAAAGGCATAGACTAAAATCTGCATAACGAACCTAACCTTTACTGTACTTTTTCTGTTTACCTTCCCATAAGTTACCTCCTTTACAACCTTCTTCCTTTGTTTTAGCTAAAGACAGTATTTAGGTTCAAGTTCTAGCCATCTCTTTGAGTTACTTATCCTTGAGATCCTCCCATGTATATAGGATATATACATGTTAATAAACTTCTTTTTCTCTTATTATACTCTGTTGTTACAGGGTCTCCAGTGGAGAACCTAGAAGAGTAGAAGGAAATGATTTCTTTCCTCCCCTACAAAAGCATATGGCATATGCCTCTAATTCTGATAGGATAATGTGTACAGGGTAAACCTCTTGCATCATTTTCTATTTTCTGGCAACACTTATCTCAAGATGGCAGATATTTTACTCACTGGAAGTTGTCAACACATTTCTCTGATATTACTTTTACTGTCATACATAAAAATGGAACAAAATTAAAGTACTTTTCAGTGGAAGCTAAAACCATTCACAACATACATTCTCCCCCACCCACCAAAAAACAACTCTCAGGGGAATTTGAGAATGTTAACTCCTATTCTCCCTTTGGCTCACAGCAATGACTGAACCTGCTTTTAAGAGGTTGAATCTTTGAAGGGCAGCTGAGTTCATGCCAATCAGCAGGCAGTGGCAAAATGAAATGGATTTTCTTTCACATTAGACTGGATGGTGTAGTGGCAAGCTGAAAAATATCTGTTTCATTTTGCATTCATGGTTTTTTTTTTCTCCTACTCTGTGATACTTGAAAGTCAAACTGAATGTCAGAGATAAAAATGTCATGCAGATCATGGCTCGGGTCCCCTGGGTTCACTAGAGATGCACACAGCTGAGACTTTTGACTAAGGTATAGAGAAGTCAGTTCAACTACACTGCTCCCCAGCCATCCCCTGCTATTCCTCTCTCCAAAAGATTAATTCAATATTGTGTCCAGTTGAAACTCAGATAAGACTAATATTCAACTGGGCTTCTAGAGGCTGAAAGACAGTCAATTTATGAAAGTATTAAAGGCTAATTTTTTAGAAAAGATAAACTCACATCTCTCATACATATATAAAATGGGCACGTGTCAAAGATTTCATGTAACTCACTAATTAAGGAGGGAACCAGTAAGATGTTACAATCAGTCTGAAGGAAAATCCAAAGAGAAAACACACAGGAAGGCTCTTAGGAATGTTGCAATGAATTTGCTTAATTTGTGCCATAATGGCTTCTTCCACAGAGGGAGGGGAATTAATGGAACGTCCTCCAAATTCATTTGCATATTTTTGGATAAGAATCCTTTGTATCTCTTTCAGTTATCTACAGCTTACAGAATTGCAAATAACATCAATATAATGAAAGTTGTAAAAACACCCGTAGAACCAATAAGTGAGAGAGGGATGCTAGACAATGCTTAGTTTTCCTTTGAAAACATCCAGTAATATTTTTTGATGTATTTCAGCACTTCACAGTTTTCCCCACAAAAGAAAACCTGACTAACATTATGTTCTTATCTCTGAGGTTATATAAAACAGAAAAGGCAGTAGTGTTCTCCTCCTGCATCTGTTTCCCAAAAACAATCTAAATAGGACAACAGATGGGCTGAGGAGCAGATACTTGAAAGCAGAGAAATCAAATGGAAAGAAAAGTAAACTTTAAAATACCCTTTGCTTAATCATTGTCTTTACAGCACATTACTTTGCATTTCACACTGTGGAAAATTTTAAGAGAAACAGACTAAATGGATGAGCTATCTTTTAGGCTATCTGTATTCATCTTACAATGTCTTCAACATTTTGGAATGTCAGGAAAAGCATCATGAATTTGGGGTCCTTGAATCAAAAGCCTTGGAGAATAATGTGAAAGTCTTATGACAATTCTTCTTTGAAGAATGAGGAGACACTGCACTTCATTCTGCTCAGCATACCTTTCTAGGAACCCTACTTACACACTTCTTTCTCCCACCCAAAGCTCCTGAATCCCTTTCTCATGTATTCTTCCAAAGTCTCCCATTGTGCTAGGTCTCCTCCCTACATCTTGTTTTGTATTTATGAAAAGTAACGTCATTATCTTAACTTCTCTCCTTCCATCTCTCAGTCTGAAATCTTGATAGATGAACCAAGCAAATACTATGTCCTTTATCCTTTGAAGGGAGTGGAGAAAGCTATCACAAAAACATGTAATTTGATACTCTCCTCCCTGCCACAGATTATTTTAAATTTAAAGAGAAGATATCTTTGCTGTATATCCTGGAATAGGAATAGCTGCTACATTGTAATTTTAAGTGTAGGTACACCACAAACGATAATAATTTTATTAGTCTTTTGTAAAGGAGGATTTTTAAGCTTTTCCTATATGTCTTTCAGGTTCCTTCCAGCACCCCAAATTCAGACAGGCAAAAAGACTGTATTAGTTTTGTGGGGCTGCCATAACAAAGTATCCTAGATTGGATGGCTTAAACAACGGAAATTTATTTTCTCACAATTATGGAGGCTGAAAGTCCAAGATCAAGGTGTCAGGAGGGCTAGTGTCTTCTAAATATTCTCTCTTTGACTTGTAGATGGCCGTCTTTTCCCTGTGTCTCACATGGTCCTTTTGTGTATGTTTATGACATAATCTCCTTTTTTTTTTTAATAAGGGCACCAGTCATATTGGATTTGGTCCCACTCTAATGACCTCATTTTAACTTAATTACCTCTTTAAAGACCCTATCTCTAAATACAGTGACCTTCTGAGGTACTGGGGGTTAATATTTTAACATATAAATTTTGGGGGGGATATAATTCACCTCATGACAAGAGCCATTCTTTTCACTTTAGTAACAGAAAAATGTCAGGTGTGCAGGGATTAAGTGATCTCTGAACAATACATCAAGGAACACAGACGTCACCTTTAAATGATAACCTGTACTTTGGATTTCTTAAAGTCATTCTTAGAAGAAAGAGTTGTTAGAATGCAGATCTTCTTGGGAGTTTCAGTTGGCATTATGGAACAAGCTTGAAAAAAGTAATGCTTTTATTTTTGTGTTTAATTTAAAGATATAAATGATGGACATATGCCAACCTTATAAATATTCATCAGGGTATCTAGGTTAGCTATTTCCATCATAGATTTAAATATTCATACAAAAGAATCATAAGTATTTTTGTGTGTTTTTTCACATTATTGAGATTTACATACTGTGAAGTTCACCAGTCTAAAGTGTACACTTATCATAAGTATCTATATGTGCAATTATATGGCAAACTACTCTGCACTCTTTATAAATCTCTTTGATAACTGCAAAGTGGACATCAGTGGGATTTATAGGTAAAGACATAAGGCTTAGAAATGTAGATACCTTGGTGTTCTCTTCCATCCAGCAGCTGTAGCATCTGCCCTGACCAAGACCCTCCGCCCCTAGACTCTATGGGCAGCTCAGCCTTCCACTTGTGTCGGATGTGAGAGCCTGTGCTTAAGAAATCAGGCCTCATTGGAGACGTTCAAGCAAAGTTTGGACAACTGACTTTCCAGAACAAAAAGGAAACCCATGCATCAGAAAAGGAGACTCTAATAAACATAACGAAAGAATACGGCTGCATAAATATCAGAATCTGATCTGATTAAACAGTTTAAAGAGTTTCTTGGAACCGACAATAAGCTTACAGAAACGTACTTTTCAGACTGCATTAAAGACTTCACAACAAGAGAAGTAAAACCCAAAGAGACCACCTGTTCGGAACATTGCTTACAGAAATATTTTTATATAACACAACGAATATCCAGGAGATTTCAGGAAAATCATATTCAGCAGAATGAAGCCATGGCAGCCAGGATACCTTGGCCAACCACCATAGAGAAGTCCTGATGGATGGACTTTAGATGAAAGATCACCAGCAGCTGCTGTGATGGAAATGAGGACTCCTCTGACAGAGTCCCCTGAAAGCAGTAGCCACCATGTTAAAACTGTCATGACTGTTTGACAAATGGAAACAACTAGAGAAACAAAATTGCTATTTACCGGGAATAATCAAAATAGAAGGTCTTACTGTTCAGTGAAAATAAGATGCAACATTTGTTGAGGCCTTTAGATTCATCAGGTTGGTAACTTCCTTAGAAAAATAACCATTGTTTCTTCAACTGTGACTTAATTATAAAGCAAAATATGTGTTCGATCATGTATGAGATAGAAAAAAACATTTTATTGGGGCACCTGGGTGGCTCAGTTGGTTAAGCGGCCGACTTCGGCTCAGGTCATGATCTCACAGTTTGTGGGTTCAAGCCCCATTGTCGGGCTCTATGCTGATAGCTCAGAGCCTGGAGCCTACTTCTGATTCTGTATCTCCCTCTCTCTCTGCCCCTCCCCCACTCCTGCTTTGTCTCTCTCTCTCTCTCTCAAGATTAAATATTTTTTAAAAAAAGAAAAAATTTTTATTACTAAAAGTAAAATAAGTAGAAATATCACTGAACAGGTGTTTATACTATATAATGTTTTTCTTTCTTTCTTTTTAATTTATTTATTTTGAGAAGGAAGAGACAGAGAGTGCACATGAGTGGCGGAGGGGCAGAGAGAGAGGGAGAGAAAGAATCCCAAACAGACTCCACACTGTCAGCACACAGCCCAGCACAGGGCTCTATCTCATGAAGAGTGAGATCATGACCTGAACTCAAATCAGGAGTCAGATGCTTAACTGACTGAGCCGCCTGGGTGCCCCACGTTGAAATGCTTTTCAATCACAATCATCCTCCAAGTATTCCTGTTCATTCATGTCTGCTTCAAATTACTGGTAAATACATAAAATAGTTACTTGCTAATCATTTCAATGCATGATCCTTTTCTTGCCTCCCTTCTTGTGTCAGGATGCACGTTACACATTCTTATCCTAGCCATATTTTTGTATACCTTCAGGAAATATCCCAACTAAGACTACCTCGGGGATGTTTAAGAAGTGACTATTATGCTCTAGTGAAGACTGTGGTTTGCGTTTTGTTCAAAAACTGAGAGTCCAACAATATCCAATGTATTCTCAGCCATGACATGTGATCAGTAATGCAATGAAATGTGAGCCAAAGTTAAAAAAGGAAAAAGAAAAAGAAGTGTAAATAACAATATCAAATTGACCCAGCAAATAAGTGCTAGTAATTTAGACCCAGGTTTATGTGGGTCTAAAACCCAGGCCCTATATACTGTACCACCTAGCCTTTCCCCATTTTCCCATAGGTAATACATTCTCATCGCATGGAAATCAAAGAGCACAGAGTAAATAAAAAGAAAATAAGAATCACTATAATCCCATTACTCAGAATTCACCACCTATCATTAATTTGGCATTTACCCTTATAGTTGTTTTCCCATTTATATGGATCAAAAATGCATGTGACTGCCTACACATAAACTAATTTTTCTAAGAAATGTCACGCTTCTACATATTCTTCAAATCAGATTAAATCTGTCTCTGACCTTCATGTCCTACCAGGTTGTCAGAAGATCCTTGTAAGTACTGGGGCTTGTGATCTTTCTTGGGGTCAAAGAGAAAAATAGGAGGCTTATGCACTGCTAGGAAAGCTGGGGGATGCCTTTGATCTTCAACCCAACATGGCAGCCTTTATCACTGTCTAATGTCCAGTGGTTCAGGAGGGCAGGGACTCCCTTCAGGGTTCAGAGGGGCACCGAGACTTCCCCTGGATGGGCTCAGTGGCAGTTTGAGGTTCCTTATCAGGCCTCACCACCACCTACAGGTACTGAGGCATGGGACCTGGGGCCTCCAGCTCCTAGACACCTCCTCCCCTTTAAGGAATACTTCCTTCTCTCTGCCTGTCAGTTTTTCCTGCAATTCCTTCTCCCAGTGTATAATCCCTTTTGCTCAGTTAAAAAGACTAAGAGCTGGGGAGGGAAATATTTATAGTTAACAACTCTCTTTCTGAAAAAGGGAGAATAAAAGATTTGACTATTGAGAAATTATTTATTTATGCATGTATTGTGATTATCATTTACAAAATCAATTCTACCTGCTGTTTTTATCAACAATCTTTGTAGATTTTTAGCTCTAAGATAAGATTTTAGCTCTAAGATAAGATTTTTAGCTCTAAGAGTTTCTTATTGTAGAGTTTTAAGAATCCCTTGTATATTTTTATACAAGTCCTTTATCAGATAGTGTTTTGCAATTAGTTCCTCCCATTCTTTCATTTTCTTAACTTTCTTTTGCAGGGCAGAAGTTTTAAATTTTAATAAAATGCAACATGCCAATTTTCCCTTTTATAGATTGCACTTTGGTACTGCATCTAAAAATTCATCTTTCAATCCAAGATCATATAGATTTTCTCCTATATTTTCTGCTACAACTTTTATAGTTTTACATTTTACATTTAGATCTATGATTTATTTTGAGTTAATGTTTGTGAAACGTTTAAGTATCTAGGGTCCAGCACCATTTATTGAAAAAAAGTCTTTTCTCCACTGAATTGCCTTTGAGTCTTTGTCAAGGATAAATTAACTATATTTGTGTGCATCTATTTCGAGGCTCTCTATTCTGTTACTACTCTTCCCCCAACCCACTTCTATGCTGTCTTGATTATTATAGCTTTATAGTAAATCTTGACATTGGGTAGTATAAGTCCTCCAAATATTGTCCAACTTACTGTAGGTCTTTTGCTTTTTGATATACACATTAGAATCGGTTTATTGACACCTACAAAATAATTGCTGGGCTTTTGACTGGGATTGCCTTGAATCTATAGCGGATGTTGGAAAGAGCTGACATCTCTGGTCAGGACTGTCAACCAATGACAAATGGGGTTTGGCTGATAACTTCCCAAGCTTTCCCAGTCCTCAGGTAGGACATGAATGTGCATGTTATGTAGTGTTTCCCCGAGTCCTCAGCAGGATCAAGCACCAGTTGCCCACAGTGGCACCTTTTATGAGCTGTTTTCTCTCCTCCGCTCACTTCCCCACCCTCTTACTCTCACCAGCTAGACCCTAAGACCTGACCTTTATCGCCCACCTGCTTATACTCACTAAACTTTGTCTTACATTTTTCCTTAAGATTTTCTGTCTGTCTTACCTTTTAACTCCTACAAATGAACCCAAACTGACCCTCTGGTGTTGGCAACAGGCCTGACAAGACAGACACCAGCCCAGATCATCCTGACCATTTGAGCTAATTGACTCGCACCTGCACGGATGGACTGTGGCATGACCCCCCCCCCCCCCCGAATGACTGACTTGCCTTTACCTCATTCTAATGCTAAAATCTCCACCCAAGGAGGAGCCTCATTTACATAACATACAATTTATGTATAGGAGGTTTCCTTAAGGTGCATGTGCACCGCTTCTACATATGATGACATGGCTTCCCTATCTATTCATCATAACCCTAAACAAAAGGTACCCAGTTACCCTCTCTTGAGGAGTCATGGCTTTGGAAGCCATTGTCCATGATCTTATTTGCTCCAAATAAAGTTTTCTTTGTGTAACAACTCACCTTGTGCAATTTCCATGACTCACCAGGGAGTGAACTCCCTTTGTTTCAGTCATATTACCAGTGTTTCCTTTAATCATCTCCCAAATAAACTCCTTTCCCTCAGAACCTCATTGTAGGGTTTGTTTCTGGGGAATCCAGACTAAGAGCTGTGACAATACAGGAATACTCAAAGACGGGCTCAAGTAAGGCAACTTTCCTAAATGTACCCAGGTTCCAGAGTGGTACCAGGCCTATCCAATCTATATAGAAAACTCCCAGTTCGGTAATTTAATACCTACTCAGGGCACTCAAATTTCGTCTTTAATTTAAGATGCAGAAAGCAAGTATCTCTCAAGCCTGCTATCTCTCCAAAAAGGGGGGGGGAAGATACAAATGAAACACATTTAATTTCAAGAAGCATGCCTGTGCATGAAAATCTACCTCAAAATAGCTAAAATGGTAAAAGATGTGTTGCTATTTTAAAGCCAGATTTGGATTTGCCTCAGGCAGCTTTTAGCTTCTAGAGTTTTATGGCTCACTGGTTTCAGGTTAGAAAATTAGAATTGCAAAGGCATGCTGCGGTTTCAGTCTCTGCCATTCTTTCATAATTTTGTAGCACAAGGGCTTTTCCAGGAAGGGAGAGAAGGGTGGGATGGAAATCTAGGGAGGAAGAGTGAAAGGTACCAAGAAAACTGATCCAACTATCTGTCTTTATTTTTAACAATCTTTAAAGCAAGTCATGCACGATAAACACTGCAGAAGCACCAGACATTTGTTGGAAAAAAATTCTCTGGGGATGCACATCTTGAGGGGAGAAAATGGCTTCATAAAGAGAGGATGCAAAAACACTGTGCTCTCTTCATTTGCAACTGCAGAATGAAATGGCCACCTCACCAAAGCCTAAGTCAGCTGCAAAAACAATGTATGTAATCTGATATTTATTTTTGCTGAAATGGAGCCGCAGCTCGGCCATTGAAAAGCACCCAGAGAGCCTTCGCTGACCTTGTGGGGAGTGTGGCCTAAGGAAACATCCTCACTTTTGCAATTTAATTTTTCAAGAACACAGGCCAGAGTTAGAGGAATTTCCATCCAGCTTTCGGAGGGAAAGCCAAAAATGAATTAATTAAGCTTATCAGACGGCCTTTAGAAAATGTATCAGCCCTTTATTATGCTAGAGTATCAGCCAGCACTTGCTTTACTTTTCCTGGGAGGAATTGTTTTGAGGCTGCCGATCGTGGAAGAAGTGCTTCCTTGTCTCAGCCCACACACTCAAGCAATTTAAGTCAGGTCTCCGGGAGACCTGACATCATAAAGGGAAATTGTGTTCAGACCTTCTAATCTATGAAACATTACCTCAACGCTGCTGGATTTCTCAGTCACTACCACTGTTTCTCTCTTTCCCTGTATCACCAAACTTCATGGGAGAGAAATTACTACTCCACTACTTCACCACTACTTCTCCTCAACTTTAAGAGCTGCTGCCATAGAACTCTTGAATGACACCATTCTTTTGAAGGTCACCAAGGACTTCCCCTTGTCCAACCCACTAAGTGTTTTTCATGGACTGCACCATCCAACCCTACCTCCCCACCTCTCCTGCCATTCTAAGCCTTGTGTTTCCTTGCCTTTTGTTGACATGGTCCTTCTCTCTTCTCTAGGCCTCCTCCTTGCCCTTCCTAGTGGTCATCCTCCAAGATTCTTCCAACCTCCTACTCTTTATATTTACCCTCTCAACAAGCATCCATTCCCATACTTTCAGCTGGGGCTTCAGCAGCAATCTTGACTGATTAAGTATCTGGAGGGTAGAATTCCCCAGGGGACCTTGGCCCCCTGATGATTTTGCTGAAGCCACCGTATCTATCCTGCCTGCCTACCTCCTGATTTCTTCTGCAGGCTAGAATAAACCTTGTGTTTGATTTGTTATTTTGGATTTTCTGTGGTATGCAACAGAATCTAATTTAAATAATAAAGATGGGCCTGATAATGCCTTCTCATAAAGTTAGTATAAGCTTTACATGATATAATAAAATGGGCATAATAATGTCTTCTCATAAAGCTAGTATAAGCTTTACATGATATAAGCCATGTGCCTAGCTCATGTGCCTAGCCAGACCTAGCCTATGTGGGTCAAATATTGTAGATTTTATTATGAACTCTATGCCTGCATTCCCAATCATGATGCACCAAATCACAGAAGGTCAACTATGCTCAAAACAAATACCTTCCAAAACCAACTCCTTCTCTCATTGCCTTATTCTTTGGTTTATGACATGACCAATCTCTTGTTAATCAAGGTTTTGATTCTTCCCATGTTTTTGCTAATACTGAATCAATTGCTAAATGCTATTGATCTAGTCCTTCACATTTTCTCCAATTAATACCCTCATATTTTCTCTGTAAAACCCCTACTTGAAACTTTCATTATTACCTACCCAAAATATTATAATTGTCAAGTCAATTGGTTCCCCACTTCCTGTGTATCTTCCTACTTCAAGTTATCCTACTGAAACCCTCACACAAGTCTTCCAAAAGCAGTGCTCTAATTTTGTTATTCTTCTGATTAAAAACCTTAGCGGCTTGTCATTGCCCACTGAGTTAGACAACACACTCTTCAACTTGGTGCTTGAGACCCCAACTTATATCTTCTGATTCTCACCTCCATCTCCTTCCATGCCAGTCAATCTAGACTCTGATTTGCCTTCTGCTTTCTTAATTCTGTTGCTTGGCTCATGTTTCACTCATCCAAAATGTCTTCTTACTCCACTCCTTACATATCAATATCCTAGCTAACTTTCAAAGCTTCACAGAAATACTATCACTCCTAAAAATCCCCTCCTTCCAAAACAGATGTGGTTTTTTCTTTACTCAGAGCACATTGTATCTCTCTTATGGTGCTTGTGTTCGAAGCTGCTGTAAAGCAACGGTTCTCACATTTTAGGGAGCATCTTAGTTATCTGGAAGAACTTTGAAAATACAGATGGCTGACTCACAGAGATCCTGATTCAGAAGGTGTGGGGAGGGGTCTGAGCTCTGCAATTTTTAAAAAAATTTTTTAATGTTTATTTATTTTTGAGAGAGAGAGGGGGGAAAGAGGAAGAGAGAGACAGAGAGAGAGAGGACAAGAAGGGCAGGAGCAGAGATAGATGGAAACACAGAATCGAAAGCAGGCTCCAGGCTCTGAGCTGTCAGCACAGAGTCCAATGCAGGGTTTGAACTCATGAGCCTCAAGACCAAGACCTGAGTTGAAGTCAGATGCCCAGCTAACTGAGCCACCCAGGTGCCCCAGAGATCTACATTTCTAACAAAGCCCCAGGTGATACTGATGCTGCTGGTGTGGGGATCACACATGGAGAACCACTTTCTGGTGATCTGGATCTTACTCTCTTTCTACACTGTAAACTTCTTGAGATCAGACAATATGACTTATTCCGATTTTTGTACTTCCCAATGCTCCCAGCACATAGTAGATACTTAATAAGTGTTTATTAAAACAGAATTGGGTAGAACAAGAGGCCACACAAAGTTGGCAAGGACATTTTGAAGCTCTATTCAATTGTTGGTTTCCATCATACAGAAAGAACACATTTAAGTGCTTTTGCTGAGAGCATAACCCAATTCTTCCTGGTGTTAGCTGTTGTTCTTGGTTTGGGGAAGTGAGCTCACAGCATGTGCTTGGAGGAATGTTAGGTATTGAAGGCAAGGACATGACATGAATTCAGGGAAAGCAGTAGAGCTCCCCTAAAGGAGGATGACAAAAGTTCAACATTTGGGAAATTAAGTATGAAGGTTGCCATGGTAAGATAACAACAGATTTCAAATCTATAATTGTACCCGAAGAGAGGCATGTTAGAGTCCCCTCCATACACTTTTGTTTCCTTCTTATGCTTTTAATGCTTCAGAAGCAAGTCACTCTGAATTCAAGTTGTGCTTCTAATTACCCTTATTATTATTCTCAGAATATTCTTTAGAACCAACACAGTTTTTAGGAAAGAAAATTAATTGTGGCTTTTCTTGGTTTGGAAATGTGGGCAACGGTGTATTCTGGCAAATTCATGTCCTGTTTTCCTTCTGTGTGTAGATAGCAGACTGATAATTCACCTTCTGCCTGTCTATTCAGTTATCTAGTCAGGGCACTTTTTCCCAGGGGGTGAGAGGACATTTTGCATATGGAAAGTGTTTTTGAAATGACAAGAAAATGAAGAACAAGTCAGCCGAAGAAACAACAAACACCACAGCCATCCCCCAAAGACCTTTGTTCTTAGCTTTTCATATTTCATGTCATACTTCTCATGAAATAAATCCTCCAGAAACAACAAAAGATAGATGGATACCATTACAAGAAAGGATGTATATCAAATACGGATTTTTTATTTTAAAGAGGCAATTCAATTATACCCAGATGGAACATTAGAAACGTCACATCTCTGCATCATCATTTTTCAGCAGCAGCACAGATGGTGCCTTTTCATTTGCACTGCGGGCCAACATAGTATGCTCAGCTGTTTGCCCCACCCCCATCCGGAGTCCAAGTTTACATGTAAGAGGACATGTTGGTTGAGTTAACTCAGAGACCCTTGGGAAACTGCGTTGCCTGGGGCCCTGACATTACTATTTTATAATATTTCCTTCTTCAAGGAAGCAGATGGGATTGCCAGACCGTGACTTTTATCTACTGTTCTTGAACAAGGCGCCCTAAGGCTTCCTGCCCCTTCCCAGAGATGGACCACAGATCTACAGTGATGAGGAGAAGCAGCCAACATCTGCAGACCTTCTGTTAAAAGCTCTTATTTGTTTGAACATCCTGTTTCCTTGCTATTTATGTTTCTAGAAATTAGGGAGATGCTTATCCCTTCTTGTCCCAATACAGTTAAAAATTATGATTGATGTCATCAAAGGCCCATAATTTATATCCTGAGTGAAAAAACAAAACAAAATAAAACAAAAACAGAGCAAAAATACACCACCACCATTACCATCACCTACTATCATCACCCCCACCTGACCATTGGAATGGTTTGTCTGGGGACAGTAGCAGAAATTCTGCTTTCTCTAGGGAAATTATTATGGGCTTCTGTGGGCAACAAATCAGCTCAAGGATTCCAGAAGAATCCCAGTCAGGCAAGGTACTGGGTCACTAATCGCTGAGAAGAACTTCAACTAAAGAGAGAATGAAATTGTCAGTCTATCTCCTGCTGTCCTGCAATTTCTGCATCATTGTGATAAAAGAGAATTGGCCAGGGAGCACAGCATCCCTAATTTAAGCATACACATCAGCCCTAGGGCATTTCACAGTCTAGCATTTATTTATCAATTTAATTCTCGGCTTCCTAAGCTCACTGATTTTACAGACAGTGATAGTCACATATCATTTTCACCATTTCACAATTGTGTTAACCTCTGTTGTTTCCTGTCCTTGGCTGTTAATGTAGAGCTGCTGGTCCTTTGAAAAGCACTGTCTTCCCATTCTTCAGCCATTCCTGTATCCATACCCTTTGCTGTGTGGCTTTATAGCCTCCCCCATTAAGAGGTTGAACTTATTTTCCTGATTTTTTATTCTGATTTCATCCATGTGACTTGTTTTAGCCAATGGCATATTAGCAGATGTGACTCAAGCAGAGGCTTGAGAAAATGCTTATTCATTTCCGTTGTGGTTGTCTCTGCTGTCTCCATGAGTGGAAGCCCAGGCCACCCTATTGGAGAATGAAAGACATGGAACAAAGTTGAGTGGTTCCATTTGAGTTGTCCTAGGTAAAGACAGTCTGGATCAACCAACGGCCAACTGACTCCTGTATCAGTCCTGTACCTTTCAATCCATTGTTCAGATCTGGTTTTACCTCCAATGCAATCTTAAAGTTTGCTCATCTCTGTCCACCATCACTGCCCTAGTTGGTGTAGACCTGTACCATATTTCACCTGGATTTTGTAATGCCCTTTTAGACAGGTCCCCTGCTTTCCCTCACATTTCCCTGCAAGCCTGTTCCTACTCAGCAGCCAAAAGACCTTTTAAAAACATAAATCAGATGGTGTTAGTCTCCTGGATAATCTTTTGATGGGTTCTCCTTGTTCTTAGAATAAAATCCAATATGTTAACACAATTCTCAAGGTTTGCATACTGTGCTTCCTCACTGGAACTTCTAAAACTCTTACTAGTCTCCTAGTCTACTGGTTTACTCTTGTGTGTCTTCAAATAATCCAGGCCCATTCCCATCCTAGAGCCTTTGTCCTTGTTGCTCCCTCTGCCTGGAACGCCCTTTCCCCAGCAATGCTAACCATCAGCTCTATATCCTCCATCAGTTTCTGCTTCATTATCACCTCCTCCTGAGATCGTCTCTTCCTGTATCTATTAGACCTCTCCCAAGTTGCAATCAGAGCATATAGATAATTTCTTTCATGACATTCATCATAATTGTAATTATCCTATTTATTTACTTGCTTTTTTGCTGGCTGCCTTCCTAGTTAGAATGTAAGTTTCCCATAGACAAGATCTTGATTTTCTTATTTTCCCTGGTACTTTCAGCACCTCGCCTATAGTCAGTGCTTTGTGTGTGTGTATGAGAGATTAAAACTGGAAGACTCCTACACAAACACACACACACACACACACACACATTTTACATGGACATATAATAAATATACATATATACATAAAATATATATACATATATTAGTTTCCTATGGGAAACTCATACATTACCAATATATGTATGTAATGAGTATTTGTGTGTACATGTTAATAAGTCTTCAAGTTCACATACATACTAATGTATATGTGGAACACACATGTGTGCAATCTATTGTATATGTATATGTACATATATATGTAATGAGTTCTTTAGTTTTAATCTGACATATACACAACTTACTCTTTAGAATCCTGCATTATATAAAAATATAACTTGAACATCTTTTTGTAACAGCAGATATAAGCCTACCTCATTAAGCCTTCAGAGTACTCCTTTGTATGAATGTACCATGATGTATTTAGTCAATATGAGTTCGTGCTAAGATTGTTCCCATTCTAGTGATGAGGAAACCAAGGCTGAGGGAGGTAAATCATTTGCCCAGGACAGCCAGTATTGAACCTGGTGCCTGAGTCCCGGTGGTGGGATGGGGCAGTACAGGCCTGACCTAGCACTTGCATGGCACACGCATGGATGGAGGCAAATTTGGGGAGTCCAGTTCCTGTTGATGTTGTAGTTCTTTGTCTGTGGCTTTCTGACAACCATCTTCCCCCCAGTGGATCTATCTTCCAGCAAGTTGAACTAGCTGACGTATGTTAGTGGTTTTCAAATGTTAGTGCCCATAAAATCACCCAGAGGTCTTGTTAAAACACAGATTTCTAGGCCCTATCCCAGAGAACTGGGCTGGGGGCTGAAATTCTGCCTTTCTAGCCAATGCTTAGACAATGCTGATGCTTCTAGTCCATGGAGCACACTTTGGGTATGAGAAGTGCTTCATAAGCATTAAAGCTCAATCAAATTTAGGAGAATGTGAACTTTAAGTTTTCATTAAGCCCCCACTGAATGCTGGCTATGGTGACAGGTACTATGGCATAAAGAACCCATCATGCAGGGCCTCATGCATGAAGGTTTAAGAATTTAGTTGGTGAAAACAAAATATGTGTCATAAAACCAGAAATTTTTAGTGCAGTGAAGAAGCGACAGAGGCCTAGTTGTTCATTAGAAACCAGTTCTGGGGGCACCTGGCTGGCTCAGTCAGGGGAGCATGCAACTCAATTTCAGGGTCATGAGTTCCAGCCCCATGTTGGGTGTAGAGATTATAAATACATACATACATATGTACATACTATGTATAAACAGTTAGTAATAAACAGTTAATAATAAACAGTTATGATAAACAGTTCTGGGTGGGAAAAAAATCCACTTGGTGCAGACCATTGGATTTTTGGCATGTATTTACTTCATACCAATTTTTTGGTAAACCTTCTTCCCACATTTTAGTGTGTGCTGAATTAGCATCCTCCCAGAACTCATTAATGACTGGTTTGAACCTCTGCTTGCTAACCCATTTCTTAGCTCAGATACTCCTAAGAGCCACATCATAAGGAAGGGAGGCTGTGTAAGGTTGGATTTCTTAGAGCAGAGTTTGAGATGAGGGTTTGTGTGCAAGTGATTTATTTAGAAGGAGCTTTGGGGAGGAACCTGTGACTGGGTGAAGCAGGGCAGGGGAAGAATAAGGATGTGGTCTCAATGTGGCCTTGCCTAACTCCACGGGGCACCTGACTCCAAGGCACTAAGAACTGTCTCACCATAGGGGGCTGGCCTTTAGTAACCCAATGTCAGTCAGTCATCGACAGTGGGTTGCCCTGGGTGCTGTGACATCTTCACCCAGGTGAGGCGCCTCCCATCAGCACTGACACTTTCAGTAGGGCCCTTGCAGGCCCAGAGGTCCTTTGACTACAGTTCCCTGAACTCCTGCCTTTCCCCCATTTCCACCCTGATTCCTATGGTCTTTGTAAAAGTTCATTTTTTAAAATTTTATTTAGCAAGCATATATTACTCACATATGCACTAGGCATTTGTAAGGTCAGGGGCTGAACTTCCGCATCTCAAAGCCCATAGTGATGTCATTTGATTCTGAAATCTGCCCTCGTGGCTGCAGATAGAACTCAAGTGCGTTCTCTCCAGGCTGCACATGTGTAATTCACACGGTATATAATGTAATGGCCTACGTTATCGCTCACTTATTGTTAAGTCCAATGAATGCTGAAATATCTGCTCACCAGAATCTTTGCACATCCATGTCTTATGTTGTAGTACACTGAGTAGTGCGATCCCAAAGATATTAGGTCCTAATCTCTGGAAACGATTAATCTTACTTTATATGGAAAAAGGGTCTTTGTAGACATAATTATTAGGAATCCTGAGAGGCAGAGATTACCCTAGACTATCCCAATGGGCCTTAAATGCAATCACAAGTGTCTTTGAGGCAGAGGAAAACTTGACAGAAGAGAAAGTGCTATGAAGACAGAGGCAGAGATTGGAACGATGTGGCCACACCAAAGCACACTGGCAGCTGGAAAAGGCTAGAACAGATTCTCTACTCAAGCCTCCATAGGGACAATGGCTCTGTCAGCATCTTGATTTCAGATGTCCAGCCTCCAGAACCATGAGAGAACAAAACTCTGTTATTTAAAGCCACCCAGTTGTGGTAATTTGTTGTACCCGCCCTAGAAAACTGAGAGCAGTTGTGTACATCACCTGTTTCTGGAGTTACCTGGGCACCCTACTCTCTCCCACACACACACACTTCATCACAGTGAGGCCTGCTTTTGCAGCTCACATGTCACCTCTCTAGGCAGCTTCGTATGTCTTTCATCCCACCACCTCTGGGCTCTGGTCTGAGTAGGCACCCCTCCTCTGTCTCCCAGAGTTCCTTGAACAATCTTCTTTCATTGCTTTTGCTTCGTTCTTTTATATGACCTTCCCAGGTCAATCTCCCTGTGAAATTCTAAATCCTTAGGGTCTTATCCATGTCTATATTCCCTGGTCCTGGCAAAGGGCTGAGTGCGAAGTGGCTTCCTGGTATTTGCTTCTTGCATGAAGAGGAAGTAGATGCTGCTGTTCAGCGGCTAAACGGGGAGATTCAGGCACTTGTGAGGCCTCACATCACTGGCCCAAACTCACTGGACATGGGCGGGTGGTGGTAGTTCCCTCGGCTGAGATGCCTGGTAGAGGCTTCCCCCTGCCCCGTGAACCTGCCAGTGCTGCCTTCCAGCCCAGCCTGCTCTGAAGCTTTCTGAGGTCTCAGGTTTGGGTGTGTTCCTTTTGGCTTTGTGTCCACAGAGCCCATGTTTATTTTCTGCCTTAGGTCTCCTTACGTTCCTCTCCTCTCTCGGCTCTCCTTCTCCCAACTCCCAATCAGCTGTGACTCACAACCTCAAACTCTGCTCCCTTTTGTCATTATTTTGAAGAGCTGCATGATTTCCCTCATTATCACCTTCGGGGCTAATATGGGGATTGGCCTGCAGTATTTTCTTTCTCAGGACCAAGGTGAGGGGCGTAAAGCAAGTGACAAGTTCAACAACATGGGGGTCACATTAGTGTGCTAGTGATCTAGTTGCTCTGAGGAGGTGGCGGCTAAAAGTGGAATTTGAAAATTAGGGATTGGGCTTCAGGCAAGGGGATGACGTTAGAACATTTTCAATTCTTCCTCCGTGAATTTGCTTTCCAACACAGACTTCCCGGACGACATTTATCATCAGATTTGACAGTCTCTTCTAAAACCTGACAGTTTTCTTTTTAGCCTCCAAGGAAGGTAGATAATTATTTTGTCTTTTTTTTTTTTTAACCATTAGGTAGGCAGCCTCCAGGGTGGGGGTGTGGTTGTATTTTCTCCCCTTTATAAGCTGTTTAGAAGCCACTGTAATGTTGTAAATATGAAACCTGGGCTCTGGGAGAGGTTTTAATAATTCACAACGTGGCTGAATTAGTTATTTATTGCTGCATAACAGCCTATCCCAAAACTTAGAGGCTTAAAACAACAAGCATTTGTTAACTCACAAAGTTTCTTAGGCTTAGGATAAAGCAGCAGCATATTCTAGCTCAGGGTCTCTCATGAAGTTGCAGTCCAATGTTGGTGGAGGCCACTACAATCTTCAGAAGGGCCTGGAGTATCTGCTTCCAAGAGAGCTTATTCATATGCCAGTTGGCTGGAGGCCTCAGTTCCTTGTCACATAGGCCTCTCTACAGGGTTGCTTGAGTGCCTTTATAACATGGTGGCTGGCTTCTCCTGGAACAAGTGATCCAAGAGAAAGAAAGGAAGAAGCCACAAGGCCTTTGATAGCCCAGTCTCAGAAGTTACACACTATTCTATTCCTTAGAAGTAAGTCACTATGCCCACACTTAAGGGGAAGAGAATTCAGCTGCACCTGTTTGAGGAAGTGTCAAAGAATTCTGCAGATATATTTTAAACCACCAAAATAGAGTGCCTTTCCTTCAAATAGCTCCAGAGAATGCAGCACATCATTTTTACCCTGTCGATAAAATACCACTTGGTTTTTGAATATTTTGCTAGGAGGTTGCAAGAAACATAGAAGTCTGATATTATAATCATTAGAATAGAGAAAAATATCATATTGAAAATATTGATATTCAATATTGATATTGAAAAATATCATAGTGAAAAAATAATACTTATGAGGAGAGGTGAGAGGATATTGTGCTGTCTTAGGTAGGCAGGAGGATTTGGGAAGAGTAGAGGATACCAGTGGTTTTGTTTCAGTACTTTCTATCTAATATATACAATATTAACTAGCTATCTCATTGTCCCTTTGATTCAACAATTCAACACCAGGTACCATGATAAATTAGACAAAATCCCTGCTTTCAAGGCTGAGAGATAGATGGAAGAGAGCTACCCTAGATAAGCTGTCCCAGCCCAACCCAGCCCAGACAGAACCCCATCTGACCATAGATGAATGAGCCCAGTAGACACCAGGAGAACCACCCAGCTCAGATAGGTTGAACTCTGCAGAAATGTGAGACTAATATTTATTGTTGTATGCCTCTGGACTTGCATGATTGTTATACAGCAATAGTAACTGATACAAGTTTACAGTGTGGTGAAAAAGACAAACTGAAAGGCAAATTTTGCAGTGTGATATATATATCATACTTGAAGACTGACTAGGAGGCTCTGACAAGAGTGAGAGGGGAGGGCCTAAATCTACCTCAGGGTGATCAGGGAAACCGAAGACTTCAGGTGATGCCTGAATGAAGTCCTAAGGATGAGCTGGTGTTTGTTGGAGTGGGTTGGAAGACTGAGGCTGGGGTGGGGAACCACATTCTTTTCAGGTAACTGCACAGTTGGAATGGATGGGTCCCAAATGTTGGCAACCCCTGGGTCATGAATCACTTCATATGTCCTGCTAAAGAGTTTGCTCTTTATCTTAAAGGCAACCACTAAAGGATTAAAGAGGCATAACATAATCAGACTGATGGTTTCTTAAGCCCAGTCTGGGAGTGGTGTGGACCCAGTCAGGAATTCGGGTGGCTAGCCTTGAATCTGCGCTCCTCCAGATATGGCTGTGGGAAAGAAGAGGAGAAGGGAAATATTAGGAGGTGGTTCAGACAAGGCTTGGCAGCCAATATAATGAGGGGGTGGAACTTGGCTTCAGTTCCGAAGCAGAAGAGTTTGGAAGGGGGCAGTGCTAAGCATTTCAACGTGGGTCACAATGAGTTTGAAGTGCCTGTGGGTGAGCTGAAAGGAGGTGTTTAGTAGGCAGGCAGAAAAGCAGTCTGGGGCCTGAGAAGAGGAGGCTGCAGCAGGCATATGTTTTGGACCATCATCCACTTGGAGGCAGTGGCTGAGGCTGTTATAGGCAAAAGTTGGGTTTATGGAGATAAGAAGCAACCCAAATTTTGTACCTTAGGGAAACACTGACCCCTAAATGGTGGGCAGAGGAAGAGAAACCAAAGGAGACTAAGAAAGAGAAGCCAGAGAGAAAGAGAAGACATGGAGGAAAGTGGTTGCACATAAAACAAAGAGAGGGTTTTGAAGTTGGAGGTTAGCAGGGAGATAGGAGCATAGAGGATTGAAAAGTGGTTTGCTTGTTTGTTGTGTTCCCAGAAACTATGATGAGTTTCATGGTGACCTGAATCAAAGGTCAAAGTGGATGAGAGGTGTACTGCAAAGAGTAGACAAGGAAATGGAGAGAACTATGGAGATTAATTACTGCTTGGTAGAAGAACCATTCGTGGTCTTTTGGCTGCGGCTCTAACTTCAGCCACAGATAGGGAGATAGTTCTGTGTAGGCTGTGACTCACTTCAAGCAGACAGCTTCTTGCCTCTGGCATGTACTTTAAATTTTCCTTTCTGCCCAGGGCTTTTCCAGTGTCCTGAGCACTAGTGAGAGCTTGCTTTGCCCAGTACATGCAAGCTCAGAGGTATGGGGGAATTGATGCCTCTGTGGGAACAATAATAATCATCCACCCATGGGGATGCAAGCTAGTTAATAAATGCTTGTCTTGCATTATTCATAGTAGCCAAGATATAGAAATAACCTAAATGTCCACTGACATTTGAATGGATAAAGAAAGTGTGGTATATATACACAACAAAATATTATTCAGCTATAAAAAAGAAGGAAGTTCTGCCATTTGGGACAACATGTATGGAGCTTGAGAGTGTTATGTTAAATGAAATAAGAAGAAGACAAATACTGTATGGTCTCATTTATATGTGGAATCTTCAAAAAACCAAACTCGTAGTAATGATGGTTGCTAGGTGGTGTGGGAATTGGGGAGATGTTGATCAAAGAGTACAGATTTCCAGTTATTAAAATGAGTAAGCTCTGGACATCTAATAATCCAGCATGGTGACTATTGTTAACAAATTCTGTATCTTATACTTGTAAATTGCTAAAAGAGTAAATCTTTACATGTTCTCACTATAACAGTACTTCAACAGATCTTAAGCGTTATTTTTCTTTAAGTTCCACACTCCTTGCATCAAGTCCTTTGATCTGTAGCAGAACTAACCTTCTTTCCTTGAGGCTGGCCTTGAGGAGTAAAGGACCAAACTCTCCCAGAGGATAATGCCTGACCACATTGGAAAACAGCTGCTAGGTCTGTTCAGGGGCTAATGAACATAGACTAACCACCTGGGCACCTGTTTCTTCCACACATAGTCCCCTCCCTCTTCCTGTGCCTCCCCCTTTAAAATGCTCAGCATCTTCCCCAGGTGGCCCCTTTCCTGAATAAAGCAAACTTTGCTTTCCCACCCTCAATAGTCTCTTGAGTCTTGATTTTTGAGCAGTGAGCAGCTGAATCTGAGTTCCTAACCGGTTCTCTGTCCGGTAACATTACCACACACACAAAAATGGTAATTATAGGAGGGGAAGATGTGTTAACTAACTGTATTGTGGTAATCATTTTGCAATATAAACATGTAGCAAATCATCCCCTTGTGCACTTTAAACTAACATAATGTTATATGTTAATTATATCTCAATAAAGCTGGGAGAAAAAATCACTGCCTCTCATCTTTAGAGTGGACAAATTCTGAGAAGGATTCTGCAAACTTCTCCGAGGTCACATGGAATTTAAACCCCATTACTTAGAGTGATGATATTGACAACACATGCTTACATGGGCCTTTCTTCCTCACCAGACCCCTTACTCCTGCTCCCTGGAATCACCCCCCAGATAAACTACTTGAAACCAAGTCCGTATCTCAGGCTGTGTTTGGGGGAGACTCTAAATTAAAAAGGAAATCTTACACTCAAGATTTAAGATAAATATATAGATATCAATAAGTACTCACCCACTGCACTCCCTCTCCTTAAAGCTGCTGCTGCTGAGGGGGCCATATTTCATGTCACATGACCTTACTCTCCAACAATACCTAATTGGACCAAGGGGGAGCACGTGACTGAGCTCAACCGATCCAAACATACACTGGTCAGCAACCTATGGTTTTGCCTGTTTTTTGAACACAGGAGAGGAGCTAAGTGGTTTCCCTTTGGAAATTTGACTAAAAAATATCCAGAGAATAAAGAAAAAAGCAATGAGAGCAAAAGCTGAATGATTGAAATGGATAGGAGTAGAGAAAACATGGCAGCAACATCATGAGAACAAAAGCAGGGAGCTAAGAAAAGAATATAAAGAGTCAGAGGTGAAGTTTCCTTGGGGCTCAGAGGAGTCCTGTATTCTCCTTGAATTTTTAATTCCAGTCATGCGACCCTTCACTGTGAGAACCTTTCCCCCTCCTTTTGTCTACAGTACCTTTATTTTTTATTATTATTTTTAAGTAGGCTTCATGTCCAGCAGAGCCCAATGTGAGGCTTGAACCCACAACCCTGAGATCAAGACCTGAGCTGAGATCAAGAGTCAGATGCTTAACTGACTGAGCCACTCAGGTACCCCTGGTCTGTAGTACCTTTAGTAAGACTTTCCTGTAGCCACAATAGCCTCCATAGTCAGAGTGACCTGTGGGGAGAAAATGTGCTGATGCCATTGTTCACCCCTCTAAACCAACACCCTTCCCTTCTCCACCCTGTCTGGATCTGGCAGGCCAACTTATATGTACTTTATCACCTCCTCCCTTCCCCTGGCTCCTGGTGGGTTTAGTACCTGGGAAGCATCAGAAAGGCCAGAGATCAGAAGGTGGGAAGGGAAGGAAACTATGGTGTTTATCTCCAGCTTCCTTCTATCACGTTGCCATAAGTCAGCTCCGTCTCTCCAGGTAAGGCCACAGCTTCAGCCAGGCAGTCCTCTTATACAGCCCCTCCTTCCAGGTTCAGGGAACTGGTTCCTTCCCTCATGTCTTTGGAAATAAGAAAGGGAAAGTTCCCTCACTGTTGCTAGTCCCAGGGGACTGTATGCTCCCTCCTGGTTTGCCTATACCTGCCCACACCTTCATAAACAGTCCCTATTATGACATTCTCTTTGCATTATTCAGTCACTCAAGGATCCTGACTGATATGGGAAGGCAGTACAACAAAGGAGGAAAGGGACAATTTTGAAACTGAAGGGACAGGAAATGCAAATAATTCTTGCCTGATAATTGCAGACTGCCAAGTTGCTCTACCCCAGGAAGCATTCTTCACATTGGGATGGGATTGTGTGAACTATGCTCCTGCTGACAACTTAGTTTTCCCTTAAAATATAAGATAAAGTCATGCTAAGAGAGAGGGAGGTAAAAGGGTGAGGCAGGAGGGGTTCCTTTATATTTGAAAGACCCCTGCAGTGGAAAGGAGAGCCAGATGAAGTTGAGGACTGTATTTTGTTGCTTTTACAACTGTTTCGAAAACTCCTTTTTAAAAAATATGATTTGTTTTATTTTGGAGAGAGTGAGTGGGGGAGAGGGGCAGGGAGAGAGAGAGGGAGAGAGAATTCCAAGCAGTTTCTACACTCAGCGTGGGTCTCGACACGGGGCTCGATTCCATGACCCTGGGATCATGACCTAAGCTGAAATCAAAAGTCAGGTGTTCAATCGACTGAGCCACCCAGATGCTCCATTTAAAAAACTTCTTGTTGTGGTATAACATAATCCCCTAAAGTGCACACGTATCATATTACATAGTTCAGTGAATTTTTGCAGACTGAACAAACCCATGTATCAGCTCCCATGTCAAGAAATAGGACATTTCCAATACTCCAGAAACTTCCCTCGTGTCCTGGTTGACTCACTAAACCCAAGGGTAACCACTATCCTAACTTCAAACCCTATGGATTAATTTATCCTGTTCTTGAATTTTATATACATAGGATCAAACAATATATTCTTTTTATTAGGCTTCTTTTATTCCACACTGAATTAGTAAGGTTTCTGCATGTTGCTTCAGCAGGTCGTTGTACTTTGCTCATTATTGTTGCTGTAAGTACTACATGTGTAAACAATCCTAATAGATTTTCCTATTCTATTGTTAATGGGCATTTAGGTAAATTCCAGTTTGAGGCAGTTATGAATATTTCTGCTCTGAACATTCTGTTATGGATGTGTCTTTTGGTGAACAAAAAGGTGATACTTAGGAACAGAATTGTGAAATCGTAGTGTATGTACACATTTAGCTTCCATAGATACTACCAAATGGTTTTCCCAAGTGGTAGGGCCAATTTACAGTGCCACCTACTGGGCATGAGAGTTCCAGTAAGACCGTATGTTTTTATTGGCATCAGTCCAGGTCACTGCATGATTTTCACCTGTGTTCCCAAGAACCCCAGGCACAGGAGGAATCAGGTAGAGGACTACATTGATCCAGAGTTTGGGGTTTGTAGTCCAGGCTGAAGGGCAAAATCTTGAAGATGTTGATAGGTGAGTGGAAGACACCATGCACCGGGGATTTTGCTGACATTGAAAGTTGGACTATTGATAGATGACTTTGAAGCAGAAACTAGAAGTTTGAAGGGCATAGGCAGAGATGTAAGAACACTAGAGAAGAGAGGTGTGAAATATTTTATTCAGAGGATGAGTTTGGAGAAATGTTGAATGCGTTGAGGCTGAAGATGAGAACAGCTTAAATGAGAACAGCTTCAACTGTAGAAACTTGTAATCAAGGTCACCTTGACGATGGCCATGAGAATAAAGGGGGAACCAAGGAACACGGGTGGGGGTATTTCGAGAAGATGAAGGAGAAATAGCCTGGAAGTGGCAACAGGGAACTAAGTCCCTAACCAGCCCCATGTCCTCCAGTCTTCCAGTCACTATTTTTATTTGAAAGTTCCTTTTTATATTTCTTGTTCCCTTTTAACTAGTTATGTCACTCCTGCCCTCATTTTCTTCCGTTATCACTTTGCCAGCATTGTTCAGTCTTATCTTCTTTGGTGTCCCTTTTTCTTTTCTTCCTCCTTATGCTGAATGCCCTGATCCTTTGCCTCTGGGTCTTGAGGATTCAAAAAGACAACAACAACAACAACAACAACAACAACAACAACAACAAGTCTTCCTTCCTCCTTTCTGGTATCATCTGAAACCCGTGCTCCAACACCAATATTTAGAATTTTATTTTTGCCAGCTCTTCTATAATTTGCCTTTTTTAATTTGTCCTCCAAGTTATTCTGGAACAGTGGCTTTTAAAGGTTTTATTTTTTGTTGTGTTTTGTTTTTGTGTTTTCTTTTTTATCAGTGGAAGCTCTTTCAAACAACATCTCAGTTGACCTTATGTATGGAGTAGGGAAATGTGGAGTTGTTGTTATAATGTGAATGATGACCCCTACGGTTGAGCAATATGCAAGCTACACAACTGTATGCAGTTCATGTTAGATGCTTCTTATATACACCTTCAGATTCTCTTGTCCCTGTCTCTTATTCCAGCCACAGCAGTGGCAACCAATTTCATGCAGACTTCAATCAGCTTCATATAAGTATGAACTGACAGTGTCTACCTACCTCAGGCCCACCTCTCCCTTCTGCTATAGAACTTCTTTGGTTCTCTAAGGCAGGACATCCTTGGACAGAACCCCTTGACATACATGTGCACAACCCAGAAGTACAGAGGAATTAATGTCCTGTCCCGTGACAACACTTGAACAAAGGGAGATGGACAGCAGATGTCCTGTCCTGTGACGACACTTGAACAAAGGGACATGGAAGTAATCTCCCTTTCTTGCCCCAGGAAGATGGTCCTGATGTGCACTTTGCAAGGTTTCTCAGTTGCCTCATGGGAATTAAACACCCAGGTAGGTGCCTATAGCAATGGCCAACTCTATCCTGCATTCTTGCATTAGTTCTCCTTCCTTCAGCGTTTCACTCTTCCACCACTCATTCCTGCTCCCCAGAATCACATCCCCAGATTAACAATTTAGACTATGCCACTGTCTCAGGCTTTGTTTTCTGAGGAAGCAGCCAGTAACACGCCCTAACTCAACCCCCTGGGGGGTAGGAAAAGTACTTCCAAGGCACTCCAGTGATTCTTCTTTGTTTGAAATTATTGCTCTGGAATAAAATTATGTTGAGATAGTTGGTAGGGATATCTTGACTGAAGAACTAACTGCTCATTATTCTTGGAGCTGAAATGTGCATTTCAGGTGTATACATGAAAGTTCAGCTGGCAGAAATTGAAATGGGCAATTGTCGTGGTCAAATTGATAGGTGTGGAAAACAAAGTGGATTTTTAGTGGAGAGGTATAAAAGCTCTAATCCCTTAGAGAATCTGCTTGGCCTAATTTGGAGTTTTGCCTTTAATAACAGATGAGAATATGGGTTTAGGTCTCTAGGGCTTTCTATCTCCACAGCCACTGAAAGTTTAAAAACACGCACCATTAGCACTTGCCTCATCTTTCCTAAACTGGCGGTTGTCACAGTTCCTTTAAAGAAGTAAGACAGTGCCTTGGAAGACAGCAGTCACCTCCCACACCCCCACTCCCCCAGATACTCAGGATACATCTTGTGTATACTTAAGCTGTCTCTGACACACATAATTTCTTTTTCATCCCTGAGTAATCAGTCTTTTTTATCCTCTTAGCAAAGAGAACAGATATTTTTGTACAGAAAAGAATGGGAGGAAAGGAAAATAAAAGAAAGCCCTCTCCCTCCAAGAAATTTCACTGTAAATTCCCACAAAATAGCAACAAATAAAAGATGGCAAGAAAAAACTACAGAAGCTTCTAGAATAAGGGCATTTGTCAAGTGCTGGTTGATGATCCAGTTCTATTTTGAACATTTTAAAATCATTTTTGTAAGTTCTGTTGTTTAGGGGTTAATGATGGTGCGGAAACCCTATTGCTTTGAATAGGAGGGATTAGTTTCCCTATTTCAGGATTAAGGTCAGTCTTATCGACAGGCTGCCACATCCTGTCAACAATCCTCAGTCCTACGATCATTCTGCTCACGGTTCTCAAATCCTCCCTAGGGCTGCTGGCTCGCTGAGCCCTATGCTTTTTCTTTTGAATGTTACTAAAAGGGAAGAATACTAGCATGAGTCCATTCTAAGACACACACAGGGCTCACCCTAACCTTTTGTTTGCATGAGATTCTAAAGACACAGAGAAGAAGAGGATTCCATAGGTCTCTTTGAGGTTAGATTGATTGTGAAGATAGCCACATTATTCACACCTCTCCTTGCAATATGACTTTGAAAGTTTTCCCAGTAAAGAGGTGGAGTATATTTCCTTATGTCTTGAATTTGAACTGTCACTTGCTTTGGCCAATAGAATATGGGAGAAGCAGTGAGCCTAGAAAATGTTTTGCATACTTCTACTCTTTCTGACTTTGCCATGAGGAAAAGTCCTGGCTGACTTGCTGGAGAATGCAAGACCACATAGAGAAGTAAGGAGCCTCAACCAACAGCTGGCCAATTCCCAGAGGCTAAGTTGTCCAGCTTACCTGCAGTTGACTATAACTGTGTGAGAAACCCAGCCAAGACCAGAAGAACTGCCAGCCACACCTAGCTCAAAATGCCAAACTATAGAACTGTGAGCTAAATAAATATTTATTGTTTTAAGTCACCATGTTTTGGGGAAGTTTGTTACAAAGCAGTAGAAAACCATTATCGAAGGTTCATAGACTCCACCATATTCTTTGGATCCTTTGCCTAGTTTGCCTCATTTATTTTTTAGAACTACTATTATTTTTTATTTTAGAGAGGTAGAGAGAGAGAGAGAGAGAGAGAGAGAGAGAAAGTACATGCAAGCAGGGGAGAGGTAGAGAGAGAAACCCAAATAGGCTCCACTCTAAGCACAGACCCTGATGTGGGACTTGATCCCATGATTCTGGGATCATGACCTGAGCAGAAATCAAGAGTCAGTTGTTCAACCGACTGAGCCACATAGGCCCCCCTCTAGTTTGCCTTATTATTATTAGAAGTATTGGCAGCAATGATAACAACATGTAATATTAGGATAGAACTGGGCGCCAGGATGGCTCAGTTGGTTGAGCATCTGACTTTAGCTCAGGCCACGATCTCACAGTCTGTGAGTTCAAGACTCTGTACTGACAGATCAGAGACTGGAGTCTGCTTTGGATTCTGTGTGTGTCTCTCTCTGTCCTCCCCCACTTGCTCTCTCTCTCTTTCTCTCTCTCTCTCTCAAAAATAAATAAGCATTAAAAAAATTAGGATAGAACTGTAGAGTGTACAACTCATTTGGTTCTCATAACATCTAAAGAATAATTCCTGTGTTGGACATGAACAATAGCAAAAAGCAATATTAATGCTGTTGACTTTTATGACCTTTGGATATAGGTCAGAAAAACTGACCTTTCACCTTTCCATGGTGAAAAATTTAGAGCACATTTCTCTACAGCAGTATTTTGGGGGAGATGCTCAGAAGCTGGCATGTATCTCATGAGAACGTATTGTCTGAGGTAGAATTTCCCCAGAAGTGCACCCTGAGACAAGGATTTCAGGGGAAGTAGTTTATTTGAGAAGATATTCCAGGAAACACAAATAGTGAGGTGGGAAAGAGAGAAGAAAAGATAGCCAATAAAGAGAGTGATAATTACCAGGCAAGGTATCATGTGAGGGATTGGAGATTGATTCTGCTGCAGGAACTCTGGGAAACAGTGTAGAGCACACAGCTCAGAGCTATACCAGCCTGGGGCCAAAAAACTGGGGCATCTATTCACCAATCCCCATCCATCCTTGGTTAAGGACTGCTTCCCAGAGCATTAAAACTTCAGCAGTTCGGGTGTTCTCTATCTCAAGGCAGTCTTCACTGCAAACAGTCTTTTGTGAGTAGAGGTAAGTGCTCAGAGGATATGGGCAAGGCACTAGCAGTGTCTAGTAGAAGGATTATAGGCCATTTTTTTCTGAGTTGCTTGTAGAAAGAGAATCATGAACTTAAGGCAGTAAGCTCCCCGAACAGAATGGTCTTGAAGCTGTGTTACGGCAAGACGCTGGAGGAACTAAGAATGGGACTCTGGAATAGTCAAATGCCTGGATGCTTTGGCAACTCATCCCAGAAATAGCCATGAGCACTGAGGTTAAATGACTTGTTAATGTTTATTTTTCTTTGGTTTCCTTGCTTCCCAAAGTGTCCTACATTCTAGGAGATGGATTTGAGCTTCCAAATCCTAGATAGAGAACTTGAGATCTGTGACTAATTTGCTTGAAGGTAAACTAGTATGTCAATGAATGTATGAAGACTCCTTGGACCTTGAAGTCAACATTTTCTACTCTACTGAGATAATTTGACTTGATGTTCATTCCTTGCACACTGTTTGTTTCATCCTCTGGACTTGTCTCCTTCCTCTCTGAGCCAAGGATATTTGCAAGTTTCTTCCAGACAATGTGGGAAATAGTTAAAACCAGGACTGATTGAGTTGCAGAGGAGGAGTTCCAGTATTACTAAATGAAAAGATATACTTTGTACATTTGTTTCACATTTCCCCAATCTGCTTTTCAAATGGGTTCACCCTGGACATATCATTTTGGTGACTCCAAACCTTGAAGAATTCTCTACTTAAACTTCACTTATCTGTGAGGTCTTCCCAATCATTCTATCTTAAAATAATACCTTCTCTACCTTTTGCACTCTTTCCCCCCTTCACTGTTTACATTTCTGTGTGACACATACCATCTGATATTTTTCATATTTGACTTGTTGGTTTATCTATTTCCCCCAGATTGAATATAAATTCAATGAATGCTGAATATTTTCCCTGTTCCCCCTGCTGCCTTATCCCCTCCCCCTGCCCCATGTACTCCCAATACAGAACAGGGCCTGGCATAGAAGTTCAATAAATATTTCATGAATGAATGAACAAATGAATCAAAGGTGTTCACCAAGACTTTTGGCTAAGAAGTCCAGTACATTTGTCTTTGCTGCTATTAGTGAAGCCAAATGTCTCCTGGAGTTTCCTGGCTGGTTGAATTGAGAAAGGCACAATCCTAGATTCATCTTCCAGGCCTCCCTATAGCTTTGGAATCATACACATCTGGTTTGAATCATGCCTACATCATCCATTATTAGCTGAGAGGTCTTGTTCAAATAAACTATTAATTTCTTCTGCAAAATGGGCTAATGACCCCCATTTTGTAGCATTTTTGAGAGGGTTTAATGAGTCAAGATAAATAAGGCACTTAACATAGCACCTGGCATGTAGTAGATGATCACAAAGTATGAATCTTCTCCCTTTTCTCTTAATTTCGAGAGCAGTCATCAATTTGTTGACAAATCAGTAACACAGAGATTGGGAAAGTTGGTCAAAGGAGGTGCTGGGGGAGAGTGTGAAAAATGGGAAACTGAAACTACAAATGGAGAGACAGGCAAGAGGAAAGGACTCTGCTCCTAGGACCTGGGACCACCTTTCATCTTCTGGTTGTTTGTAGAAGGGTCAAGGATGAGTGGGACAGAAGATTTAGCCTTGCCTTAATAATTATATTTCTAACGTACTTCCTGATTTGGTTCCTACCCAGAGCTGATTCATCCCCAGGGAATATGTCCTCCTTTAGCCAAAAGGAACTGACTGGATAAGAGTTGAGGCTGGACAAACTCAGTTATCTGAGGAAATGTGCTTCAGAATGAATTATGTCATAGGCCTTAAAGCAAAATGCTTGTATCTCACTTTTCATGTATCCAGTGTGGGGTTTTAATTACTCAAACAGTCACTCACCTGAGTGAGTGGAGATGATTGAGATATATGGAATTTGGGACAGAGTTTTCTTTTCTTTTCTTTTTAAGTTTATTAATTTTGAGAGAGAGAGTGTGTGCATGCAAGCAGGGAGGGGCAGAAAGAGAGAGAGAGAGAGAGAGAGAGAGAGAGAGAGAGAGAATCCCAAGCAGGCTCTGCACTGCTAGTGCAGAGCCAATGCAGGGCTTGAACTCATGAACTACAAGATCATGACCTGAGCTGAAACCAAGAGCTGAATGCTTAACTGACTGAGCCATCCAGGTGCCCCGGGACAGACCTTTCTAATATGACCCATACACTGACCCCTTAACAGCTTTGACATATGCAGAATATTTATTCACTTCCTCCATATTCTAGCATCTTCTCTACTACTCTGACTTTAAAGAAGAAATATGTTGTTATAGTTATTTCTCAGAATAACTTTCCTGAGTATCTGGGTATGTCTAGAACTTGTTCTGAGGCTTGGGAAGAGGGTGAAGAACTGCAAACATTTATTGAGAATAATGAGATTGTCATCATCATTTTGGTTCCTTAACTTCTCTTCGCAAACATCCAGAACTACTTTCAGGGGTGGCCAATCAAGGCAACTAGGGCAAATTCATCTGTATTGATATTATGGGGCAGGAGAGAGAGGCAGAAGAGGTAGTGGAGGTGAGGGAGGTAATGGTGGTGATGGTGGTGTTGGTGAAAGTGATGCAGAAGGTGGAGGTGAGGGTGATGATAGTGGGGGCAGGTGGTGGATGTGATGGTAGTGACTGGGATGATAGCAGTGATAAAGGTAGAGATGCTGAAGGTATTATGTAAGATGATGGAGAGGTTGCAGAGGAGGCAGAAAGGGGAAGGTGGTGGTAATCAAGCCAGTAGTGGTAATGATGGAGGTAGGAGTGGTGCAGGTGCTGGTGGAGATAGTGGTGGTGGAAGTGTTGGCTTTAATGGTGACAGAAGCAATTATGGTGGTAAAAATGATGATGTCGAAAGAACTGGAAACTTGTCTGCACAAAAACTTGCACATGAATGTTCATACAGAGCAGCATAACTCATAATAGCCAAAAAGTGGAAATGACCCGAATGTCCATCAATGGATGAATGGGTAAACAAAATGTGGTATCCACACAAGGGATATTATTTGGCCTTAAAGGGAATGAGGTTCTGTTTCATGCTACAACATGGATGAACTTTGGAAACATTATGATGATTAAAAGAAGCTGCACACAAAGTCACCACATACTGTATAATTCCATTTATATGAAATGTTCAAACAGACAAATCTATAGGGACAGAACATAAATTAGTGGTTGCCTATGGCTGGTGGAAGTGGAATGGGAGTGACCTATTAGCAAATAGGTATGGGGTTTCTTTTTGGGGTGATAAAAGTATTCTAATACTAGATTGCACGACTCTGTGAATATACTAAAAACCATTGACTTATATACTTTAAGTGGGTGAATTGTATGGTACATCAATAAAGCTGTTAACAAAAAGTGGGGGTATCAGTGGTGTGGTTGTGGAGGGTTCACTTTCGGTGCATGGGAGAGGAAGGAAGAGTTGATTGATACCCAATATATCTAAATCTATGTTGGGTCAAGTCTGACTACCACAGATTTTTTCCATAGACATTTTTTCTATCTACTGGAAAACTACATTTTCTCACATAACCAACACTGAATCCATACATAAGTATTTCTGAAACAGATTATAAAAATCAAGACAAGTGTCACCTGCCATTGGAATTGTGTCTAAAAGGGACATCAGTTTTTTTGTTTTTGTTTTTTTTTTTTTTTCCCCATACAGTGTTTTCAGCACACAGAACTGGCTTCTTAGGAGCAATGGGATGGAGTAGCCAGGCTTCCCCTTCTCGTGTGATTGCAAAATCAGACGGAGTCCATGATGAAATTAAAGCAGACATCTGAGGTCTATAATTTTTAATAATTTTAAACTAGCTACAAAATGTCAATCACTTCACAAACTGACAGAGGAGACAGGAGGAGTTTATTATTACATGCTGTAATGATATTTATCTCACAGTTTATCTATATTTCATTCATTTATAGTATTTTTTTAAAGATTTCTTTATCAGCTACTAAATATCTCAGCAATTTGGTGTGCATAGCTCTAGATTAAGCAACAGAGAATTGTACTGATAACAAATCACAGGGGGAAATGGTGATTAATAAGAGTCAGCCTTATAAAATTTACATCTCCACACTGTTTCACAGCAAGATTGCTTTCTCCAAAACATAGCCTTCAAAAGCAGCAAACAAATCCTATATTACATTCATTTGACATAGTCTGCCAAACGTATATTTTGCTGGAAATGATTAAGTGGTGAGTGTGTCAAATCCACCTTTTTTTAAAAATTCTTTTTTTTAAAAAAAAGGATGATTATGATTAATAAGTCTATATATTGACAGAAAGAAAGTGACACTACTTCAGTTTTGCTGGTATAACTTAATCTTGACAGTGTCTCAATACTGAGCATGCTTTGTTGTTGTTTTGTTGTTTCTGTTGGTGTGTGTATATGTGTGTGTGTGTGTGTGTGTGTGTGTGTGTGTGTGTGTGTGTGTTTTCTCATCAGTATGCTACTGTCATGGAAAGATTTTGTTTAAGTAGGAATCTAAAAATCTATTTAGTTCTCATGCATAAATGCATAAATCACATCACTTTTAGTGCAATGCCTGTTAAGTAATTCCACATTGTCTAATCATGAAATCATAAAGACAGATGACAGCCATGAGGAACCAAGGACAGCAAATTTTGAGAGTTTCAGAGCCTGACACCCAAGGAAAGGACAGTGGCAGTAGCTCTGTGGAATGTCACAGTTTTACAAGAACAATACTGTGTATTGAAAGAATCAACAGCACATTGAGCATTCCTAAATTGTTGTCATTCAGCAAACACCACTGAGGAGAGAAAAGGAAAAATGAAACCCAAGACATCTTATGTAGGGAGTTAGAGCCACCAAATGACTACTATATACAACCTTTGGAAAGAAAGAGACCCATAAAGAACAAAACACATAATATTGTTGGGAAGCTGATGAATGACACAAGACAACATTCACAATGGGAGTAGACTGATGTGTGTATGTGTGCAGACCTACTAGGTAATATGATGAGAAAAGCATGAAGGTGCTATCTTGCCCAACAGCATTTGGAAGAGAACACAGGTGGGCACATTTAACCACTCCCCAGCATCTTTGTTGCACGTTGGTTGGCCTCATCAATTCTGGTTTTGTTGGAATCAGCCTAGGAAAAGGGAAAAAGAAAACAAAACTCAGGTTGCCTTTTGACATTCCATTCTTCCTCCTTGGTCTATTGAAATGCCCTCTTCTTGAATGAAGGCATCTTAAAACTTCCCCCCATCAGAATTGACCATCTCTTCTTTTGTGATTCCAGAACCATTGCCTGTGGCTCTACTTGGACATGATCATAGAAACTTGATCTTAATTCTCATGACTGTTTAACCCTACCAGAGAGCATCCTTTTGAAGACAGGATTACATCATTTATCTTTCTATCCTGGAATGGCACCCAATGACTTCTACGTTAGGCATTCACATCTGTTAGATTGAGTTGAGTCATCACCACTTTTACAGTTGGATTCAAATTATGGCCAACTTATAAGCAGTGTCATTTTGGGCCAATTACATAACACCTTGGGGCCTCAGCTTTCTTGTCCATAAGCTGGGGTAAAAAAGAATATTGCTAACAACCATGAGTGTGTATTATGTCCCATTTATTCAATTTCGACAATATCAAGATTAATATAAATTATGAGGTGTATATTATTATTAACTCCTTTGTATTATTATTAATCCCTTTTTCCCAATGAGGAAACCAGGCAGCCTGGAGTCAGAGTCCACACTGGTAATCATTATGTTAATCATTACAGTACTTAGGTCTGCTGTGAAAATGAAATGAGTTTATATATATAATATGTTAGAATAATTTTTTACAAAGATTAAATGCTCAATATATCTTATCTTGCAATTATTGTTATTGGATGAAAACTTGACTTGTTTTAGGGATGTTTAATAATTTTAGGCCTCAGGTTGCCTGAGTGGTTCAGTTAAGTGTCCAACTTCAGCTCAGGTCGTGGTCTCATGGTTTGTGAGTTTGAGCCCCGTGTCAGGCTCTGTGCTGACAGTTCAGAGTCTGGAGCCTGCTTTGGAGTCTGTGTCTCCCTCTCTCTCTGCCTCTCTCCCACTCACCTCTGTCTCTCTTTCTCTCAAAAATAAACATAAAATTAAAAAAATAATTTTAGGCCTCATTTCTGAAGACTCACTCCTGTAAATTTGATAATTGGCTTTTCTAAAAAAGTAGGCTCCACGCCCCATGTGGGGCTTGAACTCATGACCCTGAGATCAAGAGTATCATGCTCTACTGAACCAGCCAGGTGCCCCTTATAATTGACTTGTCTTAACAACGACTTTTACCATAATTTTGTGCCTTGACTGATCTCACTGCCTGGGTTACCTTTTGCTGTATATGCAGCATGAAACCCAGAGTTGCTACCAGGATAAACTTTTAAACCCCAGAAAATGAACTATTCCCAACACCACTAAGAGGGGTATGAGTCAGCAAGCAGAGGCAAAGACGAAGATTCTGTTTAGGCTGTTGTTTTGTCCTAGTGTGATTGGTAATGGTGTCTGCCCCTCTCCAGCCTAGGACGAGGAGCAGAAAGCTGAGAGGCAGTGTAGGGAAACAACTGTTTTTCTATCAACCAGTATTTATTCAATGATTACTGATTTTGCATGTACTATGGTACTTGGTGCTTTCGTGCCTCCATCGAATTGGATCTTCTTTATTCAGTTTAATTGTGAATTCCCAGCACATTTAGAGTTATCTACATTCAACTAGAAACTTGCCAAGTTAAAATAGAAATATTGCTAGATTATTCTAATTCTGAATTATCTGGCTATGGTTTCCTACCATCTGTTTGGATAATCAAAAGTTGACTTTCAAAACAAGTAAGAGCATTAATTTTCCTTGATTGTTTTGATCTATAGACTCATATTCTGAACCTTAGTTTCCTGATTTGGAAAATAGGTATTCTTTCCAATTTTACTTGGCTCTTAATCTTCCCTCTTTAGCTATAAATTCTATCAGAAATAATGACCCTTTGGTGCAAAGGGAAATTATAGGCTCAGACCAATGTGAAATGTTCCTGCCGATGGAATTATGCTATTTCCCCAGTCTGAACACTGAGGAAAGCTCAAATGAAGAAAATCATTCATTTGAAAATGGATGGGATTTCTGGAGGCAAACATTCTAGAAACTCTTGCAATAAGAATGCACTGGTGAGCCTTCACCTGGTGGAGAAAGGGGATATCTTGAAGTAGAGCATGAGGTTATTCTTTGGATATCATCAAAGGTTCTGGAACAGACCTATGTTCAATAAACATCTGTGATTTCCACCTAATTTTTCTCTGAAGCAATCAAAATTCAAGCCCATATATCTGATGCAAAAGGTTCTACCTCTTTATTATATAACAGAAATAGGATCTTTTAGGAAAAAAATGCTGAGGTAATCTGCTTTTAGATGTCTTCCTGGTATTTGGAGAATGCCTCTGTGTTCATTCTGTTTATATGCTTTAGGACTGTATTTATGGACTAGAGCCCACCCCAGTTTTCACATTTTTATTTAGAGAATCTTAAGCTTGTTGGCATACCCAGTATGCTACATGATTTGCCCTTGTGAGAAAGCAAAGGATGGCCCCCACAGAGCCGGTAAGAGAGTTAGAAGGAGCTCATTAGCCCACCCTTCTGAACACTCTAGAAATCTCAACTTCAGACCATGGCAGGTAGCTTTTAGGCCCCTGCTCAGAATGCCAGAAGTGGATGCTTATTACCCTACCTGGCAGCCCATTGTCATCTGAGGTTTGAACTGTTTCCTTATTATCTTTCAGATGAGGAAATCAGGTCATGAAGCTGGTGAGAGGGAAATGCTGTTGGAACCTAAGGTCTTAGTTTTCAAATGCTGTTTCTTCATTGATAGGAGAATTCAAGGAATATTAAAGCTTCAGCCTCACTGTATTTCAATGCGTGTGTGGCATCTACTGCTGACAACTTTAGATACTTTTTTCTTTTCTTTTCTTATCTTTTCTTTTTTTAGAGAGAAAGAGAATGGACAAGCAGAAGAGAGTGGCAGAGGGAGAGACAGACAGAGAGAGAACTCCAAGCAGGCTCCACACCCAGCACAGAGCCCCATGTGGGGCCTGATCCCTTGACCCCAGGATCATGACCTGAGCTGAAATCAAGAGTTGGACACACAACCGACCCATTCACCCAGATGCCCCTACCACCAACACTGACAACTTTAAATCAAAGTTTGAATACCGGGGCACCTGGGTGGCTCAGTTAAGTGGCTTGGTTAAGCGTCTGACTTCAGCTCAGGTCATGATCTCATGGTTTGTGGGTTCAAGCCCCCCTCAGGTCTGTGCTGACAACTCAGAGCCTGGAGCCTGCTTCAGCTTCTGTGTATCCCTCTCTCTCTGTCTCTCAGCCGGTCATGCTCTGTCTCTCTCTCTCTCAAAAATAAACATTAAAAAAATTCAAAGTTTGAATACCACTATTTCCTGAGCAACATAAAGCAGTTAATATAAACTTGCCCCATTTTAGTAGTTTTCTTAAAGAATTGTACCATTTTAACCTTAGAAGACTATATATATATAAATACTTTAAAGCAGAAAGCAAGGTATTTAAATAGACAAAGTAATTTCTTGACAGTCCATAGGGATGTATTAAAAATTACATTGTTTTGGGAGCACCTGGGTGGCTTAGTTGGTTAAGTGTTCCACTTCAGCTCAGGTCATGATCTCAGTTTGTGAGTTCGAGCCTCACATTGGGCTCTCTGCTGTCAGTGCAGACCCCACTTCATATCATGTGTCTCCCTCTCTCTCTGCCCCTCCTCTGCTCATGCTTGCTTGTTCTCCCTCAAAAATAAATAAACATAAAAAAATTTACATTGTTTTGAACTTCCCAAACTTCACTATCAACCCAAGTGATGAGAAAGACTGGTGGGGTAGGGTGAAAGTTGTTGTTGGGGTCATGAGAGAATACGGGAGAAACACAAGAGGATTCTCTTCACTCTTACAGTGTGATTTTAATTTACTCTTAAATATGCAGGAGACCTTCTAAACTGCTTCTAGAAGTGAGAATTTACATGAGAAGGTAGAAGTCTACTAATAATTGTGCAGCTCATATAACATGTATCATTTGGGGCAACGCTGGGTTGAAATGGACTCTATCTAATCATGTTTGGGTTGTGATTTTGGGAGTAAGACCAAGGCTGGTTATTTGAAGGCAACTAGACCCCTCTCTCCCTTCTTAAGCAATTCTACACTTAAAAAGATGATACAAATCATAACAGCTATTTCCTATCCACTTGCCTGCCTTCCAATTATACCTCATAGCTGCATATGTCTTTGCCCTTGTAGTAAATTGGGCCCCAAATGAAAGGTTTTCCCTAGAGAAGAGAACTAGAAATGCAAAGTGGCAAAATTAAGATGCCACTTGCCTTTCCAGGAATACTTTTTTGTGCTTCAAGTCCAACTCCATCAATAAAGGTTTGACCCCTCTCTCTTAGTAAAAGTTCTTCTGGAACTCTAATTGAGTTAGAGGTACATTATCTCCTTACATTTGTGAGTAAATTGGATCCATTGACAGAAAAGGACTACTTGTTTTTTCCAATCATTTCCTGATGGAAGGTGGTTCGGCAATTATTTCTTAGTTCATTTTTCTGGGCCATAATGCATAGGTCAGTCTGTGTTGGCTCCAGTGCTTTTTGAAACTCTCAATATTGTTCTAAAATCTATTGATTTGCACAGCTTTAAAAGCTTTAGCATATCAAAGGCTCTTAACAAGGATAAGTATGTCATGACTTATAAAAGTCAGCAAAGCACAAGCTTTTTGCTAACCAACACTGACATTTGTATAGCTCAATATTGATCAGGCAAAATATTATGCAAGTAGGTATTTTTAATATGGGGCACATAGAGCACAATAAGGCAAAGTATTCCCTTTATGTCTACTCCTTCCTTTTTCAAGCCTTGGGTTCTGAACTTAGTATTTAGCCTTCTGATTCAAAGCAGCCCTCTCTGCTCACCAAAGTAGAATGAATTGTTTAAAAGAAACTCAGGGTTTCAGGCTCAAAACTTCAGCATCTCCAAATGAATAAACTCATACAATGTAAGATTAACCAACTAGAATTGATTATAGATGCATGAAGACCATTAAACATATAATATGTCTGTTTCTTCCTGTTGTCATTTTGACATCTTAAGAGATTATAAGCAATATTCAAGACTCTACTGATTGGGGAGGGGCAGAATATAAGATCATAGAAAGTATGTCAGATTTGTATAGTGTGGGATATCAGGTTTTGGTGCCCCAAATCTTTTTATAAAAGCTACCCAGTGTTTCTTTCTGTTCTTTTCCATTCTCAAGCCCCCAAACCCATTCCTTCCCATTCTATTCTCCCTACTTTTCCTTATGCCTCTTGTTGACACCAGGGGGTTCAGTCCTAGAGCCACATCTGGTGTCCTTGTGTGAACTCAACTTCATCAGATTATGCTCTCTATTTTGAGAGCTGGACATGTGAACTGCTGAACTAGAAAAGGAATCTGGGCCTTTTTGAACTATCATGAAAGCTTTGGCATTTATAAAATCAAAGCTCATATTCATTTTCTGGTTAGACTAAAGTTAAGTATTATTTCCCTTATTTCCTGATTCTATTCCTATATCATCTCTTGACAAGTTCCTAACCAACCTTCAAGACTCAATTTGACTTTTTTTGGGAGATTGTTCCATACTTAACTCTTGAAATCTTTCCTCATCTAACCCTACTTAGAATTTTATGTGTGGCTTTCTTGGTAAATTATATAAATTCGTCTGGAGGCTCGCTGCCTCCCATAGGCTGTGAGTTTCTCAGTAGTGGGGATGATATCCTTCTCATATTTATGTCCTTTGCTGCCTACTACAATGCTTTAAATAGGAATATCTGCTAGATTCTGCCCTCTTGTTTACTTATATATTGGTGAATTTTTGTCTTAGAAAATAAGGGGGAAATTTCCATCTATAGGTGTGCCTGAACCCAATGTCACAGCTTGAGGGTCTTATTATGTCCTTCATCTTTCCTCAGTGGTTATTTCAGAAGTAATGAACAGTGGAAACTTGTTAACTGCCACAAGCTTACCTTCTCCATGATCCTGTCGATCTGGCGATTCTGTGTATCGATCTCATTGCCCATATCCAGGGCCATGTGACGGAGGTTTCCAATGATACCGCTCACCTGCTCCAGGTTTTCATCCATTTCATTTTCTCGGGCATCATTTGTTACCCTGGGAGTCAAAATGCAATTTTCAGAAGACAGAAAGTGAGAAAAATCTCAGATACCAAGGACTCAAAGCTTAGGGAAAATCTGTAGACTACTAGGTCTCAATCCTATCCACCTTTACTCTGTTCAATATGAAAATATTTTAGCTTTTATACATTAGAAAGTATTTAAAAATTTTTTTAACATTTATTTATTTTTTAGAGACAGAGAGAGACAGTGTGATCAGGGGAGGGGCAGAGAGAGAGAGAGGGAGACACAGAATGTGAAGCAGGCTCCAGGCTCTGAGCTGTCAGCACAGAGCCCAATGGGGGGCTTGAACCCACAAACCGTGAGATCATGACCTGAGCCGAAGTCAGACGCTTAACCGACTGAGCCACCCAGGGGCCCCTGAAAGTTTTTTTTTTAAGTTTTTAAGTAATCTTAGGGCACCTGGGTGGCTTAGTTGGTTAAGCGGCCGACTTTGGCTCAGGTCATGATCCCGTGGTTTGTGAGTTCGAGCCCCACATTGGGCTCTGTGTTGATAGCTCAGAGCCTGGAGCCTGCTTCAGATTCTGTGTCTCCCTCTCTCTCTGCCCCTCCCCTGCTCTTTCTCTGTCTTTCAAAAATAAATAAATGTTTAAAAAATTTTTTTAAAAAGATTTTAAGTAATCTCTACACTCAATGTGGGGCTCGAACCCACAACCCCAAGATCATGAGTCTCATGTTCCATCAACTGAGCCAGCCAGGTGCCCCTAATTTAGAAAATAATCTTTAAATTTCATTTTTGAGCCCTTGAGTTTCTATTTTTAAAGAAGGCAATATTAAATAGATGAATGTATCTACTTCTCTTCCACCAGCTCATTGTTTCCTCTCTTCATATGTTTATCTCAATTTTCATTTTTTAAAGAATAAAGTCATTTTAGTTGGGAGCACTGCAAATAAGAGAATGAAGATGGAACTAGTTAGAAACTGTATTTTCCTTCTGAAATGTCAACCGACGTCTCCAAGAGTTAAATTTAGAATGAAAGAAAAGGCTGATTGTGTTAAGTCAGGGAATTTCTCTGCCTCATGTTCTTCCCCATTTGGGCCCAACATCCATGGAAAGGGTAATGATAATTACAGTCTGCCCCTTAATCTGGCTTGCTCCCAAGAACTCCAAAGGGAGCTACTTGTTCAAGATGATTTCTATTGCCTCAGATTTCAATGCAATGTGGGTTTTGGTGGCATTGTGAATGGGCGATTTCAAGGGAAAAAATTGCAATAAAAGATTATTGTCCCATTTTGGGGAGGAAGGAGTTGACTCTCAAAGTGCCTTACCATCTTGCTGTGTTTTACATAGCTCAGCTTGAAAGTTATAAGATGGTAGCTCTTTATTGTAAATGGAGTATTCATTCTAGAATGTTCTGGCTAATTAACATTTTACCACTACAGACGGTGATAGGCTAAAAATGTCCAGAGGGGTAAAACCCATTCCCCACGGTAACTTCCAGTGTTGACTGGCTCACTAAGGTTTTTAAATCAGACTAAGGCAGAGGAAATTAAAGGAGAACTTCCTAGCTTTTTTATATAAAAGTTTATTTTAATCATCATCAACATCTAAGGCATACTTCTGGTTCTATGATTCTCAACAAATCACCTGAGCTTTAAAAACCACAGATGCCTGGGTCTCACCACTAGAGATTCTGATTCAGGTGGTGTAGGTTAGGCTCAGGTACTGATGTTTTAAAAAGATAGCCTCGGGTATTCTAATGTGCAGCCAGGATTGAGAACTCTTGGTCTAGTTTCCCTGGGCGCAGATAGAAACAAGAATAGAATTGTCAACTATGAGGCTTTATATAGATATCTAGACCTTAAACCTAAGTGACAGTAAGCTGCCACTTGAATCTGGATTATTGGTTGGTAATATCAGCTACAATGGTCTGGGAATAGATGTATAACTATCTGTACACTACTCTAGTGAATGGTACCCTAGTCACTGCTAGGGTACCGTAGTAGCCTATAAAAAGGGATAGTTCTTTTTCCTTTTCTTTTTAACAAGATGAATATTTGTCACTATTTTTTTGGGGGGGGGGGTCTCCTGAGAGCTGAGTTCTGGATAGGCAGATCTGTGTAATTTGAGATTTTTAAATAGGTATTTAAGTTGGCTTTTGCTTCCAGGTCTCAAAGGAGATAAGAAGTCAGGTATGCTTGTTATTCTCTAGTTGTAACCCCAGATCCATTGTTTGACCAGTTTTGCTCTCTCCCCAGAGATGCTGCCTTCTCTACAAATGCATCCCTCAGCTCTCTTACCCTCCAGCTTCAGTAGACTTTGGCGGTGACCAGTGAGATACTGGAGGGCAAGAGAAGAGAGGAATAGGGGCATTTATTTCCCTTTTTCATTTACTGCTCATTTTTCAACAGCTGCATTTCTCTATAGTCTCTCACCCACAGTGGTAACTACAGTCAGGTTCTAACAACAGCTCCTGTCCCTTTAGGACTCTTCCTGCTGTGCTAGTCCACAAGTGCTTTACTATTGCTTGTTATTAACCCTGCCCATGCTTTTATAAACAATCTCTTTAGTAAGTTCTGTTTAATTAAGTTTAGGGAGTGAGATGCCTGTTTACTGCCGCATTGATACAGGATGTGGTCATGTGGCTTGCTTTGGCTGATGAAACTGATAAACCTGACAAGGCTTGGTAAGTGCTTGTGCATTGGAGCCTGCCCCTTGGAATGCTGCAGCCACCACCTCAGAAACCAGAACTTTTCTGCTGGAGGGGCAACACGGGAAAGAATGGAGGTGTCCTGCCCCAGCCGACCACCAGACAAGTGAGACCATCTCCGGTGATCCTGCACCCATCTGCACATAATGAGGGAGCCCAAGAGGGGCCCTTAGAAGAACTGTCCAGCCAACATACATATTTATAAGTAACCAGTAAAATGGTTGTTGCTTCAAGAACCACTCAGCTTAGGGTGATTTTTTACTCAACGATAGATAACTGCTATAGGACTGGCTGCACGCGGCTCACCTCCGAATGAAGCCACCACTGATGGCCATCTGCTCCCGTTCATCCACCACACGAGCAGGCTGGCTGGCCACCACTCCATCCTGATTATTACCCCAGGCTTTTTTGTAAGCATCACTTGATTTAAGCCTATGCAAAAGAGAGGGTGAGTGACAAGGCAAGGGGGTGGAGCATCAAGCTCACAACAAAGGTTACCTCTTCAAGCGAAGAACCGAACCAAGCAAATGGGTTTTAATCTGAGGCATTAGAGAATACCGATATATCATAATCTGGACCCAAACAGTTGGCCACCACCATGCCTCAGCTACTCAGTATTTCATTTCCAATTGAGCCAATTACAATTGCCGAGACTGAAACTTTTGCCCAAAGGTTGTTCTTGTTTTGGTTTGTTTTTGCAGTTTTGTTGGATTTAAGACAAAGATTAAGGTAGCTGGAGGACATTCAGTTCTATTTCAGTGGCATGGTTATATTTTGAGACACAAAACACACAGAAAAACATACTGGCAGACAGACACATAACAAGACTGCCAAGTAGAGTGTGTACATCACACCACAGCAACACACTGTCATCAAGAAAAACACACTCGACCGAGTTTTTACACACCATCATGCAGATTCCCTGTTTTAATTTCTCCCCCAACGCATGTGTGGAACTAGCTATTCCAACTCTGCATGAAGGACATAAAGGATTGGTAGTTGGCCAAGGGTGGTGGTCTTTGAGTTGCCTCTAGAGCGATTTGAATTAGATAATATATCGGTACTTCCAAACAGTTACTATACATCTAGTTGATGTACAAACCTTTGTCCACAGAGACAAAAAGTAAAAGAGGCATAGTGAAATGAATGCAGGAAAATAGAAGAGAGAACAAGCCATCTAGCACCAGAAAAGGAAATCCCTCTACGTCTTCTTCATGCACCAGCTACAGGCATGAGTAGAAAGTGAAGCATTCTCATTTAAGCCAAACTACTCCAGGAGTTGATCATTCTCGAAAAAGGCACTAGCAGGACAGTAATAGCCTTCATGAGGATTTGAAACGCAGGTTCAATAGCTTCTTTGTCAGGCTGGGGAGGGGGGGCAGGGTGGGAGTGATTACAAACTCCTACTTCAGGCTATCCTGGGATGTGACAGGGGAGAGTGGTCTGGAACTGGTATGGTCTCCATGGGCCATATTTCACTGAGCTGCCTTGGAGATAAACTTAAAATCCAGGCATACCTGTTGTGCCCAATAGAAACATGTGCAGCATATTTTGGTGGGTGTGTTGGAATTTAAGGCAATCAAAGATGTGTTTAGGTTCTTTGCATAGTAGAAACCATACGCTTTTTCATCCAAAAACAAGAGAACTTCTTTGGTCCCATGTTCACATTTTCCATTATAAGACACCAGAATTTAACACCCCCCCCCTTTTTTTTGTTGCATTAGAGGATCGCAGCCATCTATTAAAACTGGTTCTAATACTAATATTTGCAGATTGAGGACCAAGCAACCCTGGAGATAAATTGGAAAGTTGTACAAACGGAATTTCAGCAACTCCCACAATCTAGTGTATAATGTCACAGCCCTCAGAGCTGTCAAAATTTACTGTGCTAAAGAGCCATGGGCCCACTCAGTGGGGCAGCATCCAAAAACCAATTTTAATAGAGCTCAGAGCCTGGCTTTGTTTTTCTCCAACCCCCCCATCCCCTCTCTCCTCACATTAAAAGAAGTTATATGGACCTTGTGATGTTTTCTGCTATGTAAAATATCTGGTATACCATCTTTGGCCATGTCAAGGGGGTGGGAAAGTTTGCGTTTCTGAAAGAAGGCGAATCACTGCACCCACAATGCTGCACATAGACTCACATAACTGCCGTACATCTATCATAATCCTTCGAAACATGCTGAGACAGGGCGAAGCCCTCAGAGAGTCCAGGGCGCCACCAGCCACTGCGTTGTGACACATGGTTTTTAAAGCATTATTTACACACAATAGGGAACGCTTCGGTCAAGCTTTGAAGCTCAGTTAGGGTCTCTTGTCCAATAAGGAATTAGTGCCAACTACTATGTGGAATTCGCAGGGGCCATCATTTCATCTGAACATTAGAATCCATCCCGGAGTGGGGCCTGCCTCCACACTCTCTCCACACAGTTGATGAATGGGGAAATTGTTTGTTGGAATTCATCACAAAACAGGTGGAAATCTCACCTGGGGGTACAAGTGGCCACTGAAAAGGATATACAGGTAAATCTTGACTAACTGGAATGCATAGCAATGAGTCATCTTGGTGAATTAAATGCCTTTCTTAAAATAACAGCAGGCCATGGAGGAAAACTTTGTTTCAGGGGTGATCGTTGAATATCTGTTAGATTCTCAAGCCACTTTCCTGCCTTAGAGTCTTAGGGTAGTGAATATGACGGATTTTTCCCTTGATTTTAGTTTCTCCTGATGTGCCTGATGGCCTTCCCTCTGAATATCAACTCTTATTGTTTGGTTCCCTTAGGTATGGAAGTTATAAGATGTAGACTGAGTGATAGAATGCAAACTTCCCAGATTGCCCTTCAAGGAAAACCATTTTAAGTCTCTGATGTGATTTCCGCCCCCACTTTGTTCAACTGTCTCTTTTTACTAAAAGCGGAAGGAAGCAAAAGTATCAATACATTTGAAGGTTCCAGTTAGCTAGATTCCAGTTAATCAGGCTTTACTGTAGATCATTCTTTGAAAACAGTTTTAAATTTGTTTGTAAATTGAGCCCCTCCCCCTCCTAAACAGGAAGTGGGATATTTTAAATCAGCCTCAAAGTTTAAAGGATGTGAATGGTCATATAATCAGCTAGAAATGACATCAATTGCTGTTCTAAAAGCTAGGATCAGGAGAGCTTTTAGGAAAAAGGCTTCTGTTCAAAGGGAGGTGGGAGGGATGAGGGAGATCGGGTAATGGGTTTAATTTTCCAAATGCATGTCGGACAATCCACTCATGCATTTTTTTTTCACTGCTAGTCAAATGAGACTATCTTCCAGAACCCTCATTTTCAGGTTCCTTCTGTTGCAAACCTTTATAACCACATGTCACATTTCTGCTACATTCCAAAAAAGCGTTGCAGAACCTGGAGGACAGCTGAATGTTTTGTGATGTTGTGCATGCAAAATCTACACATTTCAACATTTTAGTCAGTGTACGGGTAGATCTTCCAAGAGGAAGAATTTCAGAGGGACGGGTCCAATTTGAGTAAGGCTTGAACACTTCTTGCTGAAGGGCTCATGGCCTCTGTGATGGGTTCATCTGTGGCATCTATAGCCTAATCGCTGGGCAGATTTGGTAACTGGTGGGGGGAGCTCTCTCATACTCTGTATCTTACGAATGCTTGCTTAGGCCAAATTACTGGTCTCTTTTTCTTCCAAAAAAATCAAACCATGACATATGTGTTTCTCGACTTTCAAACTCACCCCCCGGTCTTTTCTAACTCTGCAATTTTGGCTTTTGGGGTTGGGGGAAAAGAAAATTCCCTGGGTGCCTCTTTCTTGAGGCTGGTCTCTGGCTCAAGGTACACTTTCTGGAAAATGTTGAAACGTTCATCAATAAAAGTTGCTGACAGTGAAGCTTTCACTGTAGTATGCCTGATTTTTAATGCATCAACAGTAACTCCCACTAATATCATCTATGCTATGAGATGAATACATTGGAGACGGTGTTGATCTGTTCTGCATGCCACATGCTCATCCTGCCTCTGTGCTTGGCAGGAATGAGCGTGTCAAGGCTTGGAGATGGGCCTTGGGAAACCAAAGCTTCAGGCAGGCAGGCAGCACCTACTTGTTACAGGGACACACACAAAGCCCGCAGAATTTTCCTAGGTCCGTCAAATTCTTTTCTGCTTCTTTCATGTCCTTATTGATTTGGTCCATCCCTTCCTCAATGCGTTCCAGTTGTTCTGATTAAACACAAGTATTTTATCCCCACAGAATGAAGCAGATGGAAAAGGACAAAGAAAAAAAAGACAAAACTTCAGACATTCACTTTGACATTAAAAAAGAAAAAAATAAAAAGAAAGAAAGAAAGAAAACTGGACGCCACAGATTAGAGCTGGTACCCAGTACCTACTTGTTACAAGGACATATGAAAAGGCCACAGCATTTCCCTAAATCTTTTAAATTTTTCTCGGCCTCCTTCATGTCTTGGTTGATATGGTTCATGCCTTCTTCGACACGATCGAGTTGTTCTGGTTAGGACAAAGGGATGACAGTGTGGAATGAATTTTTTGGGGGTTTCGAACAGAACATGAGAAATGACTATGTGGAACGGAATTTGAAAGAGAAAGATATTACAATGCATGGTCCAAGAGGATGCATTGCTGTAGACTGGTGCTGCTGCCCTACACAGGCACAGGTGGAAGGAAATGAACAGAAACGATGCTCGAAATAGTTTGTAATTCAGACATGATGGGATGGGGTAGGTAGGCCTGTTTGATTCTTAGTGTCCAGGAAAACAGCATAGCATATTCACTTACTCAGACACCAGTGAAACCCGAGAGAAAGAAAAACAGGGTGTTAGTCTATGTTTTAGGCATTCAGATTTCATGCTACTAGAGAAGGTCTCTGCTTCAACTTTAACTATCTCTATCTTTTGGTTTTAAGCATCCTCAATCTGGTAAGGGTAGAAAATAGAATCAATCTTCTTTGGGGAAAATAACAATTACAGCGATAATTAGCAATGAGTATCAGATCTTTTTTCCCCTGGTAGTGGCTGTCCAGCCAAAGGTAACCCATGGGCAGTTTGTGGTTTTGAATATTTAATCCATAGACACTGTTAAAAAAAAAAAGCAACATCAGCAGAGTAATGTGCCAAGTACCAGAACATTTAAATTCCTCTCTCATCCTATGACTTACTTGCTATGAAAATTCTGGAAGGCATTTCACTTGATTTCCCAGTCTCTACAATGGGGGGCATGTTAGATCCCAAACCCAGGCAGACAGCAGGGAAAACAAATGTCTGGGTCTCTGGAGGAGGGGTGGCAGGCTGAAACATAGAGTCATCACTCCCAGCAAAGCCGACCTAAATGTATCTGAGACATAGATCGATAGCCATAAAACCAGTTTGTGCTCCTAGTTGCCAGGGTTACATTCACTAACCTGATTAATGTTTCAACAGTTATGTCACCAAATTGAGTAAATTACATGATCAGTAAAGGAGTTTTTAAAACAGCTTTTAAGACCGTTAAAGGAAACCAGCAATGCAATGGCTGTCTAGTTACAAAACCTAATTACACTTCCATACTTCTTTTCATCTACATTTTCATGTATGCACACTTCTGGGGATAAAGCCTTGATTAGAATACATTTCCAGTTTAAGAGTATAAATAATCACTTAAAAACAATTTCATACTAAATCGTAAAGATTATCATGTCAAAAAAACGAAGATTAAGTTCCTTACTGACCCCAAATGGGGAGACTGTCCATTTGGAAAACAAGAGCCCATTGTGTTCTCTTTTGTGGGACAAAGGATAGAATCCAGCTTATTTGGAATCTGTTACTTGTGCTATGCTCCTCAAATGATGGAGGATGACAAAATTTAGGTGTTTCTCCAGCATTAGATCGCCAGAAGAAATAACAGTGTTGTGCCAGTGAACTTTTGCTGAGTAAGTAAAGGTATAGTAAATGTCTTTAAGACAAATCTTTAAAAAGACTAAAAAAAAAAAAAAAGGATGGCAACTCTTTACATTCCAGATTTTGTACCTTCTAAAGACTTCATTCTAGTTCCCTTTAAAGAATGTAATAAACTAGTCTGCAGATTAAAAAAAAGTTAACTATTGAATGAGGGGATTGGGAGAGAGATGGGCAGCCCAACATTGTCAAGAGAAGAACCAGGTTAAGTACAGACAGAAATCCCAATGGAATAATTGCTAAAAGCTTCCTGGAGTGCTGGGTTGGGATGGGATTGAAGGAGCATCTGGACTCAGAGGGAAAGCACGTTGCACTCCACTAATGCCAGCTGAAGTACACACAGGTTATGGCATAATATTCAGGCATTCGTCCTTCCCAAGGAGTTTCTCTTGAGTTAATATTTTGGCTAAAAATACATTTCAGGAGCCCCACCCACTGTGGCCCCAGGGATTAGGTGGTAATAAAAATAAAAGGTAATAAAATAAAAATGTGAATTGGTCCACAAGTGTTGTATTTCTCAACCAGGAATTCAAATTAAAATATAAAAACAGGCTGGTCCTAATTGGTATTCCTAAGAGCTGGGTTCTATCATGAGTTGCCAGATTGCTAAGCAAAGGTCACAGCTAAGAGAGGGATGCCGAAACTCTTATGGGAAAGTTGATTCAGAAAACTATGGTATAGCTACCAATATTGGTTGAATTGATCATTTTACCAAATTATGAGCCAAACCCCTAATTAAAAACGTGTGTAACCATTTTGTCATAGGTATTCTAACTTTTCATTTTTAGAGTGTACTATGTTATGTTTGTGGATATGTGGCAGATTGGGACTTCATAGAATTTCCGTGGATTTCTGTGAGAAATCTCTCAGCAAATCCTTAAAAATAACCAATATCCTCATTCTATTTCAGGGTGGACAGCAGCATCCTACTGGATTTTGCAATGTATTGTCCATAGTTGATTGCTCCTTACTTCCCTGAGCTTGCTTTCTGGCTGTTTTCTGTCTCTTCTTGGAGACTGGGAAGACAGTAACATTTTGGGTTAGGAGAAGTATTCCAGTAGATGATACTATATGTTGGGGCAAGAGACAGTACTTTCTTTCGCTATGTTTGGATGACTGGTTATTTGTGATAGATCCAGGATGCTCAGGAATCTAAGTTTAGAGAGCTTTTCTACTAATCTTATTTAAGTAAGGCAACACGGAGCCCTTAGAATCCTCAGCCTGGTTTAAAAACAAACAAACCGTAGAAGAATAGCAAGATGTCAATGCTATTGACCCAGTGTGCAAGGCTTCCTGAGTATATTCAGTTACCAGATGCTGCCTACATGATTTTCATTTTCCTTAGCATTTATGAACCTATGTAAATTCATTAAATAAGTTTAAATAGTCACATGTGGCTAGTGGCTACCATATTGGACAGTGCAGCTTTAGTCATTCGTAACAGGTATTGGTGTGTAGACTTAGCAAGAAGAATGTTTTCTCAACTGCTACTTTGTACTGCCATGAACCTTTTAAGAAAGTTGGCAGTCACTCTGGAAGAGGCCTTACTTTGCTTTTACTCTGCCAGGCAGAAGTCAAAGATTTCACTATTTAGTTTGGAGTTGATCCCATGAGATTTTCTCAAGGGCCGAGTCTTCAGCATTAAAAGAAACACATAACCCAGCAAAGATCAACAAAAGGAACAAGAGATATGGAGGTGAAAGGTTAAATCAGCCCACATTAGTGACGAGGTGGTTTCATGGGGATTTCGCTTGGAGACAAGTTTTCTAGAGAAATAAAAGTCCCAGGACTCAGTGCATTTCCAGGGCCATCTGTCATGCTCAGTGCTCCTTGGTGTCTCCTGATACCTGGGTATAAAACAAGAATTCCATAAAGAATTGCCGAGTGCAAGCATTTAGCTGGACAACCTCGAATGGTTCTTTAGAAGGATGTCTGTTTCTTGAAACTCCTGTGCAGGGTAGAAGCAATCAACATTTTTGGTGTTGAGGCATAGACAAAATTAGTAGAGCATAACTGGAGAGACATTTTAAAGCAGTTACTGATTTAAACAACTAAACACAGCATACACAGAATTAAAATGCGTTTGCCATAACAGTGAAGATAGCTGTGAAGATATGCTCATCTGTCGTTTTAAAAGGTCTAATCACTTTATAGTATAAATGGAATGTGTGTACCACTTAAGACCAGGCAGAAGCCACTTGCTTTTGGAGGTTTTACAGTTGCATGTTTCTTTCTCAGTATCAAGGTAATTATCATACATCTGGTAAAACCACGGCTATTCTAGAAAATATGTTTAACCGAAGAATTCAGCATTTACTGTGATGTGTCCACAAATGAAATGTTTGACTTAAGAACATTAATATCTTGGGGGGGAAATCTGCTATTCTGCTTTCCTCCTCAGAAAATAATATATAGATGTTCCTGGGAATCATTTGTGTTTATGAATAATATATTTTTGTATGGAGATTTTGGCAAATTTTATTTCTAGATTTTCTTCATCAAAGTGCAATGAAATTTGCAACTCAAGTAAGCATATTATTCATTTCTCTTTTTAAATTTATTTTATTTTTTTTATTTTAAGTAGGCTCTATGCCTAATATGGGTCTTGAAGATCAAGAGTTTCATGCTCTACCGACTAAGTCATCCAGGCGCTCCACTTTCTCTTTTTGATTCTACACTTGTATGTATTATTTCCCAAGTCTTCACGTTCATGCTTTATAGTATTGGAAAAAAAGCATCATCCTGAGCTTATCATGCTCCCTTTTCCACTCCCTTCACATACAAATTACTGACAAAAACAGTTAATATGATGGAACGTCTAATTATTTGGGTATATATGTAAAATTTGGCTCTGGAAATGAGGCACTGCTCTTCTACATGGGCACCTGCTGTTTAGTTTAAAAAAAATGATTTGCTGTGTCCTGAGTTTCAAAATCTGGGACACTGTTACACAGACCAAGCCAGCAAGTCTCATGATTATAGCAATTTCATTTGGGGAGTTCTGAAGATTGCCACAGCTATTGTAATTCCTTCAAAACACAAGTACTTCACTAGACTCCCTTATTTGCATATACCTTTTGACAATTTGTATTTCAAAAGTGTTAGGGTTGATGTTAAGTTGCTTTAAAATTTTTTTTCTCTTGATTTATTTTATTGGTTGCTATCTATTTATTAACAAAGTTTGATACAAATAAATAATATAGAAACAAAAGTTTTTATATGACAGTCATGAGGATGTATCCCCTTCTTCCCCCCTCTCCCGCCCCCCCCTGCCCCCCCCCGCCTCCGAACTCTCTCAGAGAGGGAATTTGTAGTTAGTTCACATCTCTAGCTGATGTACCTATGGGATCTGCCAAAGCAATTACATGGAGACCATGTTCTCCCTGGGATGCTTCTAGCCTATGGCTGAACACAATGGAATCACTAGAGATGAAGTATTCCTGCCCATCATGGGGCTGTCATTAGGTTGTCTTAGCTACTGGGCTCCCCATCAGCCTGGCTGACACTTTCTCAGAGCAGCATTGCAGTCTCAGCCTCCTCCTCCTCCTCCTCAAACCTCCTCCCCTCCATTCCTCTTCCAAGTGTTGGACCTGTATCAATCTGACTGGCTGTCCTTGTCTACTCTTGTTCCTCTTCCCTTGACCCATCACAGGCATCCATAATAGATCTCAAACACTTCTGATTCTTAGCATTTGCTTCCCAGAGGATCCCAAATGATACCTTCCATTAGTTCCTCCGTGTCCCTACCCTAATTCCTCAGAAGTTGGTAAAGTTTTATATCATTTAGTTTAATGATTGCAGAATATTTCTTTTATGGTCAGATCATAATTAATTTGGTTGCTCTCCCCCCTGACAGACATTTAGGCTGTTTCCAGTTTTCTACTATTAAAGGTAAAACATGTATATTTCTCTTCTTATAGCTGTCAATGTATATCTACAACATATAATGCTAAGAATAGAATGTCTTGGTCAAAGATATGTGCACTTCATAATGTAAAGGATTATCACATTACTCTTCAAAAATTTTTCGTCTACAGTGCCTATCTGTACATTAGGAATCTCTGTTTTCTCAAAACACTCACAACATTGGTGATTATCAATTTTAAAAATTTGTACCAGTCTGCTAAATAGTGCCGTCTCATTATTGTTGTTGGCTGAAGCACGGCTTCACATGTCTATTGATAAATTGACAATTTGTTTATATCTTAAATCCATTTTGCTTGTAGGTTTTGCTCTTTTCTTTGATGATATGCAGGTCTGTCTGTATTTTTGGGAAATGCCTTATGTCTGTTGTCTGTATGTCTGTATGGCAACTCCCCCTTCCCCACTTTGAGGTTTATTTATTTTTGGAGTTGGCTTGTGGTGTCCCATGTTGTGAAAACATTTTACATTTTTATCTTTGACATTCAAAAAATTTTCTCATGACTCCTAAAAATTTTCTAATGTTTTCAAAAATATAAATAATGAGAAAAATTCTCAAAAATGTGTTTGTTATGATAAGAATTCAGAATAGAATCAGGTAAGTAACTTATGGCTAGAATTAAATAAACTTTGCCATATGACTAGATGTATTGAGAAAAAAAATATTACCCTTCTAGATTCCACTTTAGAGTACAGAGATGATTTTCCTTGATTCTCCGACTTTTATTGCTTCTAGCATTTCCATAATAATTAAAAAACAATTTAAATATTTTAAGTGGTTCAATTTCCCATTTTCCAATGATCTCCCTCAGCTTCTATCCTGTTAAAGACAGCTTCTAGTTACTTAAGGAATTCTCATGATGACATGGAAATCAAAACTGCCAGATACTGAATTAGGATGGTCAGAAGAAATGGACAATGTGATATACTATTCTCTCATTCTGTCTAGGGATTATTACAAGAAAACTAAGTTTATGGGAAAAACTGGGGATAAGAGGGATCAGAGAATTCTCAAAGTGTCCAATATACTACCATTAAAAGGAAACCCAAACAAATGACTTTTGCCTTCAAAATTCTGTTATTCCAACATATATAATAGAGAGAGTAGTAACATTCAATCAGTCATGAAGGCCTCAATATTCCCATACATTTACCAGTATTTTCAACAAAGAAAGGGAAAAAAGCAAGATGATGAAAATTCTAGAACACTTATACTCATATATGCATGTAACATATGTCAAAAGGATCACCTGGGTATGCACAAATAATTTTTTGAAAATGCACTTTATTCAGATGAGGAATTGTTCTTACTGAAGAAATCTCAACTTACCTCCTTGTTCATCCAACATAACCAAAGTCCTGATACCAGCATCTTTACTCTACATTCCAACAATGGTAGCAAAGTTGAAAAGGAGTTAGAGAGAGAAAAGAGAGAAAGAGAAATCAATAAGGGGACAATTAGCCTAAGAAATGGAAAATGAAGAAGGACTAAAGGAAAGAGAGGGAGGAAATAGGCAAGAGTCTTAAGGGCTGGGGAGGGATCAGAGGAAGGGCTCACCTATGGACTTGCTCTCTCAGTGATTCTTAGGATAGAAGAGGATATAGCTCAGTTTCCATGGGGGTTGGGCTGGGGATGGGGCTTGGCACGGAACTGGAATACACAACTTAGTATTATACTGTGATTTTTATTTGGAATACAGAAATGTCTTATAATTTCTATAACACCAACCACAGAAAGCAAATCTTTCAAAATCTTCTAGACTAAGTCTTCTCTGGTATGATACATCAGGAAGTTTCCCTTAAGTGAATAGGGAAGGAATGCCCTACTAGAAATTTAGAAACTTTGGGGGTGAAATTTTTAGGTTGATCAAAAGAGATCATTGTTTCACAAAGGTTGAGAAATACAGCCCCAAACAGAACTCACCCTCCCATTTTCTCTCTAAAGGGGAAAGTTCTGTGAGATTTAGAAAATGGATGGGCAGATGAGAAATAAGGGCTCTCTATTCTGAAATCTAAAATTCTTTACAATAATAGAGTGAGAAAAAAATTCAGTCACAAGCTTTACTGTGGTTATTTTGTGCAGAAGTCTGTAAAAGGCACCCCTCACTTCACTCCTTATGATTAAACAAATCGAACGCCATCTGAACCATTTGGGGGATGGAAGTGGGAGTTGGTGGGTAGAGGAAAAGGAACATAGCTATTTGCATGGCTCAACCTTAAAATACATCATTGCTGGGAATTCAAACTAGTTAAGGAAAGACCTTTCGTTTCATAGGGCGATTGTTAATAAGTATAAAGTGGCATTGCTAATAGTTGGGATTAATTGGTTTTTCGAAAAATGCTCATGGTGGCCCCGAGAATAAGCTGGAAAGTAAGACATCTCTCAGGGCCCCATTTATTTTCCAGGGATTTACTGTAAACTAAGAACTAAGAAAGAAAGAGAAGTTAGTGGAGGTCAACGGAGGTGATTTATTTACTTATTTATTATTATTATTTTTTATTTTTAATAGTATTTAACAGTCTAGTTCCAATAGGACTTCTAAAAAACAGAACACTGAAACTGTTTTCTGTGAGTTTTATAAGCTCACCATTTCAGAGAATGTATAGTTAACTATCCTAGACAGGAAAAGCCAAGTTACTCTTGAACATGGTTTGATAGGCTTTAGTTCTGTGGTTAGGGTGTAGTTTGCAGAGCTTAGGATGACTTCAGGGGTCCTCGACAGCACAGATTCTGAAGCCAGACTCTGCCCTGGGATCCTGGTGATTTCACTTCCTAGCTGTGGGGCCTTGGCTACATGTCTTAATTACCCTGTGCCTCAGTTCCCTCATTTGTAATACAGCAATAATAGTTAATATCTCATTGAGTTGTCATGGGAATGAAGTGAAACAGTATGTCCCACATGCTAGACTGGTGCCTGGCCTATCATTAGGATAACTTAAGTTATCCTATAACTTTTTTAGTTTATATAAAGTATTATATAAAATAAATACTTTCAGCAAATGTGTCTATAAAAGGATATCTAAACAAATGAAAAATATCGTCATTACCAACTACCATCAGAAGCTTCCCGAAACTTCTACTGCATATGTATCCCCTGCATAGGAAACGGCTTGTTTAAATGTAGATCCTGATTCAGGAGGACTGGTTCAGTAGAGCCTGTGATTTTGCATTCTGAATGAGCTCTACCATCTAATGATACTGCTGGTGCCCGAACAAATGCTGAGCAGCAAGATTCCAGACCCCAGAACACATCTGTCTACACTAGCTGGTAATTTAACAATTTCTATACCCCATTTCCTACAAATTTTAGCCTTTGCTTAAGAGAAGAAATTGTAAAAAGCAGATGGCCTTAGTCAAGCATATGGATATGACAAGGCAAGTACAGAGAGTCATCTTGGAGAGCATTTTCTCCTCTGAGGACCCAACTCAAGGCCATGCATGGAATCCCTGTTCCATTCTACTGGGGACGTGGGGTGAGAAGCAGGCTAGTGACTTCAGGTTAGGCAGTCTAGGTCTCATCTGTTTACACTCTCTGTTGTACTTTCTATGGAAGCCTGCATGTATAATTTCACATTTGTTCAATTTGGTGCTCAATGTTTCAGTGTTGGAATGATTCACAGAACTAATGTGAAGGAGCAAGAGCTTGTCCCATTTGGAAGAATAGAAGCTGCAGGTACCTATCAGGGAGTCAGGAACACTGGGTTGTGCTCTTAACTCAATCAGCAACTAGTCATGACATGGTGAAAAGAGTCAATTGACGTTTTAGGATGTTTCCCTATGTTTAAGATAAGGGTAAAGATGCCAGATAAGACTGGGTGGTTGCTAGGCTGGTGTTTATTCACTCATTTGTTCATTCATTCATTCACTCATTCATTCATTCACTGATTATTTATTGAGCCTCCATTCTGCTCCAGGCACTAAGGTAGGTAAGGGCCAAGTGTATGCTTTCTCAACTGCTTCACCGAGTAAGACACAGTTTCGTTAGGTCGACAGAGCTGGGATCTGGGAGTTAGTAATTTCGAATTTTACACTTATCGTTGTAGTTCTATTGCAAGAGTCGCTTGTTCTGTGTCTCAGCTTCCCTAGCTGTCAAACTGGGACAGAAACAGCTCCCTTACTTCCCAGAGTACTTATAAAGATTAAAATGAGCTCAGAAAGTAAAGGCTTCTAAAAGTTCAACTCTATGGGAGGTTGTATTTCCAAAAAGCAATTAAGATAAAAGATTTAATTTGTATAGAATCTCAATCAGTTTAGAATGGGCTGCTGTGTTTTTTTTCTCAGGTTTCTTTTGTTTTTTGCAGAATTCTCAAAGAAAAAAGTAAATATGGTAGGGTTTGCGGGTGGAAGGGGAGTGCTGTGTGTAAGAATTCACAATCTGGGATTAGGCAGACCTGGGTTTTAATTTCATCTCTACCATTTGTAGCTGGGTGTCTCAAGCAAGTTACTTAACCCCCATATACTTCAATTTTCTCTTTGGTAAGATGGAGATCAGAATAGTAGTAAAAGGTGGCTACTTACAAGGGTTAAGTTAGATTATGTATGTTTGATGAGGATGGCTCTAGGTATAGTACCCGGCATATAGTAGGTTCTCAGTAAATTTTAGAACTTACATTTGACTCCACTATTTTGCTGACAGTTTTTATCAAAATAACTAGATTTTTCTTTGGGGATACTAGAAATGCAAGGAAGAAGGGCAGGGATGAGGATAATATTTCAGGGAAGGCAGAATATTACTTTCTCTTATTCTTAAGGAGTATTATGTTTTAATAGCTAGGAATGAGAGAAGGTGGTTCCATTTTTGTCTTGGCTCTATTCTTGGTTTCTGTTTGAGATTGCTGGGAAAATTGTCTACCTAAAAACTGGGGAGTTGGAAATGTCAGGAATTTTTTTTTCTTTCTTTCTTTTTTTCTTTTTCTTTCTCTATTTTATTTTCCCTTTCTTGCAGATGAACTAAGACCATGTTTCTAGAACATTTTTTAGTCTTTCTTTTGTCATTCTGAGATGCTTTCCCCAAAGCCCAACACATCTGAACTAAAACCAGGACTGTCCAGGCACTATCTTAAACTGTTAGAATTCCAAAAGACCCCACATCTATCTATGGGAAAACAACTGCCCTACCTTAATTTTCCAGTTTTAGTAGCAAGTCTGGCATAACAAAAACATAGCTTTAGAATGCTTATTCCCTTCTCATTGCCAAAGTGTTGAATTGGGATGAAAAACAGAAGATGCTTAAATCATGCAATGTTGAAGAGCCTCAGTAACTATGATTCCAGGAAAGCTCTGTGTGGTGCTTCTGAATTGGCCTGCCCCAAAGCAGTGGGGCTTTCCTGGGGCTAGTTTTCATAGCCCAAGGCATTCATGTGTAGATTTCATTTCCAGCATTTATTGTCAGCAGAGTTTGCCTTTTCGCCTGGAACCAAATACTGTAGAGACATTCATGACTCTATTACCAGAATTAATTGTTAACTCTTCTGTGCTCCAAAGGCAGGTAAGGCCTTGAATTTGGAGAGTTATTTTCATACCTGGTTTCCTGCATGATACCAATTTATATCTTCCCTCAGATCTTCAAAGTTAGGAATTCCATACATATTTGTTGAAGAACAGCCATCAGAAGAGCCAGTTTGCAACTCTAGGCTGGGAACCAAGTGTTATATGATTTCTAATCTCTTTACCTGTATATGGTATCTAGCTTTTCTGAACTTTCCCAATTGACTTCTATGTAACTTTACACCCTCCTTGAAATGCCAATAATGGCTTCTGTTAAAAAGTAAGCTTCTACACCTGCCACTCTGTTACAACCTAAAGTCAGTGAGGAATGGCACAAAGTCATATACTGAACTGAAAGTGGGGTTGTCTGCTTTAGGGAGACTTTACAAGTTTAGTGACCTTTCCTGTTTTTGAGACTAAATTTCAGTAAGAATTCAGCTCAATTCAAATTAGATAACACTGATGCACTTTGGGATCATGGGCAAAATCCTGGTATTTCAGCACTCGTATCTGCCAAATGATTTCTGCCCTTGATGAATATTTAATGTTGATTCTCTTTAAAGAGAATTTCTTTTTTGATTGAAAAGCAGACTATCATCTGAAGAGCCAATGCCCTAGACATAAGGGGTGTTTAACCATCAATATAAAATAACCCAGGAGGAAGTAAGAGCAATCAATCTATTCTAATAATGCCTTACTCATAATTTCTCAAGGATAGAAAGCCTAATAGCCTCCTCTCATTTATTAGAGGTAGGGACTAGCTTCCATCTGTTTCACCCCATGTGCTAAGATGCAACTTCATGCTTGATCAAGAAATACCTTAGGAGAAACAAAACTGTATGATTTAATTACCCTAAACAGTAGAGCTTTTGAAACTCTCCCCCTTCTAGAATAAATTAGAGCAGACACTTCTTTCTCAAGACTGGTTGATACCACTTGCAAGTTAAGAAGAGGCAGAAAAAATATTGGTTGGCCCAAAGACTCCAATGGGTGAGGGGCCAGTTCAAAGTGATGCATTTGATGCATTTGATCCACCATTTTCCCACACTATAAGCCGTGCTTCAACACTGCACAGGTGGGCAAATTGTTGATAGTTCTGGTATTTTAGAAATTTATTTGACAAGTGCATACATGTAAACAAAAATGAAAAATGAGCCTGGAGCCTATGGTTGAAGGTCATAAGGACTGATAACATAATTACATCAGTTGACATGTGGGTTCCCTTCAGGTCAACATGAGAGCTCATGTGGGAATGTCATGAAAATTTGTTTCATTTGTTCTCATGATGGGTTGAGGGACAATATGTTAGCTCTGAAAGGCTGAACAGCACTTTTAGATTTAGAACATCTGCCTCCTTCTTGGTCTTCAAGTACTTCTGCATGAGTCGTTCCCAGGGTAGAGCAAAGATAATATTTCTCTTTGTTTAGAGACAGAAAGCTGCTTCATGTGATGCCAAGGGCTCCTTTGTTGGCCTGCCTTCCTATGGGGGACAATTTGTGCTAGATTGTAGGCTCAAATTCTCATTTTTCGTGATAACCGATTCCATTAAGTATACCTCCCACCCTTCCCTCAGTGTCCTGGGGTGCTCATGGTGTGGCCTTCTCCTCACCTCCCTGTGGCAATTCACATGTAGCCAGTATTTAATTTCTGGGTAAGAAGCTGAAGATGCAGAAATAAGGGAAGACGTTGGCTTCTGTAGTGTGAGAGGCAGTTGAACTTCCTTTTAGCCTTATAAAATTGATCTTTCTTTCCTTTCATGTCATTGCATAAGCAATTTACAGTAGCGTGAGGCAAATAGGCTCATTTAATCATTCTCCTTGAGAACATGCAAGATCTCTAAAAATGATAACCACACATGAATTGATAAGCAGTTTCAAAGCATAGCTAAAACAGCATTTCACTGAATAAAAACTATTAGGCTTGTTAAGATAAATATAGCCCATCCCATTCTTTTTCCACTTCATCTCTCCCAATAGACAAGTTCAACTAATCCATTTATTCTTCCTGGTTGACTGCTGCTCTACCAAATTGGAAAGAGCAAGGTTTATTGTAAATGCCCTTTTGATTCCATTATTGCTATCTGTCCTATTTTACCCATTTAAAAATAGTTTGGGATTTATTAACCATGCCTCGCAAATGGATGTTCAGTCCAGAGTTAGGAACATAAAAGAGCTTCTATATTTGCATTGTGGACTTGAAATTCCTTTTATCAAAGAATTTTCCTATTATTTCATGAATTTTAGTGCCTGACTCCCAATATGACAATTGCTGAAAATGTTGTATCTATTGGGATATATATTTTTAAAAGTCATATATGTGGCTACATCAAAATAGAATGTCAAGATGAGATGTGACTTAGAGGCATCAAAGTCATTACAAGGGAAGTTTTTATGTAGATAATCCCTTTATATTTGCTTAAAGTGATTCAATCTTATATGAAGATTTCTTGGGAGTGTTTACTTGGAAATACCATCCTTCTCTACTTCCCAGACTATAAAGGTAGCCAGGGCTAGGAGGGAGAGGGGATACCTGAATGGCTACCTGACATCTCCCTCATTAATGTGGCTTCCTGGTAGACTACATTAGCTCTGGGATCAATGGGATCATGGCCTAGGAAAAGGCAGTAGGGTCTAGGAAAAGAATATGCCAGCAAAAGGGATTCATTTATCTTGAAATATGGCCACTCCTTACCTCTTCAACCAGTTGCAGCATACGACGGGTGCTTTCCAGTGACTGAGATTAAAAGAAAAAAAAACCACATAAATATTATTAGTGCAGAATCCAAAGGTCTTGGAAAATCAGAACTACTCTCTTCACTTGAGAAACACAAAGGGTTACTATCACATATTCTTTTAAGTTTATAACTGAAACACATTTTCAATCTCTTTCCTATCAGTCTTTCTACATAATAAGATTCCCTAAAGCAATTACATTAAAGTTGATCTTCTAAAATCAAAACCATATGAAGCTGATCTTGATATCAAAGACAAAGTAATCTGGGAAAGATAATTTTGCATGTGCAGGATGCATGAAAAATTATCTCAAATACTCAGACGACTAATTTGGCCTCCCTGGACCAGGAATATTGAATTTTAAACACAAACATAATTTTTCATGAATTGAGATGAATATAACATCAAGTTTCTCATAAAGCTCCTAGAAACACAATTGGAAGTTCTTATCAATACAAATTAAGCTGTTGCCTTAGGGTGAAAAAAAAAATCAAGCATGCTTGAAATAACTAGCCTATAGAAGACAGCTATAATAATTATCTTCATCCTGAGATAAGACAAAGTGAGATGGAAAATCTGAAGTCAGCACTGGTCCCTCGGGCACAGCATTGCCGCTTTTTTCTCAGTTCCTTTGAAACTAACTACTAGACTCCAGCAACCAGCGTGACTTCTCAAGGCTTTGCTTTTAAGTGACAAACTTATTTTGGACAAGATTCTGCAGGAATGTGAAGAACGTTAACTTTCCTGGAAGAGCTGTCAGTAGGCTGTTTTTTGAAATAAATGGCTGTAAGCAGTGTGGCATGCTGGTAAATGTTAAACAAACAGCTCTCTGGAAAAAATATATGCATATATATATATTTAAGTTTATTATTTTTCTGATATAAGGGATGAGAGGGTTAAATTTATAGATAATAAAATACACAATACTTTTATTATAAATTCCATATAGCCAATTGATTCTCCTAAAAAGTTCCTGTTAAGATTTGCTGAACTCTGTGTCCAATGCTAAGCTTGCAAAGAACAAGTATAGTTCTAACATGAATGTCGGCTGATATTTTCATTTACATTAATGAGTAACAGGAAAAGTGAAAGAATGAGGACATGTTGGAACTTCGCTAGTTTGTCAATGATGCAAGTGACTTCTTTACTGACGAGAATAAAAATTTTCAATACTGGAAGATTTCCTCCATTTTTTGTGTTAATTGAAGAGTAATGGCTAGAGACAGGCATACTTTTAAGTTTATTAGTATCTTTTCTCTACTTTCTTAAGTCTAGACAGTCAATAAAAGAGTAAGTCAACCAGTGCATGCAGATTCCTGTGATATAAATACCCTTAACCTGTCTGATTTTTAACTATATCATGGCGTCACTGAAGGTGAACTTGGGAAAATATACAGTAACATGCCATTACATGGTATTCCTACACTATAGATACAACACAAGTTAAGAACTTTGAGAACATAGATAGTAGTAAAATATAGTAAAATAATAAGGAAGTGATGAGTTTTAAGTATTTATTGCCTTTGATTTTAATATAATCTATTTAATTTTCAGTTTATATAATTCAATTTTAGTACCAGCTTGCAAAATTCTGGAAAATGTAACAATCAGCTTTCAGAATTAGGCCAGCTCCAGCACACTGTGGGCTATATGACATCCAAAGACATTGCTTTTCTTAGAGGATCTTGACTTCTCTAGATTCCTAGAAATTGGGAGTTTAGGCTAAGTCATTACTTGTATGTAGGTTTATCAAACCATTCCTGTCTGCAGAGTCTCAGGTGTATAGAATATCAAAGTCATACTCCACTGTTTTTTTTTAATTGAGATGTTAGAAGACCTTTTCCACCTGAACCTGAATAAGACAGACTACTCATTTCCCCATCTTTGTTCCTTTCTCATGTCCCATCCCTCACCTCATCAGCCAGCTGGTCAGCCCTTCGCTGCATCTCCTCCAGTTCATTGCGCATGTCTGCGTCTTCAGCCATGGTAATGGTGGGGGTGGTGGTGGCTGGGTACTTGGGCTGGGGGGTCAGTGATGGGTTTGGACACAAAACCTGGAAAAAACAGATTTGAACATGTAAGGGTTTATATGAGTCCATGTAGTATGTGCAAATAGGAGAAGATCTCAATAGCCCACACTCTGTCTCCATAACTGAGTCATCTTCTGAAAGATGGAAGCCATACTCAGACCGGGATCAACAGAATTTTGCTCTTTCTCCAAAGGGTGCATTGTGAATGTATACTTGCCAACTTCACAATGGAGACAGATACCTATGAAGATATCAGATAACTATGAAGCATTCTTAAGACACAAACCACCCAAGATTTTGGAATGATGATGCAAAGGGATGCTGTTCTGGGATAGTATGCTTTAAACCTCAGATTTATTTTTTATTTTGATTTTTTCAAAGCTTTATTGACATATAATTGACATATAATAAATCCCACATATTTGAAGTATGTAATTTGACATGTTTTGACGCATATGTATACACCCAGAAAACCATGATCACAATTAGGAAAATATATCCATCACCCACCCCCCAAAATTTTGTCATGCTCTTTGTAATCTTACCCACCCACTCATTCCATCTCACCTTACCCCCGTGCTGAGACAACTGCTTATCTGCTTTCTGTTACTATAAATTAGTTTGCATTTCCTAGAATTTTATATAAATGGATGATACAGTATGTACCATTTTTTTCCTACATTTCTTTCACTTAGCATAATTATTTTGAGATTATGTTGTAGCATGTATTAACAGTTTGTTACTTTTTGATGTTGAGTAGTATTCCATTGCATTTAGAAGCATTTAGAATATAGGGGCTAAGGGCAGGCCACCTGAAGATGTGCCACTTTGGCATACAGATTATTGCCAGCTGAAAACAATCAAGGCCCAAAAGAGTCATGAAGAAATGTTGACCCTCCCCCTAACTGCCTACAAGAATTTAGATAGAGGACCTCCTCCAGGAAAGGAGGAGGAGTTATCTACAGTATAACAAGAACTAAACCAAGAGTTCTCAGTGGTAGACTGAGAAGGATTTAGTAAAGTCTGATGGTTAAAGCTCCTCCCTATGTGCCATTGTTTCTGTATGGCCCAGCAAACATTTACTCTTTTTTGTCTTCCTGTGAATTTTTCCCTTTCCTTTGAAGCCCGAGATCCCTACCCCCTTCTCCTTAGTTCAGGGTTACATATATTCCTCATTTTGACTGACTGTCTCTGGAACTCATGTCTACATGAATTCCCCCCACATATATAATTAAATTTGATTTTCTCCTGTTAATCTGTCTCATATCCATTTAATTCTTAGACCAGCTAGAAGAATCTTGAATGATAGAGGTATATTTTTCCTCTCCAGCAAAGAGCTAAAGGCAGAAAATCTTTAGTCTCTTTCAGTTGTTATCAGAGGTTGCCAAGAAGTCTTGTTGAGCATGCAGAGCTATTTTTCCAAAATGGGTTGGATCCTTATCCCTGAAATGTGACCAGCCCATTTTATGGTTACACTCTTGAAATCCCATATGATGCAAATTACAGGTAGCCAGACTGAGCTCCCTCCAGAGCCAACCAGCCACCTCCCCCTCTTCCTTTTTCCCTTCTTTCCTTGTTCTATGTTTCCTTCTTTTTCAAATATTTATTCAGTACCTGTAATAGGCCAGGGCAGTGTTAGGCACTAAGGATATAGTGACGAACGAGACAGGTAAATTCACTGCTGTCACACAGCAACAGCCTAATTAGAAAGATGGGATTAAAATAAGGAAATTAAATTATTCAGTGTGAAACTGATTATATTTGGGAACATACCATGGGTGCCCATGGGTCATAGCAGGTCTCCCTGAGGAAGTCATGTCCCCAGGAAAGGCCATCAGAGGTAATGGGATAAAGAGCCTAAAGAAGGGTTAAAGAAGATAAATATTTGATATGATAAAACCTTCTCTGTGAGTAGCACAACTTTAGACGGCATGGGCTCTTGCTTTGTGGCTGAGATGGCCAAGTGTGCCCTGGGGTTTCCTCCCTCTTTCATTGTAGAGTGTGGTTTTAGGGAAATGGCTGCCCAGTTGGGAATTACATTTCCAGTTCCTATTGCAGGAGGTAGTGCTATGTGGCCGGAGGTGGTTTATGAGTTACAGGGGAAATGATGTGCATCCTTGCCAGGCTAAAGCAATTCAGAAACAGGCATTCCTGGGGTGCCTCAGTGGCTCAGTGGGTTAAGCGTCCGACTCTTGGTTTCAGCTCAGGTCACGATCTCACAGTTTGTGAGTTCGAACCCCTCATTGGGCTCTGCACTGAAAGGCAAGTCTGCTTGGGATTCTCTGTCTCCCTCTCTCTGCCCCTCCCCTGCTTGCTCTCTTTTTCTCTCTCAAAAATAAATAAATAACTTGAAAAAAAAAAGAAAAATAGGCATTGCTCCTATGCCCTCTCTTTCCCTCTCTGCCAAAAAAAAAAAAAACAAAAACAAAAAAAAAACAAAACAAAGAAAGAAAGAAAGAGAAAGAAAGAAAAGACAAGAAAACAGGGCCCTAGAAGATGGCCAGGTCTTGAGGCAGCAAGAGCTTGGGCCCTTGGCATCCCGGCACGGAGTAAAGTTGACAGTTAACCACAAAGAGCTGAACCTTCATATGAAATGATAGTGTACTTCGATTGTCCTACACTACTGAAAACATGAGGATTTTGTTTTGCTATAGTAGCTGGTGTTATACTCACTAATGAAGGCCTGAAGAAACTTAAGATGGAATAAAAATATTGCATAGGAGCATGATTTCCTAACTGAAAAACACATAAAAACCCATCTACTTTTTTCTTCTATTGAAAACTGAAGGTGGGAAAGGAATTTAGATTCAGGAATTTAATGTTTAAGTATTATAGTAATTATTATTGTTACTATTATTTGTATGAGAAGCATTTTTTTTTCTACAAAAATAGAACAAAAACTCTACATCAAGATAATCAGGTTTGCAGAGGCAGGCCCTCAATGACCCCATCTCCCAGACTCACTGCTATACTCTTTTCTCAACAGCTAATGTGAATTCCTCTGGGATTGTAATTTAGTACGTATTATTAGACTCTTTCACATGTATTACTCTTATGAAGTTAACTCAAGACTATTCAAGATTCCTGATAGGAGGAGTCTTAAAGTGAATCTTCTTTGTAAACAATAGATTTCACTGTTCTTTTATACCCAAGTGGTTCTTGGGTAAAGTGTCAAATGTGGAATCACAGTAAAAAAAAAATAAGGAAAAAAGCTTCAGGGCTATGTTCTACTTATCAGCATTTAAAAAAAGGTAGTAAGCTTGTATTAGGTTAGTTCTATGGGCGGCCATTTAAAATTTCAACAGGACATCATACCATAAGCCTGCTAATTTTTTTTAAAAAATGTTTTATTTATTTTGAGAGAGAGAGAGAAAGAGAGAGAGAGAGAGAGCACAAGCAGAGGAAGGGCAGAGAGAGGGAGAGAGAACACCAAGCTCTAAGTTCAACATGAGGCTTGATCCCATGAACTGTGAGGTCATGACCTGAGCCAAAAGCAAGAGTCAGAAGCTTGACTGACTGAGCCACCCGGGTGTCCCGAGCCTGCTAATTTTTGAACACCAATTCTGGTCACCAGAATATGTACTCATGATATGATATAGAGCTTTAAATGCTTTGTGTTTTACTTAAACGGGTCTCCACTTTAGAAATTACAGATCTAGCAAACCCAAACTGGAAAGAAATTTACACTAAGCCACTTCTGAACCTTGAAATAAGCAGAAACAAAAATTCCAATGTTCTTCTGAGTGACTGGGCTCTACCCTCTAGATTAAAATGGTGCATCAATGGAAAGGTTGAATAGACTGTGGGCCACAGCTTAGTGTAGTAGCCAGGAGCTTAGACAGACCATTGGCTCTGATACTCAGTTACTGGGTGACTCTGGGCAAATCTGTCACTATCTCTGGGCCTCAGTATTTTCAACAGGACACATGATACCAGTTTCATAGCCTTTTTGAGGGGAATATATTAAAGAAAGTTTTGATCAACCTTGTTTGTAAGGATGTGGGGACTTAATATTAAGAAATCCTCACTAGTTCAGGATAAGCCTATACCCTTTGCTAAGAGTGGAACAAATCCCATGTTTGTTAATTAGCTTTTCTTTACTAACGGCTGGCCAGGAGGCGTGTCGATGCAGTGCTGAGCACCTGCAGAAGACTGAAACCAGGGAAACCAGCAAAGTGCCTGAGCCTCCAGTCACAAAGCAGCACCTCTCACAGGATTGCCACATGGAGACAAAGAAGAGCACCTTTTCGCCCAGCTCTCCACCTTTTTTTTTGCTGCTGGGTTCCTTGGGGGAACATCTTCCTTCAGTCCAAGCAAGCAACTGACCTTTCCTCCTACTAGGGTAGTTTATTAGAAGGCAGGTCCCATGCTTTCTGACCTGTAGTACTATTGCTAGTTCTCTCTTCCAGGCCTATTTCCTGGTGATGCTCTCTTATGCGCCCTGTCTCTGTCACTCACTCACACACACACACACACGCACACACACACACACACACACACACTCAAGTCTCATGGGTTTCCTTGTCAATCTCCTCTCAAGGTTGCTATTCTCAGCACCTGAAAAACAACTGTAGGGTCCCCTGGCTTCAAGCTGATGGCAGCGGAGGATCTGGCTGACGGGCAGTTGGGGTGAAGGCAGAGAAGCCATGGGGTGGATACCTTTGTTTTTGTCATACTACGGTCTCCCCAGGAGCTCCCCACCTTAGTCCTGCTCTGAAATGTGGGTGATGTCTGTGACTTGGGAGGAGGGCTGATGAACCTGACAGATCTCAAATGCACAGCATTTGCAAGCTGAAAGAGCAATGTCCACTCTCCTAATAAGAAGGGAGGAAGAGTAGACACGAAGCACACCTCCAGATTCTCTGTTGGGGTAGTTAATGCTAGTGTTTGAATAAATTCTCCCCACCAACCCCAAACCCAAGAATATTAACATTCTAAGAGATAGGGCCTGAAGAGGCATACTGACATTGATGAACAACAATTTCACCAGCTGAAAGGATGTTAACAGTGAAAGGGCATTTATTATCTAGGCAGCATGGAACATTTCATCATATTAGCACATTGAACCTCCTGCCTGTGTGTTGCTCGAGCTAGTAGTGTGGTCCCAGCCAGCAAAGCCTGTTTAGTTAAGTGAAGAAATTAGAGGCAGAGCCAGTCAAAACTATTCCCTGGGGCTCTGATATTAGATAATCTCCCATGCTATTAAGGGTTCAACAGTATCCTATTAATTATCTCAAATCACCAGTGTTTGGTAAAGGGTCTGGCCCCTAGTAGGTGTTCAATTCATGTTAATTGATTTGTTGAGTGAATGACAGAACGAGCTGTTCTGATACCCTCCAGGTAGCATTTAATGTTCCTAAGTCAGCAGTTTTCCAGGTGTGGTCTAGAGCAGTGCTTCTAAAACTGCAATGGGCATCAGAATCAACAGAAACCTTGTTAAAACAGAGTGCTAGGTCCCACTCTCAGAGATTCTGAGTCAGTTGGTCTGAGATGGGGGTCCCAGATTCTGCATTTCCAACAAGCCTGAGGCGTTGCTGTCATAGGCCCACAGACAGCACTTTTGCTGAGCTTTGATATACAAAACCCTGTCTCCTGGAATGTTAGTACGTGCCACCAGCTGCATGGGAAGCAAGGAGGGTCCACAGTTACCCAGACTGGGGAAACAGTAGGCTCAGCCAGGGGCTTCAGGGAATTCCGGCCAAGTCCAGTTCACTACCATTTTATTGGCTCGATGCAAAGGATGGTTTTGTATTTTAAATGGTTAAATAGACTCAAAGAAGAAGCAGACTTTGTACATGTAAAAAGTATATGAAATTCAAGTTTCAGGGTGTATAAATCAAGTTTTATTGGCACACTCCACACCCACTGGTTTCTTTACCATCAATAGTCCTTTCAGGCCACAATGGCAGAGTTGGGTAGTTGCAAGGGACCCCACGGCCCTCAATGCCAAAAATATTTACTCTCTGGTCCTATACAGAAAGTATTTACTCATCACTGGGCTAAATCAAGTTAAATAAAATCCTTAAAGCATTCCTTATCGTCTTCCGTACCTGCAGGGCATTGTACATTTCCTGTAGACAGACACAGTGTGGGGTGTTTTCTTCTGTCTATATTTGTCTGAAGAAGTCCCTTCTCATGGAGCTTTCTGCATTTCCTGAACCATTTTTTCATTTAAAATAGAACATGAATTTGCTTTTGATTGACAATTTCTATAGGGTTTTAGGACTACAAATCATTGATTTAATCCATGTAATGCATCACAAAGTTCTGGGAAGCCTGCACAGCTCTCACAAAGATAGATTCCTAATTTCCATGCCCAGCTGCTGGCCAAGGTTCCCTAGCCCCAGCAGCAGCACTGGACTGCCTTAGAGACAGAAACACCTGAGAGGCTGTGGCTGTCACAGTACGTGGTACAAAGGAGGCAGGCTGAAGCTATAACTTGATGTCAAGTATAATTTGCAAAGCCCTTCATTTTCCAATGGTGCGAGTCTATTTGAGACTCACATTAGACATGGGGCAAATAAAATACAGAGAGAACCCTTTCTTCCCTGTCAAGGCTTATTTATTTTCATGCATTAAGCTAACGCTGTTCTCTCGACGCAGAGTCTGGACTCAAACATGGTTAGGACTCAGGAGAAGAGGTGAGCATGGAAATACGAAATGTGTGTTTTTAATCGACAAGGTCAAGAGAGACATGAATAGCTATTACACTGGGGACACTGGCCATTAGTTTGAGTGCCATCGGGACAGAACATCTAAGAAAAGATGTAAGGGGAGTATGCCCTGAGCTAACATCTATTTCTTTTCATGGTTTATCTTTTAATTAATAAGACAAACCAGCAAACCCTTAGACACCAACACCGATTGGCTGAATTATCACAGAGCTGCACCCTACAACTTGGTGTCCTCACACTGCTAATCATTTGAACAAGGCCTCTTTGTGGTAATCTCTCTCTCCTTCTGCAGAACCTACCTGCTTTATGGTGGAGATACATTTTAAATTCGACAAAAGTTTATTGAAGATTCACTATACTCAACCACGCCCAAAGAATAAAGGGATTTTATAATCCAGGTTGGATAACTCTCCTTAATTATTAATAAAATAACACTAACACTGACTGAGGGCATACTCTTTGCTGGGCACTGTTTTAAGTCCTTTTCATATAATAACTTACATGAACCTTAAATAACATACTGTCTGCAAACTCTTACTATTCCCACTTTGTAGATTAGGAAACATGTTTAGAGGTAACTCTCTATTAACCACACAGATAAATTTCAGATCAGGAATCTGGGTCATTTTCCCAAGGGCATTTTCAAAGCATATTTATTCTCAAAGCACATTGTGTGGCTAATTTTGTCTTTTAATCAAAAACTGGAAACTATTTTATTTTTAGTCTCATTTATATATTGGAAAATAACAGATTGGTTTGACAGGTACATCTCAGTATAACCCAGCTTTTGATATCATTTATCATCTCTACCCATGCTTTTATTTTATTATTATTATTATTATTAATGTTTATTTATTTATTTTTAAAAAGAGAGAGCATGAGCAGGGGAAGGGGCAGAAAGAGAGGAGAGAGAGGATCCCAAGCAGGCTCTACGCTGTCAGTAGGGAGCTCAATATGACGCTTGATCCCATGAACCTCAAGATCATGACCTGAGCTGAAATCAAGAGTTGGATGCTTAACCGACTGAACCACCAGGCACCCCTCTACCCCTCTGCTTTGAATCTCCAGTTCTTCCCCCCCCCATTTTTATGCTTATTTTAATTCTCTCTTTTTCCTAAGATGTTACTGTGTTGTTCTTTTTATAGCTTCTTGAATTGACAAAAAATTCATTTATTTTACATTTTTCTTGTTTTTGGTACAGTATACTTATTACTGTAAATTATCCTCTATGTGTTACTATGGCCCTATCCTAAAGATTGGGGCATATGGTATAGTCTTTGTTATTTTTAAATAGCATTAAATTTCAGTTTTAATTTCTTTTATTCTAATTTCTTCTGTTACAATTTTAATTTTAAACAACTCAAGAGTTATTTGAAAGTATGATTTTAAAATTTAAAAAACAGAAAAGAAGCTTAAATAATAGAGGTTTTTTGCTTGTCATTTCTATTTTTTTTTCTCCATGGGCAATGAAGGTGGCCCATATGATGTGTTTTTTGAAATTAGGTTAGATTTCCTTTGTACGCCAGTGCATGGCTAATTCCTGAGAATGGTTGATTTGTGTTTAAAAAGAAAGTCTATTCTATCTTTGACTCTATCTTGCTACCTACCTACATCAAATCAAGCTGAAAATTTGAATTTGTTATTCAAATTCCCTGAAATCTTTAGTCAATTTGATCTATTGATTTCCATGTATTCAAGCCCTCTGCAGGACTGTAACTTTATCAATTTCTTCTTACATTTCAGCCCATGTTTTTGCTTTTTATATTTTGCAGGAGCATTGTCATATAATAGCCCCATGATTGTTACTTTTTCATAGTAAATTGTAGCTTTTATCAATATTAAATAATAGAATTGCACCCATACACCCTGTTTCACTATTTTATCTATCTATCTATCTATTGAAGTATAGACACATAGTGTCACGTTAGTTTCAGCTGTACAACATAGTAATTTGGCAAGTCTGTAAGTTACACTATACTCATCACATGTGTAGCTACAATCTGACACCATGCAGTACTATTATAATACCATTGTCTATACTCCTTATACTGTACCTTTCATCCCCATGACTTATTCATTCCATACCTGGAACCCTGTATCACCCATTCCTCTTCACTATATTATTTATGGTGCCCAACTTTGGTTAAACTCAAGGGTCTGGAATATACATCTTAGCCCTATCCTTTCCATCTTCTAAAACAAACCCAAACAACAACAGCAACAACAAACCACTATCATGCATCTCAGATGTGGGAGCTCTCATGTGGCTCATGACTCAGAATCAAACAGTGAGGCAGTCACCTGTTTTCTTTGGTTTTTGTCTTTACCCTTGAGAAGAAGTTGGTACTAGGATGTGTTTGGAAGCAGGATCTCCTTCCTCAACTACAGTGTTTGATTCTCTTTCCCCAACTACAGTGATAGGAGAATGTGATCAAGGATGGGCCTAGTGCCATTAGTTTTACTGAAATTTCTCCTTGAATGTGATGAAACTGTAAGATCCAAAGTGCCTTTTCCAGGGGAACAGTGAAGTGCAGTTACTGCAGTTGAGACAAGTCCTCAAGACCCATCGAGTGCATCAGAAGCATTATTTATTCTGACTAATCAGAATTTGTCCCAGGTTCGAAGCAGGCTCTCTCAATCAAGAAAAATCAGCTGCATTTATTCCAACATGCTATGTCATTATAACTCTTATTGTCTAAATATTATGCATAATAGTCATCATTTACTGAGAACCTGCTACGTGACAGAAATCAAACTAGGAATTTTGTACAAAGCTATGGGGGTTATATAGGAACCCCCAAAACCTTTGCTATTCCAAATGCAGTCAGTCCCCAGATCAGCACTATCAGCCTCACCTGAAGCTTGTCAGACATACAGAACCGTGGGCTCCACCCCAGACCTCCTGAATGAGATCAACAAGGTCATCAAGCATCACGAGTTTGAGAAGTGCTGCCCCAAACCATGTGATCTCCATACTAAGCAAGAAAAGATGAAGTACAAGTTGACTCAATAACCGACCAAGATCACAGAGCCAAAAGAGGCTGAGGATCCCAACGTGAGGAGCCAGACTCTGGGTCTGTGCTTCCACTGCTGCGCCATATTGCACTTCCCCTTTCTACACCACCTGCAGATTTCCAGCAGCATTTGCCTCCCAAACGGATGGAAAGCTCCACGGGCCACGGGTTCCAAATGTCTCACAACAGTATCCTGCACTTGGATGGTGGACGCACTGGCTAATTTCCATGAGATAGTCTTTCATTCAGAGAACCAAGGGAAGACGCTTATCAGAAAAAGAACACAGAGACTTTCCTTCTCCAAATAAGAGTCTGTGAAAGCTAAGACTTGCTTAAGATGATTAGAGCTGGACAGCCCCGATAAACTCTTCCTCTGAAAATGATAATAATCAAATAACATGTCTTAATGCCAAAAGAATAACTTTTAGCAAGGTAGCAAGGTTCTGTTTATGCTTCTATTGTTAAAATCAGCCAGTTCTTAAATCTGCTGTGTTTATGGTTGTATAAGTTCTTCAAAGTGTGGACTGGACTTGGCTCCTCGTCCTTCTACTTTGAATATTCTTGTGCATGAAATTCAATTTCCTTCTCTCTTCATAGTGAGACTACTGGTTTTAACAAATTTCTTGGCTGAATAAAACAAATATCTTTCAGATATGAAGAACAAGTGGCTCATAAATAAATGGATTCACCTCCTTACTTCCATTGTATGCCCATTATCTGGATCACAGATAAGTCACAGGTATTTACAAAAGGGCTTCTCTGTAGCATGGTCTAAGGTCTCTTTGCATCGAAACCTTTTTAGTTGCTTGTAAAAATGCAGACTGCCAGTTATTCCACCTATGGGAGGAGACTGATGACTGTGGGGCTATAATTTGCATTTTCAGCAACAACCATTGTTCCTTCTTATGCCCCTAGAATGGGAGGATTCATGTATAGCTTCATGTAGGCCTGAAGGGCTTTGCACTTTGCCAATGGGAAACTGATAAAACCATCCTATGATAAAACCATCTAAAAATGCAAATACGTGGCTATTTTGATCTGAGGTGGCAGCCTCCTGTTCTCCCCCACCACATTTTCACATTTTTCATCAAAAATTGCCATATTTGATGGCACAGAATGGGCTAGGTTAAACACTATGAATGCATTCCTTATAGGGAAATTTGCCTTAAGGACCATCTCTAATGATAAAGATTTCAACCAGCTCATAGATGTCACCACTTCCCCAGTCTCTCTGAAGGAAGTCACTGACCACCATTACAGCCCGATTCCTTTCAAGCTTGGCTTCTTTATTTTCCAAACCATTGCACCCCATCCCATTCCTAAATGGGACTCTGTACATCTAGATATTTAAACAAATACAGTCCTGAACTGGTTTCTTTTGAAAAGAAAATTATGACTTTCCTGATAAGCCCCTTCCCTGGACTATTCTGGACACAATAACAGCATGGCTGATCGGCAGCTTCAGCTTGGTTTTTGTTATTTAGGGTACTGGTCTTCGACTCTCAAGCAGCGGGTCTCCTTACAGTCAGCTTTGGCATCTTTTAATTGCAACAGGGCTACCAGCCACAACCAACAGTGATTATGCCTTAATCTCCCCTTTCAAAAGTGCCAATGTTTCCTTTGTTTTGCAAATACAGCCAAATGGGTGTTAAGCACTGAGTTTGTATTATGCTGCAGTTCCTGATTGTTGACTTGGGAGCTGAAGCCTGAAGCAATGAGGACTCACAGACCAGGAAGAAAAGGAAGGGCAGAACCAAACCTCATTTCATTTACCCTCATCACAGTCAAAGCAAACCACAGTAATTGGTTTAGCCATTTAACCAGTGTTTACTGAGTGCTATGCGAGTGCAGCCGCATCTGGCATGCAGGTGGAGTGGAATGTCCACCTCTAAGGGATGGCTCTAGGAGCTCTAGCTAGAAGCCTTTTGCTTTCTGGTTTCCTCCTCCATCTTGCCTAGGAGGGAACTGATGAAAATGTTTTATTCCAAGGAACCCGGCTTGTTCCTGGGAGAACAGTAATATCCATGCAGGACTAACATTTGGCCACATGAAAAACAAGTCTTATTACTCCCTAAATAAAATGGTTTCACTCGGGAGTACATGAACAGACAAAGTCCAAGACCAAGCAGAAAGAACTCTTTCTGGGGGCACCTGGGTGGCTCGGTTGAGTTAAGCATCCGACTCTTGATTTCAGCTCGGATCATGGTCTCCAGTTCATGAGTTCGAGCCCCACATCAGGCTCTGCACTGATGACCTGGAGGCTGCTTCAGGTTCTCTGTCTCCCTTTCTCTCTGTCCCTCCCCTGCTCTCTTGCTCTCAAAATAATAAACAAACAAAAAAAAGAAACAAACAAAAAACCCCAAACCCTTTCTATGCCCACAGGACTGAGGCAACACTTGAAAGATACTGTATGCTCATTGGCAGTCTTGCCTTCAGCAGTGGATGTTGGTGCTCTGTTCAGCCCCCTGGGATCTCCCTCACTCATTCCATATGGGGGTCCCCCAGTTTCTGCATATTTCACTCCTGACTTTACCCCTTTTCTTAAGACCACCCTAAGGCTGCTTCACCTGATCCACTGAGAGATGTAAGTGCCTGGGTCTCCCCAGGGCAGCCCCATAGCTGGTGACCAACTAGCACAGCAGAACAGAAGCCCTGCTGTGTTTGCCTTAAGGTGAGACATAGCATGAAATTTAATGGACCATCCAAAGGTTCTCTGGGGTCCTGCCAGATCTAAGACCTCTCTGGCAATCACTCCACTGCCTGGCTTCCTCTCTCTCTCACAGTCCTGCTTCCTCCTCTCCCTTTCTTGTTTCTCCTGGCAGCACTTCCTTAATAAATCACTTGCATACAAATCCTTGTCTAAGGGTCTACTTCAGAGGAAATCAGCTGAAGACAACTTCCACAGGCTTGTGGGTTACATTTTATGAAATATGGATGATTGTAAACCAGGTACTGAAAGGAATAAACAAATCATTGTATCAGGAAAGGAGTGGGGCAGGGAGAGAACAAAAATTCCCTGTATTCCTAGCCATGCCAAAAAATGGGAAGTCTAGCCAAAATTGGAAGAATCCATAACCAGAATATCACAGAGTGGCTAGAACTTGAGGGTTATTGGAGCACTATCCTCATAGGAGAAAGGGAGGCTCAGAGAGGCAGAGTAGTTTTTTGGAGGTCATATCATCATCTAGAACCCAAATGTATCTTTTAAGTCCCAATCTAGGGCTCATCTTAAAGTATTGTTGAAACCACAAACATCAGAAAACTTGGAAGTAAGAGACTAGTCTTGTCTGCACTCACTGAATGTTTTCAGAATGTATAAAAATACCATGACTAATGCTGATGTGGCCTGTGCTCTTTTCCTACAGTTAATCTGAGGCAATTGCTTTTCTTGTCTATCATCACATCATCTCTCTACTAACAAAACCAAAACTGTAGTTTTTTCTAACTCAGATCTCTTCTGGTGGGTAATGGTCTTGGTATAGAAGCTTTTACCTCCTGAATTAAAAAAGGCATATGAGCTTTATGGGATTTATCAAAGACTCAGTAGTATTTGTGTTGCTAGCTAAACTAGTTGAATTTTGATTCAACTAGTTGATGATGTTGATTACCATGAACTGTTTTCCTAGGAAAAGTACTCATGATGAAGACACCCAAAGCCAGGACCCCCATATCCTAGACCCGTTATCCATAGGAACAATTTGTTCAAAATCCTGGGCTTCTTGTGTATTTTCTTCACAATTAAAGCATAAATGCACACCAGGTTATAACTTCATCCATCTTAAAATTGGTCTTAATGGACTCACATTTCAAACTTCATTCTAAGGAATATCTATATAATAAGTTTTATGTGTTAATTATGTTTTCCCAATATATATCGAAATATACATACAACTATTCAAATTTTACAAAACAAACATTATCATACTCTTAAACTCATCTGGAAGACACCGAGGGTGTGTGTGTGTGTGTGTGTGTGTGTGTGTGACACTTGGAAGTACATTGCTTACAGGTATGGGGAAGGGTCACCCACCATATTGTTGCCTACATTTCCACATGTCTGATCCATGTAGAGAGGATAAAGATAGGCAAGAGAAGCTTGGCAAAAAGGGGCTCTGAATATGAGCAAAATCTAGAATGTGGTGACCAGGGCATAGAAGTGGAACATTTGTGTGTGTGTGTGTGTGTGTGTGTGTGTGAGTGCACGTGCATGTGCGCACGCACACAAGTACCTTTATCTTAGAATCTGGAAGCCCACAGAATAAATTAGTGATTTCCATTAAATGATCATATTCATTAAGTGCACATAACCTGAAACTGAGAGAGGATCAGGGGATCAAGGTCTTTGAAATCACACTGTACTAAAGATGAATGAAGGTGTGAGGGTATTTAGCTGGGAGAAAAAAAGGCAGAACAAGACTCAATAGTTAACCACAAGGAAGCGACATTAGACTTGTTCTATATGAACCCTTAAGTTATTTTTTATTTAACTTAAAATTCTTTGGCATGGATATATGCTAGTTGTAAACTGTATACCAGAGGTGGTTGGTAAACACTGTATGCACCAGAATCGGGAATATGCAGTTCTGGGCTGGGCAGTTAGCGTTTCAAAGATTCTTAATCAGAAGCCCACATTCCTGAGTCAGGCTCTGGCGGAGCATGGAGCCTGCATGGGATTCTCTCTCCCCATCTCTTTCTGCCCCTCTCCCCCTCAAAATAAATAAATAAACAAGCATTTTTAAAAGTCTTTAAGGGGAGCCTGGGTGGTTCAGTTGGTTAAACATCCAATTTCAGCTCAGGTCATGATATCAGGGCTTGTGATTTTGAGCTCCACATTGGGCTCTGTGCTCACAGCTCAGAGCCTGGCGCCTGCTTTGGATTCTGTCTCCTCTCTCTGCCCCTCTTCCACTTATGCACTGTCTCTGTCTCTGTCTCTCTCTCTCTCAAATATAAATAAACATTAAATTAAAAAAATTTTTAAAAACCTTTAAAATAAAAGAAGCCTGCATTCCTAAGAGAGCTACTATAAGAGCTTCAACTTCCTTTCTCTGTGGTCTACTGGCAGGTTTGCTAAGTAACAAAATGTATGTTAGGAATGACTTATCATTGGTGAAATGAGAATTCAAAATATGTGAATTGGCTAGAAATACTGTACAGACACTAACATCCCTCATAACATAAATAGGGCATGTGTATGTGTGTGTATCTGTATAGTTGGTCTGGATCTATGCTATTGACTTAAAGCTTAAATTTGGACCTTTATTCTGTTATGATTAGGCAATTCTCTTGCCCACTAGTTCTCACCTGGAGAGCTTGTTAAAGCTGAGATTGCTGATGCAGTAAGCAATTCTGGAATGGTGTCTGATAATATTCACTTCTAAGAAATTCTCAGGCGATACCACTGCAGTTGGCACAGGGAGCACACTTTAAGAACCACCACTCTTGGGGGCCTGGGTTGCTTAGTCCGTTGAGCATCCGATTTAGGCTCAGGCTGTGATCTCCTTGTTTGTGAGTTTGAGCCCCACATTGGGCTTGCTGCTGTTAGAGAAGAGCCCACTCTGGATCCTCTGTTCCCCTCTCTCACTGACACTCCCCTGTTCACACTCTCTCTCAAACATAAACAAACATTAAAAAAAAAAAAAACCCAAACAAACACTGCTCTTACCTGATCTGACTACAAGGTCACCTGAATCCTGTTACTAGAATATTGCTGGATCTTCCCTGGATAAGCCTTTCATGGAAGGTGCTTATTGGAGTGCACAAAAGAAAGCTGGACATCGTGTTGGTAGAACACGTTCAACTAGGACTGTGTCTTCTTTCTCAAAAGTATTGCATGGAGAGAAGAATTCATCCTGAGGCTTGTTTTTCTTGAACATAATACCTACTCTCAAAGTCATGGGAGAGGAGACCTATAAACATCACCTGACTACTAAAGACTGCAGATATCTATTAAATAACTACTGGCAAATAGCAAATTGGCAGAGGTCAATTTACTACAAACTCTAAGGAACAAAAAAACATAAGCACTGGGAAGAAGTTATAGGAAAACAGAGTTTGGCTCAATAAAGAACACTGAAGAGATCTATCCAAAGTCTGGGTTGGAAACCTTGGATGTAGTGAATTCCTGTTCTTAGAAAAAATCAAGGAAAGCCTAGTGGCCAATGGTGGCCAAAATTCAGTCAAGAAAAGGGACACTGGGTTCCCTTCCAAACCTGAGATCTCTGGCTCTATGAAAGAAGTTGAGGTATATTTACAGTATACACCTTATACAAGCATGAGTCCCCACATAAGAGTGGGTTCTTTGTAGCCAAAGGACTTGGGATTTGCTGATTAGCTGGAGCAAATCCTTTAACATGACTCCCCAGTATCTACTTCTTCCACAGGCAGTCATGGAAATGAAAATTTAGATGGACCTAATTCTATCCACTTATCCCTTTTGGGAAAGGTTTGCCATGCAGGAAGGAACACCATCTGCTTCTTGGTATTAAAAGATCCACTGTGGTTGTAAATGAGGAAGACATTCCCTAAGTGGACAAGTTCCAGGGAGGAGCTGACTTACTTGCAAAGTTGCTTGATGGAGGTAAGAAGATCAAAAATGACAACTTACTGATCAAATGATCATTTCCCAGATAAATCTGACAATAACCTATCAAAGGATACAGGCATTCACACTGGACTTTATAATTTTTACCTTTAATGGAGATAATCATTATTATGTTTTTGCCTTAGATAACAGTTCTGCTATATCTTCCCTTGAAGCAACCAGGACCTACAAACAATCTACTGCAAACAAACTTATCATCATCCAACCTACTTAAGTAATTAAGCTAAGAGACTCATGGAAAATTATTTGCTCCAAAGATGAATTCACTACAGAGTTTCTTCTAATAGCAAAGCTTCTAGCTTATGTTCTAATATGTTACAGACCGTTACGTACTTGACAGAAAGAATGGGACCAAAAACTAAAAAGTCTGGCCGAAGTATCGGGAGTCCCGGCTGGTGGCAGAAGAGCTCCAACTGATGATAAAGTGGCTTTGAAGTGATTGTGTAAGTCAGTGGGAACAAAAGACGGATTTATAAAATTAGATTTACCCAAATCTCCAATTGCTTGAGATAAGTAACCAATGTGACTGTAACTACCCCAGTGTATAAATTTGGCTTCTTCAGTTACTCTATTTGGCACTCACTGTCATTAACATGGAGTGGATTTAAGAAGCACTTTGGACTAGACCTTGTGGGCAGAGGACCTGGAGATTTTTATTTATTATTATTATTATTTTGCATGTACCAAAAATATCAGAGAGAAGGAAGCTTTCTTTCTTTTTTTAAATGTTTATTTATCTTTCAGAGAGAGACAGAGAAAGCATGAATGGAGGAGGAGGGGCAGAGAGACGGAGACACAGAATCTGAAGCAGGCTCTAGGCTCTGAGTTGTGAGGGCAGAGCTGGACGCGGGGCTCGAACTCACAAGCTGTTATATCATGACCCGAGCTGAAGTCGGACACCTAATCGACTGAGCCACCCAGGTACCCCTGAAGGAAGCTTTCTGTAGTCAAATGGTAAGATGTTCATGCTGGACAAACCTCCACCCAGTGTTGAGAGTCCCATGTTCACTTCTGTTACTGAATGTGTGTTTGATCATTGCCAGTTTCAAGGTACAATTTCAACAAGCTAAAAACACGAGTCTCATAAAAACATAGAGTGAACATGTGTCAAGGATTTATTTCACTCATTAATGAGGGAACCAATAAGATGGTAAATTTGGTTCAGAGTTAATTCATATATAATCATCCTGGAACTGCCCAATTAGATACAAAGCTAGTGAATATCTTACAGGGCAGTAAAACTGTAACTTTTATAGTTATCTTTTTTACCAGACAGAATCCTTTAAATTAGAACACAAAAATCTTCAAGTTAAGAAACACATTAACTTCACAGAGTATGGAGCCCAATCAAAAGTTAATAGTAAGTTAAACAGAGAGAGTTACATCTTTGAGTGGGTCCCTTAGACATGAATCCATCCTTTGCCTTATTTCCTAGTTTAGGATAATTTTTCTTAATAATAGAAATGAGTGAGTTTCTCTTTGGGCACTATGCCATTATATTTGGTTGCAGCCACCAGGTGACTTTTTTGCTCTGGAAGGCTGAGTGGATATTCATGCTATCTCCTAGTGCACTTAGTGAACATCTTAAACGTCTTATGCTCATGGCTCTCAAACCTGGTGGGGGAGTGGTGGGGCACATTCATATCTATTGAGGAGCTTTAAAAACTCCAGATGCCCAGCTAACACCCCAGATCAATTAAGTGAGAATCTCCAAGAATGAGACATAGGCAGCAGTATATTTTTAAGCTCCTCAGGTAATTACAAGATAAATCAAGACTGAAACCACTGTACCACTTAGAAGCAATATATGTATATGTATACATAAATTTATCTTAAAATTAGGATCATACTAAGATATTTATACTGTTTTTTCTTTTATTATTAATTATACTTTGACATTTTTCATTAATCATTAAACATTGCTCGGGACACCTGGATGGCTTAGTCAGTTAAGCATGTGACTCTTGATTTCAGCTCAGATCATGATCTCGCAGTTCAAGAGTTCAAGCCCCGCATGGGGCTCTGGGCTGACAGCACGAAGCCTGCTTGGGATTATCTCTCTCCTTCTCGCTCTGCCCCTTTCCTTCTCTCTCTCTCTCTCTCTCTCTCTCTCTCTCTTTAAAATAATAAATAAAAAAACTTAAAATCATTAAACATTGCTCAAATGCCATTTTTTAATTTTTCATTTATTTTTTCAAATTCCATTAAACTTTTTTAAATGTTTATTTTATTTTGAGAGAGAGAGAGAGAGGGAGGGAGAGAGAGACACAGTATGAGTGGGGGAGGAACAGAGAGAGAGAGAGAGAGCAAAAGAGAAAGAAAGAATCCCAAGCAGGCTTCACACTTAGCCCCACAGGTCTCACAACTGTGAGATCATGACCTAAGCTAATATCGAGAGTCAGATAACTTAACTGACTGAGCCACACAGGTGCCCCTCAAATGCCATTTTAAAAGACTGTATTGTATTTCATATAAATGTGTTATGATTTATCTGGCTATCTCTTATTCCTGGACATTTAATGCTATTTTCTTTTTTCTCTCTTTTTTCTTTTTTTGCCATTGTAGGTTAGACTGCCATGAACATATTTATATAAAAACTTTATCTACATGTTGGATTATTTCCTTACAATGGACTTAGAGGATTGGATTTACAGGGCAAAGAAAATAAATATTTTAAAGACATTTATTTCTACAAAGGCTTATAAATGTGTACTTTTTAACTGATGATTTCCTCAATTATTTATTTATGAAATATTTGCATATGCCAAGAACAGTTAAAAATTCATTTTTAAAACTCTTTCTCAAAGGGCATTTTTAAGTTTAATTTAATACAGCTAAAAAGAATTTTAGTGTGTATATGTAAAGAGTTAAATCCCTAATTTAAGATTTCCCCCAAACAGGTCCTTTTCTCAGTGTCATTTGTGGAATAATTCATTCTTTCTTCATTAATGTATGTAACATAATATATGTAAATTAGTACTCTTAACTGCAGAGAACAAACTGAGGGTTACCAGTGGGGAGGTTGGTGGGGTGATAGATAGATGATGGGATCATGATGAGCACTGAGTAATGTATAGAATTGTTCAATCTATAGGTGTACTATGTTGTACACCTGAAACTAATATAACACTGTATGCTAACTATACTGGAATTAAACCTTTTAAAAATATTCAGGTTAGTTAACTGCACTTTGTAATAGAGGATACACTCACAGATGCACACGAAAAAGAATGAGACTAGTAACAAACTATTTTGAGTATATTCTTGTCTCAATTTTAACCATTGCTATTTCTTATAGTGATATAGTTGTGATTTTAACCCTCACTCATTCCCTTACAGAACTCTTGGGTGTTGAAAAACAACTTGAACGCTCATCCTCTCTAAGATGGCTTTAATCTGTCTGCAAGCAGCTTGTAGCTTTGCCAATAACAGACCTGCCTAAATCCATCTGTTCTACTTTAAATATTCTCCCTCTGTAATATTGGTTATACCCTTGCATTATCTCCGAAGAAAGGTTTTTCTCTATAATGTCCCAGATTGACTTATTACCAATTCTGAATTTAGTGAGATCCATTTTTATGTATTTTTGTTTATATTTATTTATTTTTAATATGATTTCTACAATCATCATAGTATCATTGACCTAGGCTTAATAGCCCCATTGAAAATCATTAAATGGAGCCTGAAGTCATCAAAGTCAGATTACGCAAAGGAAAAGGAAGCCAGAATTCTACTTGAGAAAACAGAAACATTTTCAATGAATATAGAACACCAATCTTCTCCCCCGTCACCCACAAGTTTCCTCTGTTAGATCACAGGAAAGGCAGACTTGCCTACTAAGTTTTTGAATGAGTTGTACTTCATTAGCTATTGCTCTTTTTTAGTTTCGTTGTGTCTGAAAGACCTTTATTGTGTCTCTCCTACTGCCAGGCATTACACAGACCACTAGTGATTGCATATTACAAAGAGGAACAGCTGACTTCAGTAAATTTTCACCCATAACACTGAGAAGACAGAGGAAGGTGTGTGTATGTGAGTGTGTGTGTGTGTGTGTGTGTGTGTGTGTGTATGTGTGTGTGTGTGTGTTGCTGTTCCAGAAGCTGGGAAGAGCTTACCCTGATCCATTCACCCTCACCTACTCAGACTTCGTCTTGGTCAAGAACTTATCTGCTCATTTGAAGGATACACTTCCAGATGGTGGACAAGAATTAAGGGTGTCACCTGTGGCCAAGGCCCCTTACGTGATCAAACTTTGAAATGCTTTCTGGCAACAGAGTCCATGTTAGACCATCCTGATTTTTGGAAATCTGGCAGGTTGATGGTTACAGTCATTACACTCACTCAAAAGCCCACTTGGACTCTGTAACCTCACGAACTCGAATAGGCAGACCTTCAGGTCCTTTACAGGACCAGTCTATGGGCTGCCTCGACACCTTCTTGGGAAGGGATCCCTCCATGTCTTGTCAAGGACCTCTGGCTAGCAGATGGCTGCACTGCAGAGCCCTTGTGTGCCTTGGCAACCTTTTACCTCAAATGAAGAAACAGAAGCTTCAGTCCCCCAGATATGGCTGAGCTGAAGGAGGAAGAGGAGGGAACTTTTCTGAGGTCAAGGAGGCACAGAGCAGGCTATATCTTTTTCATGAAAAGTTACTGAAGCTCTGGAACTGCCCAGAGCATGGGACAAGCTTAAGTAAGGCAGGCCTGACTAGCCCACACATTGCCTTAAGAACATGAATTTTTTTCTTTGGAGGATTCTGATGGCTGCTTTCCTCACCCACCATAGGCCCCAAGGCTTCCTTTCCTGCTTTCCCTCCAGTCCTCAAAGTGTTTACAAAGCAAGCAGCTCAGGATGGGGCCAACTGCTCAAAACAAGCCCCAGCTTTATAGAAACTTCCACAAGTTCTCGCAAAGACACTTCTCCACAGGCAATGAGAGTAAAGGAAAGAGGTGGCCCTAGGCTGGCTTCTTCGAGGAGTCAACCCTGAGCCAAGAATCTGAGTGCAAGAGGTTTACTGGGGAAGCCCCCGTAACCCCACCCACTCTGCTGCCCTGGGACACCAGGGAGGGGGTGGAGGAAGTAAACCGAGAAAGGGACAGAAGCCAAGCAAGATAAGCTCATTCTGCAGGGAGCTCTGATGTGCTCTAAAACGCACATTAGAGGACATCCTGCCTCAAGGCCAATGTGTTGGGTTTTTGGACCCCCATAGCAGTGAGTTATTGGTGAAAGCCACTGAATGGGACAGGGAGACAAAAACCCCTTGCATTTTTGGAACTCTGTAAGGATGAGGCAATCCTCTCTGGGGTTATACACAGGCTATGCTTTGTATGGGGAAAGTCATAGGTTGCCTTTAACAGCAAAACTACAGAATCTGAGCAGTGGGCTGGCAAAAATGATCCAAGGGGATCTCATGGAGGGCTACAGTGTCCACTATAGGAGCCCTCTGGGGATAGATCTTCTTGCAGCTCTGGGCCGAGCCAGTTCTGAGAACTAAAGAGAAGCTGTCTTGCCAAAAGCAGGTGGTAAGCCATCTGTGGGCTCTGTGGGAACACGAGGGCACATCCTGCTTAGGGAACCTTGCCAGTCAGCAGGGTAGAAGGCCTGGCCAGGTCACCCCAAAACCTGCCTGGCCAATCCCTTTGTAGGTGTCAACAGCTTTTTTCCAGTCCCAGGATGTGGGTGATATGTAGATCACAGAACATTTTTGGGTCATTAAACTGCATACACTGCCATACAACCCCAAATATACCTTTAGAGTTAGTACTGAATGACATTCTAAGGGGAATTGCCCTGCATCTAAAAATTACATTTTCAACCTTCATCACTCTAAGAAGTTCAACAAAAAGTCCTCAGTCTTGCTAAATGTTCATGACCTATGGCTACTCAGCCACTCATCCAGAGGCCCTAATCATAGGGACTGATCACTGAATGCTTAGTGTCTACTAAGCCTTGTTTAGATCCTTGGATGCGATAACACAGTGTAAGGGTCCCAGCAACTTTATGTGAGATGGTGCCTTGACTGTCACCATTTCATGGACAGAAAATCAAGGCACAGAGGGGTTAAGTGGATGGCCTACAGTTCCACAGCTAGTGAATGGCAGAGTTGGGATTTGAAGCCAGAAAGCCTGAATCCAGAGTCTTTGCCATCGATCACTGAGTTACAGTATGGTGGCCATTTAGCCCTAAGTGCTTATGAATAGATTCTGAATGTAAAGAAGCCAGCATTCCATCAATATTCAGTTCAAGGCCTGGTCAGTGAACTCCATTTTAAAAGTTAGATTCCCGGGGTGCCTAGGTGGCTCAGTCAGTTGAGCATCCAGCTTCGGCTCAGGTCATGATTTCATCATTCGTGGGTTCGAGCCCCTCGTCGGGCTCTGTGCTGACAGCTAGCTCAGAACCTGGAGCTTGCTTTGGATTCTGTGTCTCTCTCTTTCTCTCACCCTCCCTTGCTCACGCTGTCTCTCTCTCTCTCTCTCTCAAAAATAAATAAAACATTAAAAAAATTTAAAAAAGTTAGATTTCCACTTTGACCTTCATCTACTCTTCTTATAATTTAATAGGTGAGAAATGAGAGATATGGTAAAGGGAAGTGATCACACAGTTCTTAGTATCCATAGAGCCTCATTCTTAGTCTATGATCTTTCTACATGCCATATTGTCTCATTCAGGGTCTTCAGCTACCTTCTTACTTGAAAACAATAACTAAGAACAGCTAACATTTACTAGATCCTTTTTTTATATTTTATTATTTTTTAAAAAATGTTTATTTATTTTTGAGAGAGGGAAAGAGAGAGCTCAAGCCAGGGAGGGGCAGAGAGAGAGGGAGACCAGAGGATCAGAAGCAGTCTTTGCTGTCAGCACAGAACCTGATGTGGGGCCTGAACTCACAAACTGCAAGATCATGACCTGAGTCAAAGTCAGATGCTTAACCAACTAAGATACCCAGGTGCCCATACTCGGTCCTTAATGTAATATACACCAGGTGCTTTACTAAGAACCACATGTGCCATTTTATTTCATCCTAGTTATATGCCTATGACATAGGAGTGATTATCTTCAATTTTTCAGATGGAAAAATCTGAGCCTTAGGCAAGCTTAAATATTTTGCCCAAGGTTACACAATTAGCAAGTAACCAAAACCTAAATCTCTTTTATTATAGAATCAATTGCTTTAATAAGTGTCAAGAAAAATTATCAAAAACTTGGAAATGAAGCAAAAGGACAATAGCATCTTTTTATAGCATACTGAAACATTGTCTAATAGACTCACCCAAGGATCATCTAATTTTCTGAGGGAACGTGCTTTTGTTTTGCTTACTATTTTTTCCCTTTCTTTTAACTGCTTTATTGGGATATAACTGATGAACAATAAATGCACATATTTAAAGCATAGAATGTGATACATTTTGTCATAGGTATTTTGCTATGAAACCATCACCACGATCAAGGTAGTAAATAAATCCATCACTCCTAAAAGTTTTTACTATTTACTCTCAATTAGAGACCAGACTATCTAGTTAGACGTTACCTTACAGAAGACTGGGCAAAACCTTCATCCAGTAGAGATGCAAATGATTTCTCTTTGGTTGAAAAGACAATCCCGAGTGTTACGGTTTTATTGCCCTATAAGACATTAATCAGTTTCATACTTAGCTGAGAGATTCATTTTATTATGCCTTTCTTGACTTTCTATATAAATCTTTGTTCCTCAAATGCTCTGTGAATGAGCTTTTCAGCCTACTGGTTCACTGATGACATGAGTGAACCTTTGACATATATTCACTGTATGTTGGTAGAAGAAGAGTCATGTTTTAACTCTGGAAATTGTATTTTGTCACTAGTTAGTTTGCACGTGTGCATCTCAGAATAAGTTGATGTATCCTCGTCCATACGCCCTTCCAAACAGCAAATCAGGGCACATATTGTCTTATTCACCTAATGATGGTAGAGCTCTAGATGGTTCTAGAAGATCATGGCTGCCATGGTAGAAAGCAAGTCTGTGATTCTCACTCATTCTTATTTGGTACATACTGGTGGAGTGACACAGTCTCCAGAGAATTTGTGCCTTGAGTCTGAGTTCCTGTTCTTTCTCTTCCACCAGATTTGAGATTTCTTTCTCCATAGCTACACAAATATCTAAAATTTCCATAAATTTGCTTTCTAGGAGGCAGGTATCCATAGACAAACAGGCTTTTCTGGGTCTGCGGTCCGTGCAGCTAGAACCTCAAGGGGATGGAATCAAAATGAAAGATTTCATGAATAACAAAATGTTAAGACAAAAGCCACCAGGAAAGGTTAGCCTGCCTTAATCACAAGTGCAAACATCACTTCCTTCAAATAGATTTATGTGTTGCTTTTCTGAGGTAGCGGCAGGTTTGTTTAACATTTTCCAAGGAATCAGATCTCATGCTTATTAATCATTTGCTCCCTCAGGAGCAAACCTGATGAAAATGCTTACCTATTTAACTTTGACTGTAATCCTCCAAACCCCTGTCATTTTGTTTGCCAGAATATCATCCCTCCTTCTTTATCTGGCCAGTTTCCATCCGGCCTTAAAAATACAGAACAAATGGCATCTCCCAGAGGAGGCTGGTAGCCTGGGCCATGGCTCCTCTGGATTCAGGTGTCCTATCCTAGTAGTTTTCCCCTGTACTACAGTGGTCTCTTTATGTTATCTACATCCCCCACTACCTTAGGCAGGTTCTCAAAGAGCACCCTTTTAGTACCAGTGGCTAGCACACAGAAATCATGGAGTAAATAATTCGAGGACAAAAATCATAGCTCATACTTCTTCATAACATTTGTGTCTGACATGATGCTATGTCCCAAACTTGAGTAGGCACTCCTATATATGTTGCTTAATTATTTCCTGTAGCTTTCTGGCACCAATCTTTCTTCGACCATTTAAGGCAATATATTCTCATGTTAATATTAACATAAACATGTTAATATTTATTAGAGAGTCCAAAAGCAACTTAAGAAATTATACACACATACACACACATATATATACACACACATTCATTCACTGGCCTCAGTATCATCAAAGGAAGTACTGAGGGCTTACGAGTAGATGCAGGTATTAGAGAAACATATGAAGGTTTCTTTTCCAGAGAATTTAGAAACTACTCTTGGCCATTGGATGTTATTTTTGTGGGGCCTGGTTAATGCACCCAGAAAATGTAGCCCCATGCACCCTTTATCAGTGGGCTCTGGGTTGAAGCAGATGGAAGTTTATCAATATCTCCCAAACATGAAGTTGTGAAGCTGTACCTTACACTCTTTCACTTATTTAGACTCGACCAGCTTCTTTAGAAATGCTCTGGACACCAGATCCAGCTCTATTTCAAAATGGCTTGTGGGTTTTGGTGGAAGACTATTTCAGAAGTAGTTGTCCGAAGAAAATGGGTTCCCTAATTAAGGAAACAGCATTTTTAAATGTAAGTATTAGAATCAGAGATCTCAAAAAGGTCTTGAAAGTTAAGGTCAGTTTATTCTTCTTCATGAAAAATGTTGGCTAACTGGGTGCTAACTAGCATATGGTCCAGGACTGGCAGCATTCATCAGCATCCCCAGGAAACTTGCTAGAAATACACATTCATGAGCCCCATTTTAGATCTGCCGAATTGGAGTCTGAGGGTGCTGCCCCCAAATTTGTTTTAACAATCTCTCCATGTGATCCTGATGGTCACTAGTTTGGGATGTGAAGAATCAGAAGTTTCCAGAAGGTCAGCTGTCCTTGGGAAGCAAAATAATTAGTTCTCCAGGTTCTCCCTAAAAATCAGCAGGAGAGCTTGGAAAAACACAGATTCTTGGGCTCCAACCTCAAAGATTCTAATCCAGTAGGTTTGAAGTGGGGTTTATGAATTGGCATTTCTACCAAGTCGCATGGTGATTCTGCTGGTCCCCGGACCACACTTTGCGTCATGAGGACAGACACCCAGAAAGCTATCAGCTCATCCTGTAAGGCTACAAAAGCTATACTCCATCTAGCTGGAATATCATGAAAGCTTGGTGACCACAAGGAGGGGTTTTCTTTTTCTTATAAGAAACCTGGCAAAATATTACCAAGCTCTTTGCTATTTAAAAATAGCACAGAAGCCTTTGGAGCATGTTCCTTTCTGTAGCTTCAAAAGGCAGTATCTTTGTGCTTTTTTTCCCCTTTTAGATCTTTTTGATAAGGACAGTTAAATATCAGTATGTGCAAGCTGCTGGGGGCAGAGCTCATAGCATTACCCATCCCAGGGCTTCCCAGCTAGAGCCCTTCATGAAGGAAATGAATGGATAAAGAAGGAATAACTGCAATCTTTGCATCTCACAGAAATGCCTGGCTGTCACAAAGGCTGCATCTAAATCCTGAACCATTTCCCTGAGTGCTACAGCCTCAACAGAAGGAAAGCATGGCCATATAATGAGGTGAAAATTGTCCATTCATAGTTTTCCATGAGAGTAAACTGGACAAAGAAAATAACACAGAGTTGACCGGCTATGTGTTCATGGCCTATTTACTTATCCTCTCTGAACTTCTGTCTTTCCATCTGTGAAGTAGAATTAACAGTACATAACTAAATTCTGCTGTGGGCAGAGCTACTCAGTGTGGTTCATGGACCAGTAGCATCAGCATCACCTGTGAGTCTGTTAGAAATGCAGAGGGGTGCCTGGGTGGCTCAGTTGGTTAAGCGTCCGACTCTTGGTTTTAGCTCAGGTCATGATTTCACAGTCTTGAGATCAAGCCCTGCATTGGGCTCCATACTGAGTGTGGAGCCTGTTTGGGATTCTCATTCTCTCTCTCTCTCTCTCTCTCTCTCGCTCGCTCTTGCCCTCACTCTCTCTCTCTCTCACTCTCACTCTCTCTTCCTTTGTCCCTTCCCAGCTTACTCCCACTCTCTCTCTCTCTAAAATAAAAAAGAAATTAAAAAAAATTGCAGAATCTCAGACTCTACCCCAGACCACCTGAATCTTAACATTTAGAGGTAGGGCTCAGCAATCTGTTTCAACAAGCCCTCTAGGGGATTCTGATGCACACTGAAATCTGAGTAACACTGTATAAGATGACTGACACTAGATTCTAATGGTTAAGAATGGTTTAAAGGGTGCCTTGGTGGCTCAGTAGGTTAAGTGTCCGACATTGGCTCAGGTCATGATCTCACAGTACATGGGTTCGAGCCCTGCATCAGGCTCTGTGCTGACTGCTGAGAGCCTAGAGCCTGCTTCAGATTCTGTGACTCCCTCTCTCTCTCTGCCCCTCCTCTGGTCATGCCCTATCTCTCTCTCAAAAATAAATAAACATTAAAAAAAAAAAGAATGGCTAAAGAGTGAGGCTGCAGGTTTTCAAATGCTGACTCCACTACTAACTTGCTGTGTGATCTCCGGCAAGGTGTTTAGCCTCTCTGAGCCTTATTTTCCTCATCACAAAAATGATTGCTACTGTAAGGATTAAATGAGGTAATACATGTAAAAGAGCAGAAAGCCTGACATGTAGGGCTCAACAGATAGTATCATTGTATATTTAAATACAGATAAAAATAAAGCCGATGTTATACCATATATATATAATATAGTAATTTATTTAATTATTGTCTCTGAACCATGAGATCATTGTTGAACATTTTCTTTTTTCTATTTTTCTTTACACATTTTTTTTCTGCAATTGCCATGAATTGCTTTTATAACCAGAAGAAACACTATAAAAATGATTTGTGTTGAAGGAGGGCAAATGTTAACAATGGAGGTAGATGAGGTGTTATGTTTGGCTATGGAATAGTTTGTGGGTCCTCATGGGTCTCCCTACACCCATGCCCTTCCATGTAGCCAAGCATACCTTCTATTGGTCTCTGAACATACATGTGTGAGTCTGATCATTCCCATGCAATCAGTCAGGAAGAACAGCTTCTTAGGCCTCCTTACTCACAGGCATGGACTTAAGATAGATTAGACTGAGGTATCCTCCATACCACCTTGTACCCATGCAGTCATTAGGTGAACAAACCAGACTAGCCTAGAGGATCATGAGATAGATCTTCATGAGATATGCCATCTTAGCTAAGGCCATTCTAGACCAACTGGTTCCCAGCTGACCCACCAACAGGCCAGAGTGAGCTCAACCAAGACTGAAGAAAACTGCTCAGTTGAACTCAGCTCATATTGCCAACTTATAGAATCAGGAGCTAAAATAAATGAATGCTGTTTGAAGCTACTACATTTGGGGAGTTGGTATCCGGTGAAAGCTAACTGATATACTGGGTATACCCCAAGAGTTGGCTATAGTGTCATCATCCTGTTCTGCCTTCCATACCCAGCAGCCAAACTTTTCACTCTTCTATGTTAGGAGTTTTACAGACAGTTGAACTATCAGTATGAGTAAGCAGCAGGCAGCAAGTAGAGCAGAAATAAAGCATACTTGGAAGGCACATCAGTAATGGAAGGTGCTGTCTTCACATCGTTTAATAAAAGAAAATAGGCCAGGAGGAAAGAAAGAAGCATGACTTAATATAAATTTTTCATATGGCATATCAGGAACAACGAGTAATTCTATTCTTAGTCTTTTCCTCTGTTGACGCTGAAATTTATTTTCAGGTTAATGTCTATATTGGTCTGGAAAGGAATACTGAAGTTGTGGGCCAGGACAGGAAGAATGTAGTTGGTTAAAGAAAATGTTGTCATCCCATTTCATTTCAGAAGGCTAAAAAAAAAAAAAAAGTCGATGCAGGGCTGAACCCAGATGTCACCACCAATCTGCCCAAGTGATTGTTGGTGGCACATCTTTACTGCTCTGCTGATGGCTATCAATTAATGAGTCATCAGGCACAGCAATCTGTGCAGAGCTAGGGAGTTCTCTGCAGCTTTAGGGAGTAGGAAAGTCCTTGCCTTAGCTGTTAAGAAATTGCCTATTCTTTTCTAGCTTTTGGGTAATACAGATTTTAATTAGATGAATTAATTCATCTTGAGTGCCTAGAAGCACCATATCTGACACACAGTTGACTCACTGTGTCTAATCTCTTTGTGTGTGCGAATCCTTACAACCTTATTATCATCACCCCTATTTTACACATGACGAAACTGAGGAACAGAAAGGTTAAATAGCTTCCCCCTAGGTCTTAGGCCAGAGCACCTGCTATTAACCAGATCGTGACCAGATGCCAGCACCATGCGTGGATGTGGCAGATGTTCGATAAATACTGTGTCTGACTTACCTTATAAGCCCTTATAGGGATGTTGCCCCTGGGGGCCTGCTGAGCGCCCCTGGAGAATAAATATTAGTGATGAGTATTGATTTATTCTCCTCTTCTATCTGTGTCTTTCCACTTAAAGGGCCACTCTCAGCACATCTATTCTTTCTGGAATTCAAAGGGACCATTGAAATTCTTTACAGCTTAATTGGTGGCAATTGGGTAGGAAGTTTAGTAGATTTGTCTAGAAAGTGATTTATCCCACCAAGCAAGCAGTTTGCACTCAGGTTCTATGTGTCGATGATGACAGAAGTACTCCCTTCATATGCCCATCACTGTCAAGGTAGCTTGCCTCTTTTCTCTCTTCCCTGTAAGATGTGTTGGCCAAACATCAACACTTGCATCAACTCTGTAAAATGTGTTAGCCAAACCCAACTACTGGGTTCGGCATCTTTCAGTCTTTATTGATAAGAATCTTGCAAGTGTAATTTGCTCTCCCTCTCAATAAGTAGGTCAGCCCCTTTTATCTCTTTCCTTCCATCTTCTACTCCCACCTCACATATCCATACAGATGTGCACAGAACATGCACGCCCACCATTCTTTCTTTTGTTCCAAACCAGGAAAATTCAGTGTGAGACTGTTCTTTGAAATATAATGACTCAGAATCGGTTCAGAATCAATATGTCCCCAGCGAAACCATAGGAATTCTGAGTTTTTCCAGCAGGCTTTAGACAGAAGTGGAATCAACATATATTCAAGCACAAAGTGAATTCCAATGAGCTCCACTAAATAACACCAATGCTAGAGAACACTCTTTACCTGGGCTGAAGGACATCTTACTTTGAAGTCTCAGATGTCAGCAAAGGTATGTTTAAAAATTCAATCATGATGTAAATGAACATACTTTTATTCCTTGCCATATTTGGAAGCAGCAAGTCGATTTTATATGGGGACAAGCTGGGACAAAGGAAGGGACATAGCTTGTGATTTGCATATGCTCCTGAGGTTTTGAATCAAGATGCAGTTTCAAATATGGAAAACATAAGCAAGTCACAGCACCTCATCATGAGTCTATGTAATTATAAATCCATTTCAAAACACATATTGAGCATTTACTAAGTGGGAATTTTTAGTGTGTGGATGTTTAAAAGATGGATAAGACAGTGGTCTTATCAAGTTTGTAGTTGTGTTTGGGTGCAAGAATATGGATCTGGGGACATACCCAGAGTAAAGACCTAAATATAGGGAAATAGTACTTTTTTAGTCTCACAGATTCAAATGAACGCTCCATTTTCCCAAACACATTTTGATAGCTAATCTAAGTCCTCACAAGCAGACATTTCCTTTGTATTACCAAACTCCTGACATAAAAATGAAGGAAGGCAAATTGATTTTCTAAAGTGTGGAAGACAAAGCATGAGGATGTGTTTTGAATGGTCCAGATTCTCTTATGCCAACCATCAGTTCCAGTTATTGAAAGAGGTGTCCTACGCCATCTCCCTAATATTAAAGTTATGCCAAAATTTCCCAAGTGCACATTAAAGAATTGAGAAAGCAAGTGAGAAGGTGAGAGACAGGAGACTTCTCAGAAAAAGGATACCTAACATCAGCTGCCTTTTGGGGGGAACAAGAATGTTCCTCGATCCTTCCAAACACCCCTGCTCTCCTTCTTCTACCCCACCCCCACACTTGCCTACTATATGCTGACCTAAGATTTCATGGATATTTTTCCTGACTAGGCTCCCCTCCCTCACCAAGTCAAGCCCCCTTTAAACAGTGTCACAATATTCAACACTACTTATTTGTATCATTTGGTGTAGTGTAATGGGTACCAACATGGACTTGAGAGTGAGATTGCTTCAGTGCAAATCCTGGCTATGCCACTCACTGGCTGTGTGCCTAAGTTAGCCAAGCTCCTTAACCTCACTGTACCTCAGTTTCCTTATCAGTAAAATGAGGATAATAATAGTTGTCACTTTGTAGGCTTTTTATGAAGACCAAATGAGTTAATATTTATGAAGATGATTAGAACAGTGCCTGGCATATGGTAAATGCTAAGTAAGTGTTCATTTAGTAAGTAAACTTTGTGGAATCAGTTGCTTAATATGTCCTTCTCAAATTAAGTTCCAACTTACTGTTTTATGTCATTGAGGTACACTAGATATCTGATACATAAGGTTAGAGGAGGGAAGGCATTACTAGTATTATTACTACTACTGGTAGTTAACATTTATGGAATGTTTGCTCTATGTCCAGCATGAGAGTCAAAACTTTATATATATTATGTAACTAATCTTCACAATAACTCTTAGAAATAGATACTCTATTGATACCGATTTGTCAGATGAAATAACTGAGGCTCAGCAGGAACTAATAACCTGCCCAAGGTAACACAGCCAGGCAGTGCTGGTTCATTCCCAGGGGACTGGAGGAATATGGCAAGTCCTGGACCATCTGAGAAAGCTTGCGCAGCAGTGACTGGGAACTAAGACCAAGAGATTAGGACAGCATGGTGGCCATGAAAATGTGCCCTTCAGATTTTTACCTGCAGGTAGGGCTTGATTACCACCTCCCTTCAGACACATACACACAAACACACACACCTTGATGGTGGGCTAGACTCAGTGACACGTTTCCAAAGATTAGAGTATGGGAAGGGAAAAACAGTAACTTCAGAGTGGAGTCACCTGGCAAACACTACCCTGGGTGAACAGTGAAGTGTAACATCACCAGTGAGGTCAGATGGATTTGCTATACACCCTGACAGGGCGTGATGAGTAGGACACTTCGCTTCTGCCATATTCTTTCTTAAAACCCATAACCCCAGTCTAATGATGAGAATAGCAGACGAACCCAGATTGGGTACCTGGCCAATGCTCTTCAAGATTGTCAAGGTCATGAAAAACAAAGAAAGATGGAAAACTATAGGGAAAGGAGACAGGGGAGACACAACTAAATGTGATGTGGTACCTGGATTGGACCCTGGAACAGGAAGAGAACATTAATAGAAAATCTGGTGGAATCCACATAAAATTTGGAGTTTGATTAATAGTAATAGACTAATGTCAATTTCTTAGTTGTGACAAATGGACCAGAATAATGTAAGGTGTTAACAGAGGGGCAACTTGGATGAGGGTATATATTTGGGGTCAGGGGGAGAAGTATGCTATCTTCACAACTTTTTTGCTAATCTAAAGTTATTCCAAAATAAAAAGTTTACTTAAAAATACCCTCAGGAATTGTGATTAGATTGGTTTAAGATAAGGCCTAAGCTGTGGAATTTTTATAAGATCCTAGGCAATTCTGATGTGTAGACAAGTTTTAGAAACCATTGATCTACATTCTTTTTTATTTCTTTTTAATGTTTACTTATTTTTAAGAGACAGACAGAGCATAAGCAGGGGAGGGACAGAGAGAGAGGGAGACACAGAATCCAAAATAGGTTCCAGGCTCTGAGCTGTAAGCACTGGGACTGGAACTCACGGGCTTGTGACCTGAGCTGAAGTTGGATGCTTAACTGACTGAGCCACCAAGGCGCCCCGGACTGATCTACATTCTTAAGAGCTACACAGTTGAGCAGTAAAGCCAGTTTTTAAGTAAAGTCACAAGGGACGGGTATGTTAGGGTGGCCCTACTCCTGACCTACTGGCTCTTTCTCTGCTATCAGAGAGTGGTGGTTCTTCCTAGAGCCATACTCCTTGCAAATAGGCCACATATATACTCATATTTACTCTCAGAAACAGATTTAGATCTCTCTGGTGGAAGACTCTAAGGTACTGGTTAGGTGGACCTAATCCAATCTTTTAGGTTAGCAAAATGGATATTCAGATGTAACCTTTGTAGAAGAAAATTAAAATGGAGTTACTTATGCCAAGGACAAAACGGATATGGTTAACAGAGGTGCATTAAGGAAACATAACCTACTCTTATAGGAATTTACAGTTCTTCTCTGAAATCAGCAGAGGACCCAGCCAATCCCCAAAACTCCAAGTCTATCCATGCCATCTCTGGACTCATTGTTCCCCTGACCCAGACAAGAAAGAAGACCACTAGGCAACCAATCAGCTGAAAAAACTAAATAACTTTTGTATTTATCCTATAAAAATCCCTTAGTCTGTGAGCAACTTGAACTCACTGTGCCCACAGCCTTGGTTTTCCTGGTTTGCAGGTCAAAAGCCTTGCGACACACTCCTCTCTCTGCTTTGTTTTATTCAGTATCCAGTTTGGTTTTTGACACCTTCCAGCATGCACTGAATTTATTCTTGAGAAGCTGGGTGAATGGAACGCCAGTAAATCAATTCCTATTTTAAGTGCATAGTGGGAGCTGACTGCTTAAAGGTTTTTTGAAGAGAACCCATGGGCAATGAGAGCTTCCTGTTGTAACAGACCCTCCCATGTTAGCTCATTTAATTTATTTTAAGAATTGGGGGCCTAATGTTTTCTTGCAGCAGGGTGCTTCATAGCCTGTTCATCTCCCCTCCTCAGCCAGGAAAGTCATGGCTACTATACTGGATGCTGGAGGTGCCCTGCCCAGATCCTTGCTACTCTGTCCTGGCAGGTGTACTGGTTTCCCAGATGCACAAACACACCAGCTTTGCTCTTGCCGCAGGGCTTTGCACTGACCTTCTGAAATACTCTCCCCACCATGATGGGTCCCTTCTCATCTGCAGCTTAACTGCCATCTCCTCAGAGGGGCCTCCCCTGTCTGAGTCTCTTCTTCCCCCGCAACCCATTCCAACCTCCTGCTTAGCCTCTGGCCCCACCTGATACTGCACTGTCTGTTTGTTCAATGTTTGTCTCCTCCCACTAAAATGTTATTCCACAAGAGGGGTTCTTGCCTGACATTCACCCCTGTTTTCCCAGTGCCTATAGCAGCATGGGGTGTATAATAGATGCTCAAGAAATATGTGGTGAATGCCAGCAGGAAGCAGGGAGAATTGACAGGTGCTATGGGCTCCAACTGTGAGTGATGAGGATCCACAGAGTTCAACCCACCCAATGCCCTCTGAGGCCCAGGGGGTGTTTCCAGGCTGCCTGTAGGTCACTGAACAAAGAGGCCACCCTTGTCCTGATTGTACCTCCTCTGCCAGCTTGCCCCTTGAAATCCATCTCAATCCCCGTATTTCTGGCCAAGGCTCCCACCGCCCTTTCTGGCTCAAAGCAGTCTGGCTTTGGCAGGGTTCAGTATGCTGATGGCCCCACAGCCACACTGACCTCCCATGAGAGGGGTAGGAGACCTTTTACGTGGCTCTGAGGAAGTCAGCAAGCCTGCAGGACATCTCTGTTGCCCCCAGCAGCTGCTTCCCAGAGGCATTTTTGTAGCTCATGCCAGGAACCTCCCCTCCCCACAGCCCGCAGTGATTGCTGGCCCCACAGAGTGATGGGAGCCATCGGTGTCACTCTGCAGGACGCTAACAGCAAACACGGAAAGTCAAATCCTCTAGGGCCCCCTGCCTGCTCTTCCAGGACTCATCTCTTCTGGAACGATGATTGCGGATTGAGGCAATCAAGGTCAGGAAAATGCACGCAGGCCCCAACACAGGCCAGCAGGTAGGTCTGCAAACATCAAAACTACCCAGTTCAGAAGGAGGCCTGGCCGCTGAGAAATGGTCATTTGGGAGGCCCCTGACCGGTCGTGTGAGGTGGGTCCAGGTCCTCTGTGGAGTGGGGGCATGTGGACAGCTGAAGGGAGAAGAACTGGGCTTTCCCTAGTGTGGGGGGCAGAATTCTGAGATGCCTGTCACAATTCCCACGCCTGGCATACAGGCTTGATGTGTTACCTCCTCCCACTGAGTGTGGGTGGCATCTGTGAATATGATGTCACTCTGTAATTAGGTTATGTTATATGGAAAAGGTAAAGGGATTCTGCATGTGTAATTAAGGTCCCCAATCAGTTTGAGACTATTGAAAGGGAGATTATCTGGGTATGGGCCTGGCCTGATTAGGTGAAAGCCTTGAAAAGAAGGTGCTGCAAAAACAGACACATAGACCAGTGGAATAGATTAGAGAGCCCAGAACTGGACCCACAAATGTATGGCCAATTAATCTTTGACAAAGGAGGAAAGACTATCCAATGGCAAAAAGATAGCCTCTTTAATAAGTGGTGCTGGGAC
>CM053576.1:33931001-34214676 GCA_028646485.1 Cryptoprocta ferox | reverse complement strand
GTAAGAAACTGAGGACGGTTACTGTCTGAAAGCCTGCCAGGTAACTGGGCCCTCAGCCCTAGGATGCAAGGAATTGAATTCTGCCAACAACCTGAATGAGCTTGGAAGGGGACCTCAAGCTCCAGATAAAAATGCAGCCCTGGTAGCTTGTGAGAGCCTGAGCAGAGAGCACTGCCACGTCATGGCCAGTCGCATGACCCATGGAGACCGTGAGATAATAAATGTGTGCTGCTTGTGGCCTCTGGTTTTGCAGTAATAGTGTACAGAGCAATAAATAAGAAATGCAACAGGGTGGGGCGCCTGGGTGGCTCAGTCAGTTAAGTGGCCGACTTTGGCTCAGGTCATGATCTCACAGTCCGTGGGTTTGAGCCCCGCACCTGGCTCTGTGCTGACAGCTCAGAGCCTGGAGCCTGCTTTAGATTCTGTGTCTCCCTCTCTCTCTGCCCCTCCTCCCTTCACTCTCTGTCTCTGTCTCTCAAAATAAAATAAAGACATACAAAATAAATAAATAAATAAAAAGAGAAATGCATCAGGATTCCAGAAAGGCCTCGGTGCATTCCGGGTGCTGCCTCCTGAAATCAGAGGGCTTCTACCCACTCCCGTCTCCCTCTGCTTCTCCATTTAGGGAAGGCTCATGGGTATTGTGGTGTAACATGGGGACTCTACTTAACAAGGGTTAATTTAATAAAGTCACAACAGTATCTTTACTTATGAGTGAGGGTTTGGGGTCGAAGTGTCCCAACATTTCTTCCAGCTTGAGTGTCCCTGATTCTACGATGTAACCCACACACAGAGCTAGCACAGCATGCTGCGAGGTTCCAAAGTGCCTCGAAACCTGGGATCCAAGATCGGGTTCAAAACTAGGCCTGAATGACTGAAGGCCCCTATTTTCCTTCTCTGCTAAGACACTTTGGTGTCATTTACGTGGTCTAGCTGGACCCCTGGTATAACATCTGCACTCACTGATCTACAGCAAGCCATTTTCCATCACGGACCTCAGCCCTGTTGTTTTACTTCCTGCAGGTCCAACTTTAGCATCTGGAGAGGTGGAGAGAACAGGCCACTCACCAGTACCAGCTCCGGAGCACCAGAGGTGGTTCTGGCACTGGTGCCCTACTGACACTGTTTTTCAAAATGATGGGATGCGCTCATGAATCCAGACATACTATCTCTAAAATGGTGCTGTGCAGTGTTGTTCTGCACCCCACCTGCCCCCCTTTATATTTCCCTGTTGCCTGAAAGATGCAGCTCTGTGTTTACTGCAGGGGATCCTCCAGAGACTGTGAGAGCTGACGCCTTCCTCCCACCCTCCCTGCTGGCAGGCTGGAATTAATTATTCCCTCACCTCATGCCATTTTATTTTTAAAATATTAACAACAGTAAATTAGGACTTGCATTTTTGCTCAAAAACAAATCATTTGGTGCCCGTTTGCTTGGGGCCCACTGGTGAAATCAGCCCTAACGTCACAAGATGTCAGGAAGAGATGACTCTCTGATTCCTTCAGCAGGATACCAGAAGCACCAAAACCTGGGAGCCTTACAGATGCTGGTTGGAGGAGCACAGATCATGGGTGGGTGTGAGATAAGGACCTACAGAGTCAAAGATGTGATGAGGTTGGAGAAAGAGGTCATCATACCCAGGGTCAGGGGCCTGGAGGATGGGAGTGATAGCGTACTGACCTGAGAGAGGGTTTGGAACACCAAAAGGGCAGGGGTTAATTCCCTGGAGTCAGCTTGAGAACAGGACAGACAAAGAGGGGAGAGGGGAAGGATTCTGGAAAATGGTGGTATGGGGCTGGGCATGGTTGAGCCTTCTCTCAAATCAGCAGAATGGTCTCCTGACCTGACTGAGTGGGGGATATACTAGGTGGGGCTGAGACATGAAGCGGGATCAGGATGGGAATCTCAGCCTTGCCATTTTCAAGCTGAGGGACTTAAGGGAATTTACTTAACCTCCCTGCAACTCAGATTTCTCATCTATAAAATGAAACTAATAATACCTCCTCACAGGTTGTCATGGGAATCAAATGAGATGATGTATGCAAAAATCTTAGTTTACTGCCTAGCACATAGGTGCCAAATAAATGGTACCCAGCAGGAGCCCAATGAATAGGTGTTGAATAAACACAGGACTAAACATCCATGAGCCAAAGCTGGAGACACGTGTTGTGAAGCTTGGGGTGTCTGGAGATGACAGCAAAACTGTAGAAGCCATTCTTAATACTCCACCTATATCTCCTTGGCACCCAAGGAGAGGTTCTCTACCCAAGCTATGACTCACTGCTGTGGGGATTTCTCTAGTCTCTGGAGTAGGCTTAGCCTTCCACAGGGCTGGATGCAAATTTATACCTCTGGGAATGGCCCTTAGCCACTGAAGGATGGGATCTGGTTCACCAAAACTCCAGATTCCTTGCCCTTTGAATGAAGTGATTCAGGCCTAAACACCAGCAGCTCGTAACCTGCTCACTACCACTCCTTGCATTGGTTTCTTCCTCATTGTCTTGTTTCCCTGCTCACCTACTAGTGATCCCTAGGATCACCTCTCAAGTAAAATATGTGCACTCACATCCTTCCTCAGGGTCTGCTTCTGGAAGGACCCAACCTAAGACAGCATTCTGACTGAAGAACTTAGGAACCTTTAAATTTTGTCCGGGGGGTTGGGGGGAGGGAGCTCAAGTAAGGAAGCTGGTTCAGGATCTGAAAAGTGAACAATTCTTCTGCTCGAGGTCTGATCCTCGGGAGTCTGCCATCTGATCCCTAAAGTGAGCTGAGTAAAGGACTGAGCGCAGGACTCAGAATGCTCTTTGAAGTGCCGTACTAGACAGCTGGGTGAGTCAGACATCCCCTGCTCATCTACGGAATGACTAAGACGAAGGCTCTGGTGGGGCCTGCTGTGAGGCACCAAGGCAGGTGCCTGGCTTCTTTTCCATGACGCAGCAGCACAGTTGAAAAGCCTTCAGGGTTTTTTCCACCGCTTCCTCCCTTGGGTTCCCATTTCCAAAGCTCTTACAGGGCAGAGGGCTGGCTGAGAATTGTTTCTACCATTATGGGGAGCTCTTGCAATTAGAGGAGAAAGCGGAGTTTGCTTAAATAGGGGAGAGTTTCTGGAAAGAAAGAGAAGAAAAAACTTCAAATACAACTGCCCTCACCAAGGCAAGCCCAGGAGAAATTTCAGATAAAGACATGTCATCACTAAACAATAAAAAGGTGATGTGTGTGTGTGTGTGTGTGTGTGTGTGTGTGTGTTTCCAGTTTGAATCCAGATCCTCAGAGAGGATGTTCAGAGAACTTTTTCCCTTTTTTTTAAAATTTTTTTAACATTTACTTATTTTTGAGAGACAGAGAGAAACAGATCATGAGCAGGGGAGGGGCAGAGAGAGAGGGACACACAGAATCTGAAGCAAGGCTCTAGGCTCTGAGCTGCCAGCACAGAGCCCAACGCGGGGCTCAAATCCATGAACTGTGAGATCATGACCTAAGCCAAAGTCAGATGCTCAACCTACTGAGCTACCCAGGTACCCCAAACATTTTCCTTTTGACTACCCCCTGAATTTACCAGACATCTGGGTCTGTAGTTGTTTAGTTAACTTGAAGAGATGCAGCGAGATGTTTCAGGTGCCTTCTTGACCCAAGGATATTGGAAACTTAACCCCAAAGGCTATAACTTTGGCAGGGTAAAAATAATCCATGCCTATGTTCCCTGGTTTATGGAATGTAGTGGAAGTTATATAGCCCCAGGATGGACAGTGAGAGCCTAGTGCCCAGCCTGTGGCAGATGGAAGGGCGTTCTCTGACTAATGCTCCCAAGTTTGGTAGGGGCTGTGGTAGACAATTTTGCAAAAATGGTTGTAATAATTCCCCTCTCAATATCCATAATTTTGGGTGGACCCCTCCCATACTGACTCTATGCTTGGCCACGAGACAATAGCAAATGTGGCCTAGACAGACTTGAAGAGTCTTGGTACTTGCCCTTTCTTGCTGTTTTTGGATGATGAGAGGGTATGTGGTCTAGTCACCTGTCACCCTAATCAACAGCCAGTACCAACTACCATTCATGGAAATGAGGACATTACAGACCAAGAAGACCCCAGCCAATCTACCAGCTGACTGAAGAACCACCTAATTAAACCATGGGCCCATGAGCAATAAGAAATTGCTGTTTTAAGCCACTAAGTTTTGGGATAATTTGTTACACAACAAGAAACAACCTCTTCAGGGAACCCCAGCTAACACTTGTGCCCATATGACATGTAGATCTACCCTTCCTTTCTCTTCACTAGCTTCCTCCCACCCCCACACTGGGAGGGCTAGAGGGGGGCCTGAGCCTGATGCAGCACCAGTAGAAATAACAGATGTCTTCACATCATTGCACAGTTGTTACATCTTTCTCAAAATATATATTCTCATCACCACTTTTCAATTGTGGTTATTATTAGACTCACTCACTGCTATATGATGCTATAATTTTTAAAAGACCATATATTACTATATCTCAAATTTTAAAAATATTTTGATAACTGTATTTCAATACAATTTGTTTCCTATGAAGTCTTATGTATTTTAGTTTATACATTAAAAAATGTCACTCTGCAAAGGGATTCATAGGCGTCACCAGACTGCCAGCAGGGTCAGTGAGAAAAACAAAAAGCTAATTCTATTCAAATTTAAAAAAAATGTTTGGTCTTATTTATGTGCAATTTATTTGGCCAATCTTGTCTCTCAAAAATTGACACAACTTATGAAGACATCGGTAGGAAAAAACTGTGGCAAAATAACCCAAGAAACTTCTACTTGTGGTTGATTCTGACAGAGTACAGAACCACCAAGAATGCCATAACTTTGGTACATGGCAGAAGCAAACTCAAATATCTACGGGGGCTGGGAAGATAATAAAGCTATGTGGACTGAACTAGGTATATAAAGACATGTAGTGTTAGGATCTATGGCAAATTGGAGAGGAAATACCCTGCTCTAAGGTATTCATGTTTAAGATATCTGCAAATCCAGCATCAGCCAAAAAAAGTAAGTTTCTGGATAGTATTAAGCCTAGGGGCCATTAATCTGCCATCCGTGAATTAAGAGCAGAACTAGACATCTGGCCAACCTTCATCCTTGAGTTGGCTCTGCCTTTGACTAAACTGACTGCCTTTTCCAGGGCAGTCAAATTCTTAGGCTCCAGTTTCTACATCTGAAAAATGGTTATTTTTTTTCTTCTACCATCTTTCCTTCCAGAGTTGCCATGAAGTTTTAAAAATTAGGTCATAGTAGGGGGAACAATTTGGAAAAAAGAAACAAGCGTCATTAAACACTTATAGGTTGAATTAATACAACTGTTTGGTAAGTGACCTGATACAAAGTATGTTTGTGCATATAGGACACATAATATAGCTTATTATGTTTGCTAAGAAACTGGTTCTTCCCCCAGTCAAATTGTGTGGTCCCAGCATGGAAGTCATACTCTTCCATAACACTCCACAGTCACAATTCATTGGTGTAAACTGGGCACCTGGCCCAAGCTGGACCAATCAGAGTCTTTCCCTGAGATTTTTGAACATGGGGTACAGATAACAAATGGCAGTGCTTTTTCCATAGTGGATGTGTAGGAAGTACAGATTGGGTGCCGATATTTCTGGTATGTGGAAGGAGGAACTGGTTTTTAACAAGAGAAAGTAAAGCCAATGTACAGAAAGAAGCAGGGACAGAAGGCAAAGCGAGAGCCTTGATCGTGTTTGAACACCTCTCTGTCCTTCCCATGGTTTGGCTGTTCAACATTTACTCATATTTTTTGAGCCAATTCATCTGCATTTTTGCCTAAACCATTTACATTTGGGTTTTTGTCATGTGCAAAGCCAAACAGAGACAAGCAATAGAGTCAACCTTTTCAGGAAGCTCTGATGGTGGCTCAGAATCATAGGAATATTCCTACCTTGCTTTTACAGTTGCTGGGTCACCATTTGAGGCCAAAGACCTCTGAGGGTACCAACAGACTGAGAGATGTCCAGATTGGAGTGTGGACTTGTGCTGGAGAGGAAATTTGAAAGAGTTGGAGGCAGAAGTGTCAAGGCAGGGCAAGAGAAGCAGCACTGAACTGTGAGTCAAGGGCACTGGATGCAGTGCTCACCATGTGACTTTAGTAAGTAATTTATGTCTCGGCCTGGTCATTTGTCATTTTTAAAAAATGCCCTTTGTAAGGTCTGCCCCAGAAACCCAAATGTGTGATTTTACATGAGAGGAGGGCAGAAAAGAAGGAGTGATGTGAGCCACCAGGATCCTTTCTCCAAGAGCAGTCATGCTGTGGTCCAGAGGAGAAAACAAGAAATTGCATGGATGTGTAGAACAGGGACAGCACCGCCCCCCCCCATCCCTGTACCATGACAGTTCATGGTGGGGCCCAAAGGAGGAGCAATGGGAACTGCTTTATCTTTGCACAGTGGGTACATTTTCCTCTCTGGTATCCTGCAGAGGTTGCAGGCTAACATAGCAGAAAGAAAAAAGGGGCAGTCCTGTCATTTGGTGAGATTTTAAATTTTGATACTTCTTTGGAGGAAGAATCTCTGAGATTCTTAGAGCCAGAGATTGAGCCATTGTTGTAGGGGGAGAAAAGTAGAACGAAGGAGCCCTCTGTCTCCCACCTAAGACCCCCATCCTCATGCTGTAGACACTCACCCTCCTCATCCTTCAAATTCATTCTCATGAATAACAGCATCTTTATTACTAAGTCAGAGGGTGAGTAGAGACTTCTGTCCAGTGGCCCAAGATAGTTCTTCTCCAAGTACCTGGTCATAGCTTTTGTGAGGTAGAGAACAGTGGAAACCCCTCAGCCCCATCAGACCCAGTTTAAGATGAATGTGAACACTTGAAGGAGCTACTAAGATCTCTAGGACATTGGTTCTCAAACTTAACCATGCCTGAGAATCACCTGGAGGTGATGAAAACAGACTCTGTCCCTCTCCATTCCACTGGAGTTTCAGATTCTGTAGGTTTGGGGTGGAGCCTGAGAACTGCATTTCTACCAGACTCTAAGGTGATGCTGATGCTGCCGGTCCAATGACCACAGTCTAAGAACCAATGTGCTAGAGTAATGAGTCACTGATTGTGGAAGGTCAGTAATATTGCACTTAGGATCTTAAATTCAAATTCAAATTCTCTCTCTTATTAGCTGCATAGAAGAAGGAGGAATCATTTTCTGATGCTCAAAGACTCATCAATTCCTACCCTGTCCCTTAAAATGGGAACCTCTACTCTTCAGGAAGACCAGTACTGGGAAGATAGGTTCTACCATCGCCTCCAACCCTTCCTTTATTTGCTCTTCCCACCCCAGCTTAAGTACTCGGCAAGATAAGAAATAAGCAGTGAGCAATCCTAGCTCCCAGCCTTCTCCCTGCCAACTTGTTTTTTTCTCTCAGATCTGACTGCTTGTAGCAAGATTGCATTTTCTGCTCCTCCAAGCTGCAAACCTCCTGAGAAAGGTTCTGTGCTTTGGGAGGGATGGGTGGAGGAGGGAGGTAGGATCTTAGGTATTCTAGCTGTTCTGTCTGACTTCGCATATCTCTGCAGCAAAGAGATATGGTGGGTCCCAATGCCTAGCCTTGGAGCAGGACTAGTTTGTTCTGGCTGCTGGTCCTAACCATTTTTTTTCCCCAATCAGACTAAAACAAAAAGCACCTGCTGTTTATGTATCTGCTGGATCATGGAGAGAAAAGGGGCAGCACTTAGCACCTTGATAGGCCCTTGATCAAACAGTATCTTCTCTGAGTCAAGTATAGAAAATAACACCCACCGCTTAGGAAGTTGCTGTACAAATTAAATATAATACTAGTTACAGTAGACCATAATATAATAACCAGTACATAGTAGATCCTCAAAACACAATATGGGCTTCAAAAATTTTTTGCAGAGACCTCTCTTATCCTGTATAGGCCTAGATTTATAGGACTCCTCCCAGAAAGCAGAATCTGAGGTCATGGCCACAGTTAGTGTTGTTTGGGGGCCTTTTCCAACTTTGAAGAGAAATCATTCTGTGAATACAACTCAGGAGCATACATTTTGCAGTTCATATAACTTGCCTGTGCAGGTTTTCTATTTATTGGTTTATGAATAAACCTAAAGGTTTTGACAATGAGGTGAGACACTTGGGAATCTTGTAGCCAAGGCTGGCAGCGAGAAAGAGTCTGTGTTTGCACCTCTCTGCCTGCATAGTGTGTGCACATACAAAAACACGCACGCAAACACACAATATTCAGTAAGGAATCCAACCCTCCCCAACAAAAAACCTAACAGAAAGCTGAATACAAAATGAAGCCAACAGATGTAGCTTTAAAAAACGATTTGCTAAATAGCTTACAGCAAATTTCTTTTTCTTAAGATAAAGAATAGTAGGAAATTTTGCATGCCATCTCTTTTTAACTCCTTAAGGGCGTTAAATCCCAAGGCACCGAGCAAGAGGGGACTAGCATTTAGCTAAACCATAACTGAGCTTCTTTGGTCTCCAGACGTTATCCTGAGAATCACAAAGCCACTCCAAAAGCAGAGATGCTATTCAAAGGCATTTTTAAAAATCCTCCCCCAAACAGAAAAATCAGACTGTTGACACATTTTCCCATTTTATCATGCATGCTGCTCAAGCTAAAAAATAATGTGATACCAAGACCTGTTTCTTTAAGCAAACTCAACATTATAAAGAGGAAAAGAATGGCCTTCACATAACCTGCAATAAAGAACACTGAAAATCTGGCATGCCAAATGACAGCTAACAGACATGATAACAACAGTTCCTCCCTTGCTCCCAGACTGGTGGAGGAAACAGCACTTCACAAGCCTTAGCTCCTTTAAGTGCCATGTCAGCCACGTGACATGCATGGCAGCTATTGCTTGCTTTTTATAGATGTGAAAACTGACGCTTGGGTCAGATTACGTAAGTCGGTTAGGGTCACATAATCGACGTGGCAGAAATGGGCTAAGTACGCAACCATCTCTCTCAATCCAGCACTCAATGAGCTTCTCCGGATACTTAGTTTCTCCTGGTTACTCATACGAACTATCTCACTTGACTGTTTAGCTCAGAGGACTGAGTTCATTGGATTTTGCTGACTCATGTTCTATGTGTCGGGAGCATTCTTTCTGTTAGAAGATCTCAATGGATTCTGTGCAACTCATGGGAAAACTCATAGGAAAATTCATAAGGTGGTGGGAAAAAACATAGACTTTGCAGTCAGAAATAAGAATTCTAAACTCTTTTAGAATTTAGGTTGCCATAGAGATTCAATGAGATACTGTATGCCAAGGGTCTGGTGCACCATACCACAGTCATTCAATAAGTTAGTTCCTTTTTTCTTATTGTCATCAAGTGGTATCTGTGTTCCCAGCTGGAGGAAGTAGGGTACACAGTAACTGGCCAGGGGTTTTAGACTTGTTTCATGAGAAGGACTAGGGAAAAAGAAATGCAAAATTCAATACTTAGTTGATAACAGCTTTTTCTTAAAGACAAATGGGACTGATTTACCATGTCATGCCTAAGTTTATTTTTCTCCCTTAGGCAAGAGGACACCGGAAGTGTGAAAGGAAAAGTCAGAAGCTGATGTGTTTGAGGACATTTTCTGGGAGGACAACTTAACTTGGAGATCTTGTATACACCATGCCACCATTCTAACAGAGAAGCAGCAAATATGTGACCCTGAAAACAAGAGTTCGCTGAGACCACCAATCTATCCCCCTGGTGACTATGATATGAATGGACAGCAGCATCAAAAATATCTTTTTCAGGGCATGTGGATGGCTCAGTCAGTTAAACACCTGACCTCAGCTCAGGTCACGATCTCACAGTTCGTGAGTTCGAGCCCCGTGTCGGGCTCTGTGCTGACGGCTGGGAGTCTGGAGCCTGCTTTGGATTCTGTGTTTCCCTTGCTCTCTGCCCCTCCCCTGCTCATGCTCTGTCTCTCTCTCCAAAATAAATAAAAATAAAAAAAATTTTTAATATCTTTTTCATCTTAGTGAAAAGCAAAGAATTTTAACCGTGTATTTTATATATGTCAAATAACTTGGCTCTGTATGTGAAATTGACTTAAATCACTCACAGGCAATGGTTTTTCATCTCTGAATATAAATGTGCTTTTAGCAATACTTTGCTTGAACATCACCTGATTCTTCATTTGCATTTTAACCCTTGATTCACAGGAGATAAAAAAGCAGGTCAGAAAAATAAACTATTTGCCAAAGTTTGGCAGTTAGTAGGGGGTGAACAAAAGTACTTCCTTGGGATATAACTTCATTCCAAAATTTAGGGCGAATCAATCTTCCTGAGTTGTTTTAATTGTAACATTTGGTCAATAAAAGGAGGAATTACTTACAGTGGTAGAATTCTTTTTACTGCAAAAGGGCAGTTGGTATTCCCATTCACTCATTCATTTCCTGTATACCTGGTGTGTGACAGGCACTGTTACAGGTACCAAGGGCTCAAAGATGGTTAACATATTGCCCTTGCTTTCAAAAACCTTTATAGTCTGTTAAGGAAGAGAAATGCATAAATATGTAATTCCAAAGCATTGTGATAAATCATATAAGGGAGATGGAAGCATTGCTCATTGGTAAGAAGAGGTAAGTTTCTAAGAGCAAGAGTTGGGGGACTAACACATACTTGTACTCGATCCTGAATCTTTGAACCTTGTTTAACAAGACAGAGTTCTCAAAGGAGGGAAGTGGATTGGCTTGGGAAGTCCTGTCATCGAAAAGATGCTGCTGTTTCTCTCAATCACCCTATTCTTGTATTGCTCCATGAACTTTATAGTCAGGGCTAGGTTTTTGTCTGGACTAGGAGGTACCATGTTCCTCGAACCTTGACCTGTTCTCCCCATGAGTCATGGGAATGATCTATATAGGAAGAGGTCCTAATAGAATGGGATACAGGAATACAGACATATACGTAAAGGAAATTTTAGTGACATCCTTGTTGATTGCATGTCAATACAGACAAATCTACATGGGGCATATCTTAGATATTTACTAAATTCCTCAATGGCTAAGGCTAGTTTTTAATATATATTCTGTTTATCATGTAGCAATCTCTCTCTGGATACTGATCACTCAGTACAAACCTTCAATCAATTGTATATACTGAATAGAGAACAAAGTTTTTTTCGAAGTTGGGTTAATATCTTAGATTCAAAAAGGGATCCCATGTGAAACATGTCTTCTAAAATAATAACACCTCAAAAGGGGATGCCTAGAAAAATGCACTGAGGGCTGAAACATGCATTTTCAATTTACTGCTCTATAGTAATCAGTACAGTGTTTCCCTGGTACATGACGGATGCTCAATAAATATTTGTTGAATTAATTAATTAATTAATTAATTAAAAGTGCCATAATGACAGCTGATTATGTTTGAGGAATACAGGGATAGTCATCTTGGAATTGGAAAAGTGGATATGTTCAGCAATTTCTCTGGCCTAAATGAGGAATGCTATCTCTATTTCTAGTATTATAGTGAAGTTACAATAGGCTTTCCCATTAAAATAAAAAATTCACTTGACAAGACTATTACATAGCCTTCCTAGCAGACTCACAGGCATTTATTTCCCTCTACTTTCTGTTTATTGATGGAGAAGTCTCAGTGTGAGTTACTTCTAGCTAGGCATCAGACCAATCTTGAACTAACTGCAGAGAAATTTAAGAAATAGACTGCTTTGCAATTTGTCAGTCATTATTTTTTGAAATTGGACAAAAGATGAATATGAAGAAAGGAAATCAGCAATTTTGTCTAAGATTCTCCTTAGGAAAGGAATTCTGCCCAACTTGAAGTATTTTCAGACCTATACAAAGGTATTTCTCTGAAATAGGGGTGAGGCCAGGGGGTACGTACGAGGTTTTCATTTTCAGATATGCTGCCGTCAGTATAGAAGCCACTCACTCAAGACTGCAGGCATGAAAAGTCATCTCCCAAGTTCAAAATCTGTGACTGGTGTTATTTGGATATCGGAAGTGGTGGCGAAGTGATGAGACCAGATGGTCATTTTGTAGAACTTCCCATTTTAGTAGGAATATAACCTGGCTCTTCAAGCATTTTGGAAGATGGATGAGGTGAGTCAGCAGAAAGTGCAAACAGTCTCAATTTCAGACAGGAGTATTCGCCATCTTTGGGTAATAGAAACCAAATCAGTTCAACAACAAGAACAACAAAAAAACTCAAAAGCAGAAGAAAAGATTAGTGAGTTGTTCTAGTTCCCCATTCACATGGAACAGAATATGGCTTCCTGTACTAGCTAAGAGGATTATGTGTATTTTTCCATGACCACAGAAAACGATCCATAAACCTCGTGCAGCTGTCATTCAGCATCAATCTGGTGCTGGCATTACAATTCACTCTGACTTTCTCTAGAATGACTGTTAAGCATTTAAAAGGAAAAATGAACCCTTAAACAGGATTTTCCCCCATCTCTTTTTGGGGATACAGATTTATTCTTATCGTCAGTTAATCACTACTGAGGCTAACTTCTGTGAGTCAGCAGTAAGAAAAACAATCTCCTCCTGTGATATTATGCTTTACTTTGGTGAAAAGATGCTGAAATATTGCAGTAGGAATGGGATTGTAGCAATAAGAAGACCATGGCTTTTCTGGAACATGGGAGTTTAATTCACATGTGATTATAAGTTTAATTAATAAACATTGTACTGCCAGCTGATAGCCTATGAACTTTAAATCAAATAGGCTTTAAAGCTTCCCCTTCTCCTTGTCCCTTGACCTCAAAGCTTTTTTGAAATGTTATTCTACCTCCCTACCCCTAGCCCATCCTTCAAATTTGGTTAGTTTTTCAGCTAGCTACTAATATCATGTGATTCAGGTCATAAGGAATTGTTACTTTTTAAGTACTTAAGAGCCCACAGATCCTATGAAAGTGTCTATTTTCTTTTTCTAAGTGGCAGAGGAAGAGAGAGGAGAATTGAAACAATAGTAGCTAATAAACTGTTTTAAGTCAGACACAGGAGATCATCAAAAGGGGTCACGAAAGGGGAAAAATAACAACCCAGCTAATTAGACTGGAAAAAGAATTATAAAAAGTTTAAGCAGGTTGTAAGAATTTGACACTGACAGACAGCAATAAATCTGATTGAGATGGAAGAAAGATCCCCAAAACAGCAATGGCTCAGATCTGGGCTTTGAGAAAAATGCCCAGGATTTCTAAAGTCTGACCGGAAAGGCTTCAGAAAAAATGGTGTCAAAGAAATTATTGGGAGAGAGGTTGAGGAGGCGGGAGGCTGCGGATGTAAATTAACCTTATAATGGGGGAGGAGTCAGATCAGGCACTGAAGCAATATTAAGGCCGTGCCAGCTGAGATAGGTCACTGGACCCAGATCTATTACCCAGAGTTTTCAGCACTGATTTCATTAACTTCTGAATGGTAGGGATATTGGAAAATATTATTCCAGTTCTGTCATTCTACAGATGAACAAACTGAGTTTCAATTGTGGTTGAGTGACATTTTTAAAGATAGTGTGATTCCAGAACAGGAAATTACAAGCAGACTTCAGGGCTAGAACCAGGTCTTCCTGGCTCCTGATCGGCAAGCATCCTTGACATCATGCCCTGCAGCCCAATGGAGGGGGAAAAGATACTGGAAAAGAAATCATGTACATTCTCTGTGCCTGATTTGACCAATATGAAAAATGTGGATGATGCAAGAGGTCGCATAATAAGAGAGTTAATAGCTTAGTCTCTGGACTCGGAGTGATTTGTTTTAAAACCTTGCGCTAGGCAAGTTTCTTAGCCTTTCTTTGCCTCAGTTCCCTCATCTGTAAAACAGAAATAATAATGGTACCCGGATTATGGGGATGTTACGAAGATTCAGTGAACTAGTATAGGTAAAAGCTTTTAGAATTAGTGGCTCACTCTTCTCACCCATAGGCCTATTCTGATTAATCACTGATTTGGGTATCTCTGTTCTTCTAAATCAGATCTATGGCTTCCTAAATGTTATCTAATATCATATATGAACTCATATTATAACTGTGGCTTGCATTATTCATTTAGAAATCAGAAACCAGTTATACTTTTATATTGGGTGAAGTGCTTTGAAATCCTTGCGAAGAAAATTATGCAGAAATGAGTAGCAATTATTGTTATAGCAATGATCATAATTCTGAAGTTGCAGCTAGAACTCTCTGGAAATTTCTCTGAAATCTCTTTTACAACTAATCTTTTTTCAAAACTCTTTCTCTACTCACCATGTCCTGCTTCCCTCATTGCTACGTGATATCTCCTCCCTCCGTCTTGATACTTGGAAGGCCCTCTGCATGCAGTTTAATAACTACCAGTTTGACCTCCTCTGAAACGTCACGATTTCCAAATTTCCCCCAGGGAATCAGCTTGGAAATCAACATATTATCCTAAGGATGTCTCTCCTGCCAGTGTTTTGGTGAAGAACAGATGAGGATAGTCCCTTGACACTTCAGAGTGAGAATTGAAATAGCAACAAGATCTATGTCTGCAACCGCCACTTATTCCTCCACATGAAGCCATTGACAATTTCAGTTCAGCAGTTCTGTCAGCATTTGGAATACTGAAGCTCTGCTGTGCAAGTAGTAACCACAAGATTAAAAATGAAATAGCTATAGTTCAGACCTCAAGCTAGCCCTGGAGTGAGGGTACTTGGCCAAAGTCAGTTAGGATGGTAGGGAAAGAAATATTACATTGTCTATCTCATCTCAGTTTTCCAAAATTTTACTATAGCTTTTTTGTTGTTGTTCAGTTTTAGCCACTTGGGGCTGTTCTGTGTGTCATGCTGCCTGAAACATGCACAGAAAAATTGGCACCTATTTTCATCTAGCTAGCCAGTGTATTTGACAATGCAGAATACTCTGAAGGTGTAAGAGAGTGTTCTCTGTGTTTATTATTCAAGTGTACCTTTTGCGTACCTCTCATTCCTGGATTCCTGACCTGCTTTTCAATTTCTCTGGTAGGTGCTCAGCTTGAATAATTTGTTCTAGTCACTAATGAAAATCTGAAACTTACAATTAACTTCTGGGCAGGGCTCATAAGTCCATGTGTATCCTGAAAAGGAATCTTAAAAGATGCCTCAATGAGGACTTACTTAATTTTTTTTCTTTTAATTAATTATCCTTTATACCAATTTACTCCCCTCTATTTCTGGAAGAAGGCAAGTGTAATCCAATCTGTGAATAGCAATTCTCAGATGTTAAAAAGGACCTGATTACTTTATTATATCAGCTTCTGCTCTGAAATCAACTTTAGAAGATAAAACGCCAAATCATCAGCATGGTATTCCTTCCATAGAAGACCGCAAGTCTCTGTCCAGTGTATTCCTCAGCATAGCTTTCCACTACCTAATTGGATGGACATTTGTTGTCCATTACTTGGGCTTGCCTTACCTGTAGTTCTGCCTATGCTGTAACTTTTACTCAGAAGATCTCTTCTCCAACCTCCAAAAGCCGACTGGAGTCCTTCCTCCTTGCTCAGATCATTCGAGTCCACTGCAACACTGTCCTCTTCAGAATTTACCTTCCTTATTTCTGGTCACATTCACTTGGCAAATAATTATATACTCCCTCATGATTTTTCTTCCACTGTTCTATTATATTTTCATTCTGGTATTACTTATTGATCTTATTATTTATTGGTTTTACTAAGATTACTATATGCTAAACTTATTGAGGTCAAAGACCATATAAATATGAGACTTCATATCCTCATGGGGTTCATTTATGTATCTGGTACTCACTGATTGGTCAACATCTTCCTATCAGGTTGGTCCTTGCTGACAAGGGATGACATTGCAAAAATGTATCTATGCCGAGGCTGACAACACCAATTTTCTTACCTTTATAGAATTGAAAAGCAGTTCCATAATGTGAGAAAAAATAGTTTATTCATAGTGCATCACATAAAAAGCAGATTTATCTATTTTTATCCTTCATGTCTCTTCTCTCAACCTCTTTCTCAAGTTACCTCTCATTTCTACTAATCATCAAAACCTACCTGTTCTGCTGAAGGCTGGCTTCTATGGAAAGAGGTGCCACTGGCAGAAATATCAGTTTTCTGGTTGATAACCATCACTCTGGGGTTATCACTTAGAGTTAGGAATGTCTTTAGACAAGCTAATTTAGGGGTAGTTTATTGTGTTTGGGTATGTGTGGTCGTACATGTTTAACAAAGTAGAAATAAAATTGTAAATTCTTGGGAGATTTTACCATGGAGAGGTTAAGGAGATCATAAATGGTTTCGTATTCTGAATCCCAAGGTGATAATGCAGAAAATACCAAAAAACAAACAAGCAGGTACCATCAGAGGGTCTGCATGAATGTTCCCTGGCACATTCTTGTGTCCATCTGTTCCTGCCTCTTCTTGCCGTATTGCCCTGGATGTTTAAAATTTAAAACTTAAATAGAAAATCTCTTCATTTTTCCCCATGAAGCTTATCAATAATATAAATGTTAAATTCATGCTTCAATTATGTTTTTCTTTAATTTCTCAGTAAGCTGTTCTAGAATTAGCTCCATAATTGTGCACATCGCCACTTCTTCCCAGATCTGTGCCCTTTGCCAGCTTCACTGCGGTCTTCTACCTCCACTCCCCCATCCCCCCAGTGTTCCACTAGCAAACAAACCCAGCAGTAATTACTAATGTCCAAGCACGTAATTCCAGCAGCGTTAGGCTTTTTCATTTGACGCAACTACGCAGGGCTGTCTGGACATGCAGCATGAAGTCAAAGCATTTTCAAAGACTCCTACCCTTTTTTTCTCCCCTCCTCCCATCACTAAAACACAGTTGTTTATTTCATTTGCGGATTGCAGAGTTAAAAAATTCTTCCACGCAGTTACGTATCCCTGAATATTAATTTTACATCCATATACAGTAACAAATCAACATATATGGAAACACATGGTTATCTATAAAATTGAAAAACACTAGGAAATAAAGAGCTGGGAATGAAAATACTTTCTCTATATGGACAGGGCATTTTAGCAACTCTAGTATAGAAATGATTGGAGTTATGATTAACAAAAACAATCCAAGATCTTAGGCTTTTCAAAGGATCATGACAGCGTTTCTTTAATGCGTTGCATATATTCTTACATACGACGCTATTACTCTTACTTAACAACTATTCAAATAGCACAGATTTGCTCCTGGCTATTTTATGTGCATTTTATTTATATCAAACAGCAGGAAACATCCCTGTGGTAATTTGTGTTCACTCAGAGGCCTCAAGCCTCAGAGTAGAAAATGGTTAAAGTACTTATCACTGTCTCAGCAAAATCCCGCAGTGCCGTAATACAAATTGCAGTAGATCTTTAGGTCAGAGTCTGGTTTCAATCTAACACCTGCATTAGCCTGAAGGACACAGTTGCATTTTGCAGAGGAAAACCAGTCTTAATCATGTCAAAATCAAAAACTAGCAGGCTGAGATAACCAATGTCCATAGGAAACACTTCTACTCACTCTGAAACCATGGCCAAAGAGATTAAATCTACACCCTACAGGACCAATAATATTTCTCAGGGATGTATTTGTGTGAGTGCATGCTTATGTTGATGCCTAATTACAGGAACGGGGGAGAAGGAATAGGTAGAGGGCTTCATTCTTAAAGTTGATTCTGCTTAGTTCAACTACCCCCATATTTTTTTTATCAAATAGAAATATATATGGGAATATATCACTTCTGTAAACAGATCATGTTGGCATCTTTATATATACCTCATTCATGCGCACCCAAGGTCTGTAGATAAATATACTCTGTGTTAAAAACAAAAACAAACAAAACCCTTGATATCCGACTGGAGGAAGAATGCAGATTTTTAAAAAATTTGTTTATTTCCTACCTAAAAAGGGGTAGAGAGGAACATGAAAATTTCCACAAGTAGACTTATTTTTTTGAAGCTATGCAGGAGCTGAGGATGGAAGCAGGTAATTGCCTGCAAAGGAGTCCTGTGGGAAGGATTTTTTTTCCTTTTAAAAAAATGTTAACCTACCATGCCTTCTCTATTAGGGAGTCCTGTGAGACCAGAGTCTCACAGAGGCAATTTGGCCTCCAGCCCTGAACACCCAGCTCTGGCCAGGCATCTCTGCTGCAGGTAGATGCGGCGCTGCTGCCGACCGCTGTCCGCGGTGCTGAAAGGTCGCGGGCGCCTGTGCGGGCCCTCGGTATTGCTGTCCAGGGTGCTGACTGCGGGCCGCCGCAGTCCCCGAGGCGAGCCCACCCCCGCCAGCCCTCCTCTGAGCCCTCCCACACAGCACGACTCGCCCGCCTCCCGCCAGCCTGCAGTTGACGTGGAGCAGGCGGCATAAATCAAGTCCGCGGGGCATGGAGGCTGCTGCCGCTGCTGCAGCTCAGCTTGCCCGGGGCGGGAACTCCCCCTTCTCCTTTCACCTCCCCAGATCCCACAACCTGCTCTCTCCCTAATTCTTCCCTGGATAATAGCGCTTAACGACAATAGTCTAACAGGGTCAGAACGACAGGGTTTGTTTTGGTCTACAGAAAAAAAAAAAAAAAAAACCAGCAGCCTAAACATCTCTGAAAACTGCATCGCAAGATGGAAGAGAGAGAGTCCCACTACTGTTTCGAAAGAGTAAGTTATTATTCGGTACGTTTCCTTGCGCTTTCTTCCCACCGCTCCATCTGCAGTGTCCCCATTCCTCCCTTCCCTAAGCAGCTCACCTCGAAAATACTTTATAAAGCCCCAGACAGGAGCTATCCCGACGCGCACACACGGAATACCGCACCCTAGGTGCACAAATACTTGTATTTGCCCAAGCTCACTTGGTCTCCGCCGCTGTGGTCCCCTCTGGGTATGCAGCCATCCAAAACCAGAACCACGAACTGAGGTGGAGGCTCCTTACCTTGGCTTCTTCAGAGGGTGGTGTTCGCCCGGCCCCTGCAGGTCGCAAGTGTGGAGCAGCCGCCGGGCTGGGAGGGAAGGAGAGACAGCGCCTGACCTCCCCGAGGTTTCGTCTTCAATGCAACGTGAGCTCTGCCCTCATCAAAGATGGCCGTCCCTTTTGACGTCAGCAGCTTTTAATAGCCCTCTCCAGGAGGGGCGGGGAGGAAGTGTGTTGAGGGGAGGGCGGAGAGAGGATGGAAGCTGGTGTTGGGAGGGGAGGAGCTGAGACTTGCGGACCGCTTGACTCAGCTCCCGGTGCGCTTTACTGCAAACCATTGTGCTGTAGTCTTTTATAAACACCTGAACGGAAAGATTCTTATGACTCCATTTTAACACTCGGTCTCGGGCAAATACATTTATTTCGCGACTGGTTTTCTGATATTCTGCGTGCGTGTGTACATACGTATCTGTATGTGTATGTATGTGTGTTATATATGCGATAAATATGTGATTATATATAATTTTTCTCCCTGCTGAGTTGTCTTTGGTTGAGTCATAGAAGGGGAGGGGAAGGCAGAAGAGTAGAAGGGGGCGGGGAGGGAGTCGAGGAGATTTCAGTTGCAATTTGTTTTTTCTAAAAAAACAGCTCGGAAGGGGCATCCCTGTCAACCCTCACCAGCTCCATATATGGCCAGGCTACGTGGGCTGCTATTTTTATGAGTGAATTCATTTTATCAAAGCAGCATCGAGCGCTTGGAGTTTGCATTAATGTGGTCAGTTGGGGAGACAGACTCGTACACGTTATTTTGAAGTACGTCAGAGCAATTATCTCTGAGAGATATAAAATGAATTGGGTGAAGGGGGAGGGAAGAGTAGTTAACCCAACCAGCGTGGGTTTGCTGGAGTTCAAGGCTTGGAGTTGAGAGTTGTTTATTGAGGGCAAAATCGATGACGCTGTTTTCAGTTGAATTTGCGACCGGAGCCTGAGGTTTTAGGTTAGGTTTGTTAGGAATAGTTCACGGGGGCGCATATGCGCCTTATAGAACGGCCCAGATTTCCAAGGGGAGTGTGGAGGACTGCGTATTCAATCTCTGGGACACCACAAAATTCTGGTGGTTCATTCAGTGCGCAAACCCTGGGTACCAATCGAGGCTAGCTTGGGGGCCCTCTGATGCTAAAAACGGCGTGGGAGAGAAAAGCTACATGTGCTGGTTATATGAGAGATTAAAAATAATAATCATAAAGCAATAATCCTAACTGTCCTCCTTTGTTGTGCATAAAGGCACTGAGGGAGGGCGGGTGGTGGGGTATGCAAATAGTTCCGCGGTGGCAACCTCTCGGATGATTCACGGGTGTTGGGGAGGCTGTCGCTGGGCTCTCCGCAGGGAAGGCGAGCGGGAGAGCGCGTGGGAGGTGGGGGACCTCGGCTGAGGAACTGTTTGTACTTTTCCGGGAAGGATGCGATTAAAAGTCGTGCCTCGCAATGTTAAAACTTGGTGGCCTCTTTCAGGCGATAGAAAATCCTTGTCTCGCGTCCGGAAAAACAACGCAGAGCCCCCACCCCTGCCACCACACACACTCCACCCACCCACCCGGCTCTCTGGCCTGAGATCCAAGCTCAAGTTTTTAATTGCAAGCTATTGTAGCGAGAATCCCAGGAAAAGAAAGGAGGAAAGCAGAGTTGTAATGGGGGCGTTTAGAGCCAGCAGAACTGTAAGAATTTAATAAAGATGACTTTAATTGAAATAAGTAGAAGTCATTGTTTCTTAAAGATTCCCTGACCCAAAGGGTATTTTGAAATATTAATGTTTTCAATAATAATTAACAAATACTGTTTGGATTTTTATTAAAGCTGGATTCCTAAAACAAGGCATGTTGCTGAAATATTCATTAAACATTTAAGATTCTTATACAATAAAGAAGAAGAAAATCTGCATGGTCCTCAGATACTTAATTGGCAATAAAATTCCTAGTTACGGTTTTCACTTTCATCATAAAGCGAGCTGGAATGGGCTCAGGGAAGTGGTGGCAAATGCAATGTCACTACAAAATCCTTTACAGTCAGGATTTGTTTCCAAAGAGTGACACTTATTTAGCACATGGAAGTTTCCTGGGAAAAAGCCTGCAGGGAGGAGAAACGAAATATGTGTATAGCCTGCAGACTGGAAGTCATTCATGCAGAAAGTTTTGTGAAAGAATGGAGGAGCTGGGGGATATTCCAGATTTAAAAATAAATAAGTAAATAAATAAAGGAAGTATGTCACTGACTTAGGCTCATCCTGCAGGCAAAAGTGATGTGGCAGTCACAGGGGAGGACCAGCTTGGTATTCTGAATTTTCAACTGCTGATGCCCCACACTGACATCTTTATAAATATTATACATAAGAAGAGAGAGTGAGACTGATTCAAAGCTTCACAGAAAATACCACAGACCCAAAGGATTATCTTGTGGTGGTGGCAGCATTTTCTACTCTACTGTGCTTATACTGAAAACTCTACTGGTTAGGAGGTTCTTTATCTTGCTCTGAGAGAGGTAGCAGAGTTTGATTTGAGAAACAAACACTGGATAAATATAAGTCTACTAAGGATGATCAGATAGCCCTGAATGTATTTTTAATATGATAAGGGTTTCTCCCCAGGGTTTTCTCATTGCTTGATAAAAAAAAAAAATCAATAGTCATCCTTACCAGTAGGGAACCAGCAGGTTTAGGTTATTCAGGGTCTAGAAAGGTCTAAACCACACAGAGAAGGAAGGTGATGGAAAATTTGCTTTGAAATGATTCAGCTGCCTGTGAGCTATTTCCACAAAGAACCAACATGTAGAGTAACTAATGGTTAGGAACTCATTTGATGAGTAATGAGAAAATAACCTGCTCCGCTGGATAGATATTTACACTATGCTAATTCAGTCTCTGAAAGCTTTTTCTGGTACACCATGCCCCAAAGTATTCTAGTTTGTAATAGCTCCAGATCCAAGGTATTTAGATTGTATTTCCCAGGCAAGGTGTAAGGTATATGATTGACTAAAAAATTACTACTTCAAAAAGTATAATAATAAAAGTTTTAGTAAAACTTTGTATCATATGATCTTTCCAGATTCAATTTGCAAATAGTTTAGTTACTTGCTCAGCTCAGAACCCCCCTCATCAAGGTCCACCTTTGGGATATGCCTGGCGTCCTGTGACTATATTTCAAGACACCATGAAGGCACAAGGCTTGGGCACAAGAATATATAATTTGATAGATCAACTGTTTTGATTCCTTGGTTTACTTTTCACATAGTGTGTTTACCACTTTTTCATTATATGCTCTGCCAGCCCTTACCCCAGCCCCCACCCCATTCACAGATGGTGAATAAATAGTACCTGGTGAAAGCTTAAATGCTGCAGATTTAAACTCAGGTTTTCCTTATTACCTGAAGCCATTTAGGTAGGCCCATGTTTTGTGAGAGATAGAAAAAGAACCAGGAATATTGGTTTCTTTTTCTGGCTTGCCATGTAGAGAAGAAATAAGATTGCACACCCAGAGTTTTAAATAATACTTTGGTTTTTACTAAGAACAGCATTGTAGGAAAGGAGGAGAGTGCTCATCAGCCAGAGGAGGATAGGTGCCTCCATACTCCTGTTCCTTAACGCATCTACATGGTAGTCTCTCTTTTGTACATGAATGCACCCTAAAACTTTCTTCAATGCCAAGATGTGCCTGTGGTCAAGGAGGTAGGAAGAACCTTGTGTCAACCAGGGAGACACATGGAAGGAGAACATAATAGTCAAAATTAGCGAAACTTAAAAAGGCTATTTGAAAGGGATCACAGTATTCTTTCAGTGAATCTTTTAAGAATCTTACTGTTCTATCATCTCTCTATTATCTCATAGGTAAAATGGGGACAATAATTATAATCAACTCACAAGGAAATTGTAAAGCACTTAGAATCTTCATATCTGACACTATGAAGTATTGGTTAAATAAAATAAATCTATCAACTTGATGAGACTTAACTTTCTCTAAGTAATGACTCATAACTGCCACTTTAATATAGAGGGTTGATTTTTTTTCATTAGCTACTAACTAGATATGTATCATTTAATTCATCTGGGCCCTGGTTTCTTCATCTGTATTAATTCATTCATTTATTCAACATCTAAAACCTTCCATATGCTTGGCACATACTGGAGTTTAGGTAAAACAAAGGAAGAAACTGAGGATTAGAGAGGTTAAATAACCTGACTAAAGGCACAGCTAATAAATGCTACAGCTGGAATTTGAACCCCATGGGCCAAGTTTATAATCATTACACTTTAGTACAGACTCTTCCAACCGCATCAGATTCATTCCCTATGTATTAGTCAGGGTTCTCCAGAGAAAGAGAAACAGAACCAGTACAATGTATACACACACATGTATTTTCTCTTCTCTGTCCCTCTGTGTGTGTATGTGTGTGTCTCACACACACACTCTCTCTCTCACACACACACACACACGCGTGCAAAAAGACTTATAAGGAATTGGCTCACATGATTATGGAGGCTGATAAGCCTCAAGATATGCAAGGTAAGTTGGAAGCCAGAGACCCAGGAGAGCCAGTGGTATAGTACCAGTCCAAAGGCCAGCAAGCTTGAGCCTCAGGAGGAGATGTTGTTTCAGTCTGAACCTGAAGGCAGGAAAAAATCAGTATCCCAGTTTAAAGGCAATCAGGCAGAAGAAACTTTCCATTACCGGGCAGAGATTCAGACTTTTTATTCTATTTAGGCCTTTAGCTGATTGGATGAGGCTCACCACATTAGGGAGGGTAATCTGCTTTAGTCAGTTTACTGATTTAAATGTTAATATTATCCAAAGATACCCTCACAAAAACATCTAGAATAATGTCTGACCAAATATCTGGGCACCTTGTGTCCCAGTCAAGTTGACCCATAAAATTAACTATCACTTCCTCCCTTTAGAGCTAACCACTCTGCCTCAACATATTGTAGCTTGTGTATGACTTTTTTGATTAGCAGCTTTAGGGTTCCATTTGCTAATGGGATGAGTCTATGGACATTGACTACAAGTTTTGGTTGGGGTTAATTCCAAGAAACGGATCTAGGCTGGCAAGATAATTACTTGGAGTAAACAGAAACAACATAGTCAAAGGAAAAGAGTGCCAAGTACAATCAAGGAGGGAATTTAGACATCAATACCAAATAAGGAGCATAAATAAGCATTGGGTCAAGTTGATGCAGTCAAAATGTACTTGAGTCAGTCAAGGAGGTCAGAACAGAACAGCAGGGTTGACCACTGGTTTTGAGGGAATGATATGAGATTTTAAATAGGAACTTATTCCAGGAGCCAGGAACTTTGGCAGTGAAAATCAGGGTGAGATGGGTTAAGGTGAATAGTTCAGGATATGTCTTGGAATGGCCAAAGGATATCTGGAACTATTCTATCCGTTTTGGCCATGAAAGGCAGGCAATACTGCTACCTAACAGGCACCAGAGCATTTCTTCACTTTAATATCTCAGCAGGTAGCATCAATGATCTCCTGGTCATTTCTAATGGTCTTCCCATCTTTCTTAACCTCTGCCTTCACCTGACAGTCTATACCACTCGTTCCATTTCTTAAAGTGCTCTATGAATTGCCCTCACCTCTGTTTCCCTTGTTTGTTAACTCCTCATTTTCCATAGCAGATGAGTTGAAGCAGCAGAATTATGGCACCCAGAAGGTTAAGCTGTACATTTTCCTGAGCTCCACACAAGCCCTCTCGGAGCTCCATTTGTACATGTAATATGTCCTTACTCTCCACCATGAAAGCTTTTGTACTCTAAGCCAGAGAGAAGAAAATTTAGCAGCTCACATTTGCAAAGGCCTGTACAAATTATAAAGCATTATCACACACATGGCCTCATTTAATTCTTACGATTCTCTGTGATATGTATGCAAGCAATTATTATTTGAATGCTAATTTTTTAAATTTTATTTATTTAGAGAGGGCATGCACAAGCAGGAGAGGGGTAGAGAGAGAGGGAGAGAGAGAATCCTAAGCAGGCTCCACACTGTCAGCACAGAGCCTGAGGCAGGGCTTGATGTCATGGTTCGTGAGATCATGACCTGAGCCAAAATCAAGAGTCCAACATTTAACTGCTTAACTGACTGAGCTATTCAGGCACCCCTATTTTAATTCTAAATTAATATACGGGAATTCTGATTGATTTTTTCAGACTCCTGTAGTCTTCATGGTAGGAAAATAGGAACGAATGTCCTATCCTTCCTTCATCTGATTCATGCCCCCTGAGTTTAACCATTGTTTATATATGTATGACTGCTAATTTTATATGACTAGTCCCATCTTCTTTCATAAACTTCAGACTCATACTCCTAGCTTCTTATCGAATACTCTCATCTGTAGGATGAAGACATCTCAAACTGAACATATATATGCATCAGTTGGTTTTCTCCACTATTCTTCATCTCTTACATTCTTAACTAACAGTATCAGTAGATGTCCTGCTTACTAAATTAGCACTCAGAAGCATCTTAGTTTCATTCTCCTTTTCTGGCTTTTCTTCATCTTCCCAGCTCTATAGGCTCAGTCATATAACTTTTCTCCTATCTATGCACTCAGTTCTTGGTGATTTTATCCAGTTCTAGAAACTTGAGCAGCATTTATGTGTTAATGTTCTCATGTTTACATATTCAGCCCTGATTTATCTCTGAAACTTCAGCTTGTCCATCCAACTTCCCACTCAATACCTGCACATAAATATAAAGCAAATATGGATATAAAACCTAACATGTACCAAGTGGAATTTGTGATTTTTAACTCCAAAATCGCTCCCTTCCCCATATTAGTAAGTGGTATCTACATTCACCTACTTCCTCAGGATGAAAATCTTGTCTTATTTCACTAATCTCTTTCCCATGAATATCTCATGTATGAGCAAATGTTGCTCTATTTTCAATACATTTTCTAAATTCACCCTCTTCTCAACCTCTACAGTTGAAGCCACCATCATCTTTCACTTGGGCTCTTACAGTAGCCTCCTAATTTGTCTCCTGGCCTCTATTTTTTCATATAGCTATCACAATGGCACTTGCAAAAAAAAAAAAAATCTTTCTAAAAAATGTTTAATGGCTCCTATGACCTTTAGAAGTCCTTCTCTTAACCTATATGATCAGGCTCCTGGCCACCTCTTCAAACTCATTTCTTAACACTCTCTTTATACTTATCTCCATTATAATCACACTGACCCTCCTGTTGTTCATTGTACAATCAAATACACTTCCACCTCAGGGCCTCTGTACTTGCTATTACCTTTACCTGAAAAACTCTTCCCCAAATATTCTCATGTCTCACCTCCTCAAATGCTACTTTTTCAAAGGAGTCTTCTCTGACAATCCAAACTAGCTAACCATGCTAATCTCCAATTCACTATAATTCTTTATTCTCTTACCCTGAATTATTTTTATTCATAGCACTTTTCTCCTCTTGACATTATATAGTTGTTTATATATATTATATATGTGTATATCTATCTCTATCTATCTATCTCTATAAAAAAGTAACAGTTTTCAATGACATTAGCATTTTCTTTGGGTAAAGTATTTTTTGTTTCTAAATAATATGCATATATTGCTAATTCTTGGCTCATAAACTAGACTATCATTTGGTTTATTGTTGTGACCAATGATAATCAAGCTCTCTTATATTGCCCTTTTTCCCTTCCCCCATCCTCTCAATACCATGACTTTTTGTTAAATAATGACTAAGTTATTAATATGAATAGGTTTGCATTGTTCAGTTATAAGTTAATCCCACACAATGAGTGGGATTCTTCTTTTGCGTACTTTCCCATTTTACTTGAAGAAGATTTAAAGAGCTTCTGTAGAGGAAAAAAAAAAGATGGTTGTTTACAAAGAAACATGAATTACATCAACACCAGACTTCTCATCAGCAAATCTGGATGATAGGGGGGAATGGAATAAATCTTGAATTGTTAGAAGAAAAATAAGTTGCTGTCTATAAATCTCTATTAAGCTAAAATGTTGACAAGGAATTAAGGACAAAATAAAGACATTTTCAGAAATACACAGATTCAGGATGTTTACTTCCTGTGCACTCTGTCTACAAATAAAAACATTTTCTGAGGACTGTACCCCAGAAAAACAACAATACACAAAAAATGCACACAATGCAGAAGCCTAGGGATTTAGTAAATGTTAGAACTAATGTAAGACTTATTTCCTAGGCTCAAAGCTAGGAAGCAAGTGCAGAAATAAAACAGTAAAAATTAGATAATTTAAAAATAGTGTAATTTAAAAGGTGTATTAGTCTATGACATTGATCTCTTTTTTTAATGTTTTTATTTATTTTTGAGAGAGACACAGAGAGAGAGAGAGAGAGACAGAGAGAGACAGCATGAGAGAGGGAGACACAGAATCCAAAGACAGGCTCCAGGTTCTGAGCTAGCTGTCAGCAGAGAGCCTGATGCAGGGCTCCAACCCACGAACCGTGAGATCATGACCTGAGCCGAAGTTGGATGCTTAACCGACTGAGCCACCCAGGCGCCCCTACATCGATCTTTTTGGCCAATAATAAAAATAAAAGTGCCCTATAAATGCCAGGAAAAACAAAAGCTATACCATACATTTTTCTTCCAAATATGACACAATTTTGAGCAATTTTTGATGAAGCTTAAGGAAAGAGCTTCCATTTGTCCTTTTTGTTTGATTATTTTCTTTGTGTGAAGACTTAGTGTCATAGGAATATTTAAAGACTCACTACTTGGTTCTGCAGTGAATAGTATTTATATGACCATAATGCTATAAATGCTATTTATTGATTTTTAAAGTTTATAATCAAGCTGTAGATAAAGCATAAGAGACTTCACTATGTTTTCCTAACAGAATCTAAATGTTATGAGCCCTAAACTATAAAAGCGGTAATAGAACTATCAGAATGTGGTAGTTAAAGGAGGGAGCTGAGAAAGGGATAAAGTGGAGAAGTGTCATTTAATATACAAGCCCCAATTTACTCATTTTCTATGGTAAAGGTTTAAGAGAATTAGTATGAAATTGATAGAAGGAAGAAATAAGGTTTAATCATATTACATGATTATATACAAAGTTACATATAAAATTAATCAACAGAAAACAAAAATTTAATAAAAGTAACAAAGTTTGGGTGTTTGAATAAGAGAGAAAGAGCCAGGGCACTGGGTGGCTCAGTTGGTTAAGCATCTGACTTCAGCTAAGGTCATGATCTCAGGGCTTGTGGGTTTGAGCCCCACATCAGGCTTGTGCTGACAGCTCAGAGCATGGAGGCTACTTTGGATTCTGTGTCTCCCTCTTTCTCTGCCCCTCTCCCACTCATGTGCTCTCTCTCTCTCAAAAATAAATATTTTTAAAACTTTTTTAAAAAAGAGAGAAAGAGCCAATTAGATGATGTTCTAATCTTTAAAAAAAATTTTTTTAACATTTATTTATTTTTGAGAGACAGAGCGAGACAGATCATGAGCAGGGGAGGGGCAGAGATGGAGGGACACACAGAATCGGAAACAGGCTCCAGGTTCTGAGCTGTCAGCACAGAGCCCCGCGCAGGGCTCAAACCCGCGAACTGTGAGATCATGACCTGAGCCGAAGTCAGATGCTCAACTAACTGAGCCACCCAGGCGTTCTGATGTTCTAATCTTTAAAAAAGAGAGTTAATACATATTATTCAAAGTTCATATATCAAGAATAGAAGTATGTAAATTAAAATTAAAGTTATAAACAAGAAGAAGAACTTAAAAAACAAATATTTAAAGATGGTTTCTTTAGGAAAGAATAAAGACAAAGATGCATGATTTTATTTATTTTTTAATTTTTCATTTTTTTAATGTGAATATATTAACTCTTAAAAAGAATAGAGATAGAGGTGCCTGGGTGTCTCAGTTGGTTGAGCGTCCAACTCTTGATTTTAGCTCAGGTCATAATCCCAGGGTAGTGGAATTGAACCCTGTATTGGGTTCCACACGGTTAATGTGGAGCCTGCCTCAGATTCTCTCTCCCTCTGCCCCTCTTTCCCACTCACACACACGCTCTCTCTCTCTCTCAAATAAGAAAAAGATAAAAAAAAAGAATAGACACAGCAAAATTATGAAATTATTTCAAAATACTTTTAAGGAGGCATACTTTATTTGTATGGGCCTCAATGCTCTACCTAAATGACTAACTTATAATGCCTTGGCAATTCTAAAATCTTATTTGCTCAGTCTGTTAAAATGCTATCCACTTTTATAGTAGAGACCAAAAATGAATATTGAAATGTATTTTTAACCCTTTTGTTTTTCTGGGTAATGCTAAAGAGACAGTCTGGATTAAACTTGAAAAGTGAGATGTGAGAGCTAACATCTGGGCAGAAGGCCTGTTGGGAGTCAACATCTCAATAATATAATTGCATTTATGGGAGGGCCACTTTTGGAATGGTGGAGTAAGGACCTCCAAAATTTGTTACTCCATAAAAGCAATGAACTTACTGGCAAAAATTGTCAGAAACCAAACATATTTTTTTAGGACTCTGGAAATTAACTTAAGCTATGCAACAATTTGAAGAGCATGTATTTTTTTTTTTTTAAAGGCTAGATCTAGGTAAGAACAGCAAATTTTTTTACCATTTAACTTTCTCTTTTCCCACCTCCCTTTCCTTAGTTCTGTGGTAGCCTTGAAAGCCTAGAAACCTAGAAGACAATGAAGGAGGGGAGGGGGGCAAATTGGTTTGGAGCTTTCTAGAAGCCCCATCCGAAGAGGATTGTCACTACTTTACCTGTTTGAAAGTTTCCTGGAAACTACCACTCTCAGTGCTTGTCTTTGATTTGACTTAGAACTCAGTGTGAACAGTGTTTTCCCCAGGGCATTTGTCAAAAACAATCAGCAGCAAATGTTTAACATAGCAGCTGCCTGAGGCAGTAATAATAGTTGGGGCAAACAAGATGCTGACAAAGAAATTTAAAAGGAAATGCTGAGAAGTGAGATGTGCATAGGGGTTTTGAAAACTCCAATATATTCCTGGGAATCTAGATATTCATACAGATGCATAGGCTGTGCACATGCCCTGAGAAGATCTGAGAAGGTCTTATGCTCTGCATGATCTTGAGATTCTGCAAAAGCAAGAAGTAAAGACTAAGGCAGTTTACAACACTACTAGAGTATTGAAACACTACCCTAACACACAGAGTTCTCTGCAAAGACTGTGAGACTTACTGGTTCAAGACATTTAAGGAAATCTGTCCATTCATTAGCTGATCACTAAGTTAGCTGAACAGAGACTTTGGGCCACACACAATAAAGAATACAGACTTTACTGAAGTAGTTTAGGAAAAATCACTAAACTAACACACAAACAGTGGCTGTAATAAATGCTGGGGGTAGTGGTGGTGGCAGAATTTGATTTCCATAGTTGCCACATTACACTATTTTAAAGGTACAGTTTTTAACTAAGTATTGAAACATGTAAAGAAATATGGCCCATAAGCAGGAAGAAAATGATCAATAGAGACTTCCCATGAGGACATCTAGACATTAAACTAACTGGACAAAAAAATTAAATTAGTGATTATCAGTATGTCAAGAACTAAAAGAACTCATGTCTACAAAATTAGAGGAAACTGTTGAAAAATAACTCAACCAAATAGAGAATATCAATAAAGAGATAGATATTATTTTTAAAGAGAACCAAATAGAAATTCCAGGGCTTAGAAGTATAATAACTAAAATGAAAAATTCACTAGAGAAGGACAATAGTAGATTTGAATTGGCTGAAGAAAGAACCAGCAAATTTAAAGATGGGTCAATTGGGACACCTAGGTGGCTCAGTCAGTTAAGCGTCCGACGTTGGCTCAGGTCATGATCTCATGGTTTGTGGGTTCAAGCCCACACACTGGGGTCTGTGCTGAAAGCTCAGAGTTTCAAGCCTGCTTTGGATTCTGTGTCTCCCTCTCTCTCTGCCCCTCCCCCACTTGTGCTATGTCCTTCTCTCAAAAATAAACGCTAAAAGAAAATTAAAAAAGAAATTATCATGAAATGACAGCACAGGTGGACAGTGTGTCTCCAGATGCCTACATAGGGACCATCTTTATCCATTCATCACTTGATGGACATGAGCTGTTTCCATAATTTTGCTATTGTAGATAATGCTACTATAAACATCAGAAACCATGAAGACAATGGTATGAAAAATTTCAAAGTGATGAAAGAAAAAGACTTTCAAGCAAGAATTTTGTATTACCAAAACTATTCCTCAAAAAGAAATTAAGACATTCCTAGATAACAATAACAACAACAACAACAACTGAGAAATTTGTTGTAGCACAACTGCCTTATATGAAGTTCTAAGCTCTAGGCAACCACTAAGAAAATAACTAGAAAAAATAGTAAAAGAAACAAAATGACAATGAAATTAAAATGGTATACTAGAAAATATCTAACACAAAAGAAGGCATTTGGAGGAGTAGAGGAAAAAGACATAAGGCATATAGAAAACAAATAGCAATAGGGAAGACATAAAGTCTACCTCATCAATTGTATTAAATGTAAATGGATAAAACACTCTAATCAAAAGACAAAGGCTGATTAAATTGTTCAAATATCCAACTATATGCTGGCTACAAGAGATCTAGTTTATAGTCAAAGATACAAATAGATTGAAAAAAAAAAGACAGAAAAAGATAATGTAAACAAACATAAGAGAACTGAACTGACTATACTAATAACAGATAAAATAGGTTTTCATACATAAATTATTCCTGGAGACAAAGAAGTAGATTTTTTTAATAATAAAAGTGTCAATTGCTCAAGAAGACATAATAATATATATACTACAGCAAATCCACAAATACACTGAAGAGAGAAATAGATACTTCAACAATAATAGTTGGAGACTTCAACACTCCATTTTCAATGTAGATAGAAGACCTTAATAGAAGACCAATAAGGTTCAAAGACTTGAACAACACTAAAACACACTAGACCTAACAGACATTTATATAACATTCCACCCAACAACAGAATACATATTCTTCTTTTTTTTAAGTTTTTTTTTGTGTGTTTTATTTATTTTTGAGAGAGAGAGAGAGACAGAGTGTGAGTGGGGGAAGGGCAGAGAGAGAGGGAGACACAGAACCTGAAGCAGCTCCAGGCTCTCGGCTGTCAGCACAGAGCCTGACGCAGGGCTCGATCTCATGAACCACGAGATCATGACCTGAGCCAGTCAGACGCTTAACCGACTGAGCCACCCAGGTGCCCCAGAATACACATTCTTATTAAGTGCACATTGCCTTCTCTTCTGTGCTCATATGTCCACATATGCCTCTATGCCTCCCTTTCATAAGGATACATGAAGCCTGATTTCATTTAAGCCTCACCCCAGATAATCTAGGATAATCTCATCTCAAGGTCCCTAACTTAATCACATCTGCAAGACACTTTTTTCTAAATGAAATAATGTTTATAGGTTCCAGAAATTAGACCCCGATATCATTGGGAGACATCATTCAGCCTACGAGAGAGAGCTTTTTAAAAACACTCATGCTTGGGTACCATTTCCAGAAATTCTAATTTAATTGGGTTGAAGTGAGTCCTGGACATTGATAATGTTTTTAAAGCTTCCCAAATGTATCCAGTATTTCAAACTATTGCTGTGGGTAAGCCATTGATAAACTGGTGAATAGGAGTTACCTTGTTTATTTTCTTTTTGTTTTATTCTATTTACTTAGTCCTTTAATCAAATCCCCTTCTCCTTTAGACCTTAGCAGAGCTAACCTGCTGCCTTGGTAGTTTCTATGAAGAATGGATCATCAGGTAACTAATTAATATTAAATTCATGTTAAATTAATTCATGTTCACCATGCTAAAAAAATACTAAAGTAATTTAAAGAAGAACTAAGATAGGGTTTCAGACACATTGCCTGGTGGTTACAGAAATATTGTGGGGAAAGGGGATATTTCTGGCATGGAAGAGCTGTGGTATACCATGAAAATCATTCTAGACAGGGATCAAGATTTATTTTTATTTCTTTAACAAATATATATAAAATGTTATATATTGCTAACATAGTTTACTTTACAGATTTAATTTCCTACAATGTCATGAAGTTTGTCCTATTATAATGCCCATTGGACAAATGAGTAAACTGAGACACAGAACAGTTAAATATCTTCCCAAGGACACCCAGTAATAAGTGCCTAGGCAGCCCAGCTCCAGAGCAACCGTGTCCAAACACTACCCTCTGTTTTTTTGTACCTTTTCAGCTCTACTGTATCTTCCCATTTCTGCTCTGCTGTGCCTGCACTATGTGGTTTTTGAAAACCTGTTAACCTCTCTGGGCTTGTTTTCTCATTTTTAAATAGAAATTATTTCTAGTCAGAGGTGGATATCATTTTACACAAAGGGTCCAACCAATTACTTTCTGACTGATAGAAGCGTTCTTTTAGTTTTCTCCCCTCCCCCCACCTTTTCTATTAATTTGCATGCTAGGCTGTCACAGTCTGTTTGAGCCAAGGACTGAAAAACATGAATATCTTAGAAAGTCCAGGTTGGAGTATATCTCTGAAATAGTCTGGTCTATTCATTTTACAGGTAAAAAAACAGAGAGAGAGAAAGAACTGTGGGGCCAGTCTTCTAACACCCAGGCAGTAACTTTTGCCACTTGAGTACATGAATTGCTGGGGATTTGTTAAGATGTAAATCATGATTCAGCAGGTCCATGGTGGTGTCTGAAATTCTGCATCTCTAACAAGCTCCTAGGTGATGCTGATGCTCCTAGTCCACATTTTGAATAGTGAATTTCTAGATAGAATCCAGAACTTCAGGTCTATATTATACTTGGGAAAAATAATGTCCGCCCAAGTCTCTGGGGTCATGACCAATATTATCTCATGAAACTCCATCTGGCTTGTGACCACAGAAACAAGTACAATTACAAACAATTTTGAAATTTGGAGGTTGGAAAATGATCATGTCACACAGGTGATGAGGAACAGAAGAGAGAGTGGAAGCTGAGAGCTGAGTGCGGACTTGTGTGGGGTTAGCAAGCTTAGAACATGGGGTGGCTTTGGATATCAGGAATATGTTCCTTGCAAGTTATAGAAATCCAAATTACAATGACTTAGGCAAAAAAGGCAATATATTGACACATAATTAAAAAGTCTAGGGTTAGGTCTGGCTTCAAGCAAAGCTAGATTCAGGTGTTCAAACAATGTCATCAAAAATTAATTTCTTATCATTTATGTGTTTTCATTCTCAGACTCCACTAGCTGTGGTCAACAGCAGAAAAGAGCATGCCACTTTTCTAATAGTTCCAAATATCCCTGACTATTCTTTTCATTGGCTAGTCCTGGGTTATGTGCTTCTTCCAGAATCAGTCACTATGCCTGGAAGGGTGTTGTGCTCTAATTCAGTACCCTCGGTCACTTGTTCATTCCCATGATAAATCCAATCCAAAAGACATGGACTGGGAGTTGGGAAGGAGAATTGTCTGAGTTAGGTCAACAGGAAGGGGAATGGATGCTAAGTAAGCAAAAATAATAGATATTCATTCTAGAGAGTAGGGCCAATTGAGCAACTGAAGGTGTTAAGAGCTTGGCTGGGACGTCAGAGGCTCAGCAAGGTGCTGGGACTTGAAAGGTTAACTCACCTACTAGTGAAAATCTGGCTACAGATGCTATTCCAATGATATGACTCTCTTTTGATTTTTGCTAAAGAAGTGCTTCTCAGATTCTGACTCAGGAGGTCTAGGGTGGAGTCCCAAGAGTCCATATTTCTAACAAACTCCCAAGTGATGCTGATGCTGATGGTTTATGGGCCACAGTTTGGTGTGGCACTGTGTCAAAGCATCAACTTCAATCATCTCTAGTTGTGGTGTATTCCCAAGCTTGATTGCCCGTCCCTTGAAAGCCTTCTCTTCTAGCCCCGGGCTAGAAGCTTTTTATACACACTTAGTAGACTCTGTCCTGCTGTCAGTCATCTCTCTCAGGGACAAAATGGAGATCAAGGCATTCTTTCTGTCAGAACCATTGGCTTAATCATTTTTCTACTGCAGGTCTGTACAGATTTGAAACGTTATACCAAAGGAGGTCCCTGGCTTAGGGTCCAAGGAAGGTTAGGTTGCTGGCTCATGGTCAGCATTTCATTCAATGAAGAAGCCAGAGGTTACTCCATTTCCTGCTGCTCACTTATTGTTCTCTGGTCATAGACTAGAGAGACTTGCCAAACATCAAATGACTGCAGTTGCGTGAGTGGGCCCTGCTGGGCAATTCAGATGAGCAGAACTGCCCAGTTGATCCACAGGTTGACAAGCATACCAAATGGCTGTTTATGAGCCCCTGAATTTGAGGGATGTTTGCAAGACTGCATTATTGTGGCATTCAATTACTAAAAGACTATCTATGTGAACGTGGGCAAATTTCTAACTCTCTCTAAGCCTCTTCCTTTGTAAAATGGGGGAAAAGTTAGAATTATGTGATTATTAAATAAGGAATGTGAAAAAATTTTTTTAAAATGTTTATTTATTATGAGAGAGAGAGAGAGTGTGTGTGTGTGTGTGTGTGTGTGTAAGCAGGGGAGATGCAAAGAGAGAGCGAGAGAACCCAGTGCAGAACCCCACATGGGGCTTCATCCCATGAACTGTGAGATCATGACCTAAGCTGAAATCAAGAGTTAGACGCTTAACTGACTGAGCCACCCAGGTGCCCCAGGAATGTGAAAAACTTAACACAGTATTCCAATTAGTGGCAGAATTAGAACTACAGTTTGCCCTTTTAAAGCTAGTCTTCAGAAAGCCTTATAGAGAAAGAAACTTTCTGGTAGAACAAAGAAGAGATAATGTGAGAGTCCAAAGAGAGAAAGAAACAGTGATCTCTGCTTGGTCAGGCACTTTCCAATGTCCTTTACTGTATTTTATAGCATTCTATCTTTTCAACCAATGTATATGCTAAGTTTTATTATTCCCTTTTTATAGACAAAGAAATCATGACTCAGAAAAGTGAGCTGACTTTTGTTAGTCAGACAGCTAATAGTGGAGGCACTGGGCTAAAAAACATTAGGTCTTTCCCATTCTAAATGACCTTGCTCTTTTCCCCTGTGAAAACCCAATTCAAGTCTTAATCATATTACAGTTTTTATTAAAATATTGTATAAAAGCCTCCCACTACAGAGTAAGAAAACTGATGTCATAGCTAAATCTTTCAAATTTTATTTTTGCTTTTCCATTTGACTTAACAGATTTTTCTTCTTTCTTTCTAGAATCAATCTTTCTCCTTCTCTCCCTAAATCTCTTTCTCTCTTTCTCCATGTCTTCATCTCTGTCTCTGTGTCTCTTTCTCTCTCTCTCCTTGCTGCCTTCAAATCCCTGTAGTTAACATTCAAGTAGAAAACAAATGACTCAGCAAGCTGGATGTTAATCTCAATGGTTTATTTTTTCTTAAAGGGAAAAAAAGATCTTAGCAGCATATCTAGAAAGAAGGGAATGAAAATTTTAAGCCTCTTGTAGGAAAAGCATCATAGATATACATAGCCTATATAGCATTTTTTTTAGTTCAACCATGCAAAAAAAGAGGCCCCGCCTCACAGCAGAGCTTAAATAAATCTCTACATACCATTTATGCTCACATGAACAAGCTATTTTTTCTTCCTATGTTTAAACATGCCAATAGGAAATCAGGGCTAGGATTGACTTTGTCAAATCTGATCCCTTGCCTCTATCTAACTCTTGATCTGCATATATATAGATTTTCTATTTTTATTCACAAAAACAAAGGGCTCAGAACTCATTGTTTCCATTTTGAGCCATATGACCTGAATTTGGATGATGTATTGGTCACAACATGCTAGACTGTACTGCAGTAACAAACACCTTCATGTTCTTAATGGCTTAACATAATAAAAGTTGATTCTTTTACTTGCTATTTGTCCAATGCATATTAGCAGGGCCTTTCTTCATCATAATCACTAATGGATTTCCACTGATGGAAACTCCAATGTGGGCTTCCATGATTGTCAACATGAGGAGAAAGGAGGAATCAGCCAAGCACAGGAATTTAAATGCTAACAGTAGAAGAGACGTACATCATTTCTGCTTATATTTAACCATGCAAACCAAGTCATCTGGCCTCTCTTACTTTAGGGAGTGGCGAAGCGGATCTCCCATATTCCTGGAGAAGTAGAGCTGGAATTTTTATGAACATGTCTAATAACTAGCCCAGATGGCCTCTCTGATGATTAGGTAGGATTTTTGCCTCTCCTGGACCAATGACAAAACAGGTTCCTAGTCAATTCACTTACCTTTTGGATTAACTTCTCTTGGGAAAAAATGATACCATATCTTATTATACAGCTTAGAGGTTAACATGTATGGGAGTACAAATTTTCAGTCCTTTGAATATTTTAATATAAAATTTATTTTTAAAATAATATGTACTTGGAGATAATACCCAAAAAATGGGCAAGGTTCTTTTTCAGTGCATTCTTACTTCTACTGTTATCTGAAACGGGTCTCACATTGCTTGTTCTCTCTCTATATATATGTCTCTCTCTCTAGAACATGTCAGGGGATATTAGCTCTGTTGTTTTATTTAACCTCTAATCTATAATGATAGCTGAGCTCCAGGCAGTTAAAAATTCATTCATATTAGAGATGAGAAATTTAACTTTCCAAGGTAGACTGACCCTTGAAATATGTAAAATTTATTTTAGGAAACTGCATGTATATATATATAAATTTTAGCAAAATATAGGTCCTCTTTTGATATTCTAAAAAGAGTTTATCATAATATCTACTACATAGGGTTGAGATAACTTGATCCAGAAATCTGGACACACTATATGGAAGCAATTTCTAGAGCAATTCTGTCTGGTAGAATTTCCTGTGATGCCAGAAAATAATTCTATAGCTGCATTGTCCAATGGAGTAGCCACTAGCCACATGTAGCTATTTAGCACTTGACATGTGGTTAGTGTGATGGAGGAACTGCATTTTGAAATGTGTTTAATTTTAATTAATTTAAATTTAAATCTTAGCCACATGTGGCTAGTAACTACTGTATTGAATTGTATATTTCTAGAAGTTGGGCTTTCAATAAATGTTTATTATTGTTGAATTAAAAAAAACATGAAAATGCATCCTTAACTTGAAACAAAAGAAACTCATGTGTGCATCTCTCGTCTGTATGCTGAAAACCTGACACTGCCACAAGGGTAGTTTCTAATTCTAGGGTATGGGCATCTTGAGATTCTAGCAACCTGCAGAATTACTTTTTTGGGAGTGGACTCTGGGTTAGGCCATGCTGGGTGTCAGTGTTGGACCATGGGATGGGTGGAGAAAAGTCAGCAATTGTCCTAGAGCAGACCTATTATGCCAGTCATTGTGGTGGCCTTGATACCTTCTCCTGTTAAGGCCATGGGCTCAGCCAGCTTGTGCTGAAAAAGATCTGAGCTTCAAAAACACACAATCATCTCTTTATTTACTCTCACTATCACCCTTCCTCAACATCAGTGGAATTCAAAGTTGATAGTTTTACTTCCTTCACCCCCATTTAATAAACCTTCCCCATCCTTCTGTGAAATGACAAATGCTGTTTCTTAAAACTTTTCTAAAGTATTAAGCAAACATAATTTTACCATTCCCCTCTCCCATACAGACACAAAAAACAAACCATATAGGTCATTCCTCCTCAATATAGATGTTTGGGAATGAGCAATGACCACCAACACCAGGACAAAGCATTGAGAATATGTCCTCTTTTCTGATTTGTTCAGTATCTCCATTCCTTAGTAGGTGCCATCCACTGTGCTGAGCCCTGAGGAATTACAGAAGGTCCTCTTTCAGGGAGCTCCCAGCAACTAGTAAGACATAGACATATAAAGAGTTAATTCATGATAAAACATAGTAGTAGTATGAGGCGCTAGGGAACACAGGATAAACAGTGACACAATGGGAATATTCAAAGTGAGATTATTATTTCCCTTAGTTACTTGGAATTCAGAGAAAGAAATATATCCAAAAATGTTTATGGTAGAGACTAGCTCAATATTCTTCAATCCTATTCCTTCTTTATAGTCTCACAGGTTACATTATCCAACCTCACTTTTATTTTGTCTGGGGCCATGTGACAAGATTCTAGCCAATGCATCTTCCCAAATTGACATGTCTGCTATAAAACCTCCTGTTTTATTATTCATGTTCTCTTTACAGAAACCACGGTAGCCAAATGCAGATATGAAATGAATGAAGCTGAGTCTTTGAAACACTGCTCAGAGGAAACACCAGGAATGCCTCATGAATCTAATTGGAACATCATGTAAGAAATAAGTTTTTATGGTATTAAGCCACTATAATTTGGGACATTGTTTGTTTTAACATCAATTGCCCTTACCAATACATTGTCCAATTGGCTTTAACTTGGATATCAGATATAATAACAGAATTTTAGAATCTGAAAGCTCTCAGTCTATTTAATCCCTTTATTTCACAGAAGAAATGAAGTGACTTGCCTAAGTTCATACAGCCAGCTTTAGGATATAGAAAGACTAGAATCCAGTCTCCCAATTCTCAGGCAAAAGCTGTCTCTACCAGGCCAAACTTGCCTCTATTAGTCTATGTGTACTTTTCAGCATTCTTGTATGACTGCATGAAGCATAAACAAACGGGTTGAATTTTATGGAAAATGAAAGTTGTCTCTATGAGGAAAGGAACATTGAGATTTAGTCAAAAGGGATTTATTTTGATATTTGAATATTTAGATTGTTTGTAAAGTGCTGAATTTAAAACGTGGCTGGATTTATTTATCAGGACAATTTTAGGCTTATCATCAGAAAAGTGCCTCATGATTTCATTTTGTTTTGTTTCACTATGCCTGGTATTTGAGTTTATCCATTGTCAAGAGGTGAGAGGTTGAACTTCTTTGAGTACAACATATGGATTCATCAATTTCTGAGAAAAATAGGCTGTAACCTTGTTGACCCCTTGAATGTCATGAGATTGAACTCTGAGTTTCCTAGTCCATGGACTAAATCTAGGGCACCTATAATTTCTAGGATAAAATGGGACAAAAGAACACAGGATAATTGAATTGCTATGACAGATGCTCTTGCTTACATGATCAATTGTCATTCTCCCCTTCTATCACAGATACCAAATCTTGATGCATTTGTATGGCAACAAGCCTAGCCCAGGTGATGAATGGTGATGAATGCAGACCAGACGTGGCAGTTGTGGTCTCCTTAGCAAATGACTTATCTAGAAGTAGGAGTGGAACCAAATTATGGCCAATGAAATATAACTAAAAATCTGCTGGAGGCTTTTGGGAAATATTTTGCTCTTTGCTAAGAAGAAGATGCTATGAAAAAGCCATTATTTTATGACACTTTCTTCCTACATCTGGATTTATTTTCATGAGGACCTGAGTCTGGGAGCTGCAGCCACAGTCCAAGAGTGGGAAACAACCAATTGTGAGTTGGGGCATTTTGTTTTTCATATCTCTTTACAACATTCCCTCCCAACAAGTGCACACTTGCTTGATTTTTAAGTCCCTGGAATTGAGAGATGAAGGATTAGGCCTTGTATAGGTTCCCAGTAGGTTAATTTTGTTTCAGTCCCTTACTATTTTTCTAACAAATTAGCCCCTCTACCATGTTTCCATCCCTTTATCTGCTCTGAAAAATAATTATACAGAAAATATTTATCCTCAAGTTTCTTATTTGTAAAACTGGGGTAATAAAAATATATCTGATATTGTTATTGAAGGGATTATATTAAATTCACTTATTCAGCTAGTATTTCCTGAGTGCCTACTGTGGGACAGAAATAGTGGTAAGCATTGATAATATTAAATAAACAAAGTCAACACAGTCTCCTGCCCTCATGGGACTTCTGATCTGGTAGAGAAGACAGAAAAAAAATGAATTGTTAAGTAAATATACAGAGAATAAGAATTGTAATAATTTCAATGAGTTGGACAGGATGGGCTCATGAAGGAAAATGAGTGGAGCAGGAATACCACTTCAGAGTGTCCCAGACGACCTCTAAGAGGTGGTGAGGTTTAACCCGAGAAGGATGTAATAGATCCCACCAGATAAACAATAAAAAGCAAAGGAAGAGACTTGTAGCAGACAGAACAGCAAGAATGACAGTCTTGAGATGTGAGGGATTTGGTTGTCCTGGGAAAACCAAGAAGGCCAGTGTGGCTGGGATATGGTAAGTTAAAGGGAGAGTGGCAGGAGGTGAGATTGGAGAGAATGACTGGGGCTTGATCATATAGGGCTTTAGAGGCCATGATAAAATTTTGGATTTGATTCTAATTATGATGGGAAGTCTTTGAAGAATTTTAAGCATGTTAGTGACATGATCTTGTAGAATTTTTAAAGTCAAAATTAGCTTTTGTGTGAAAAGGGGTTGGAGAAGTTTAGCAGTACAGTGGGGAGATCGGATAGTAGCCTACCGTAGTGCTATAAGCAAGAGACGACAGAGGCTTAAACTAGGGGAAGTGATGTTAGAGGTGCTGGAAACAAGTGTAGATTCAAGACAAATTTAGAAAGTAGAGTCAACAGGATTTGCTAATGGTTTGGGTGTGAGAAGTAAGGGAAAGGGAGAATTAAAGATATCTTTGAGATCTTGTATTTGAATATCTGGATGTATAGTGGAGCTAACTTCCAAGAGGAAAAGATTGAAAGGGGAAGGTTTTTATTTAGGGGTAAAAATCAACAGTTTAGTGTAGACTTTTTTAGGACAGCTGTGGACCATTTATATGGAGATGCCAGGCTGGTAGCTGAATGTATGTCTATATATAAGTCTAAACTGGTATATTAGTTAGCTAATGCTGTGTTACAAACCACTCCAAAAGTTAGCAGCTTAAACAATAACTATTTCTTCAGGTTGGCAACTTACCTTGAGTAAAGCTGGGAGTCTTATTTGGTCTCACTTGTGTTCCCTAATGCATCAGTGGTCAGCTGCAATTTGGCTAGGTGGTTTCACTTCTGGGGGTTGGTTGATTGTTAGTCAGTGTAATGATCTCCATGGTTTTACATTCTTTAATGGGCTGTCTTGGGCTTACTCATATAATAGAGGGAAGGTTCCAAGAGTAAGAAGAGCCTTAGGGGTGCCTGGGTGGCTCAGTTGGTTAAGCATCCGACTTTGGCTCAGGTCATGATCTCACCATTTGTGGGTTCAAGCCCTGCATCAGGCTCTGTGCTGACAGTTCAGAGCCTGGAGCCTGCTTCAGATTCTGTGTGTACCTCTCTCTCTGTTCTTCCCCCGCACACGCTCTGTCTCTCTCTCAAAAATAAATAAAGAATAAAAAACATTAAAAAAAATAAGAAGAGGCTTAAACTCACAGTTGGTATACCATCACTTCCTCAATATTCTATTTACCAAAGAAAGATACAAGGACAGCCCAGATTTAGTGGGTGGAGAAAAAAACTGTACCTCATGATGGGAGCAGTTGCAAAGTCACATTGCAAAGGGGTATGGCTTCCAAGAGGCCATTAACTGGGGCCATCACTGCCATTAATTGAGTATATTATAGGTTATAATTTGAAAGTCTTCAGCACACAGATATTAGAACAATTGAGCTCAGAGTGAAAGACTAGATGAAGAAGAGTCTCAAGAAAGTCTATTTGGCCAGTGAGGTTGGGGCCAGCAAAAAGACTTAGAAGGTCAGTGATAAAGAAAGTGAAGTAGGAAATAGAAGCATACAAAGAAGAAATTGGCATGTATTAATGTTTAATAAACTGAGTCTGAATATAGCTCATATTCATTATTGAAGGTGTCCTCAGTTCAGGGCATTCAGCTAGCTCTGTGATAGAAAAAATGAGGTGTAAACTATGGTCCTACTGTAAAAACCATGTTGTATGTATAATTCAGTTTCAGGGAATAGCCTCACGCTTACATAAAGTTAATAACAATGTAGGACAACTATACAGGAGTTTCTCAAGAGCCCACCATTGAAAATCCTTTAGCAAGATAAACGTCTATCCTTTGGCTGGTTACATGGATGTTTTCAGTTTGTGAAAGTTCCTCAATAATACTCTTATTATTTGTGTAATATTCCATGTGTATGTTATACTGCAATAAAAAGTTTTTTTTTTAAAAGCTACCTTAACCCTCTTGAACCTGATAGTTATTTAGTTTGATTAAACATATTAAATGTCTCTTCATAAGAACTCACTTTTGTTATGTTTATTTACATATATGTGATATAGTCATGTATATTTCAGAGCCAAAATTTAGAAAAAGAGGCTTGACAATAAACAAAATACAATTTTTTCTCCTTATATGTAATTCAATCACAATGAATTTAAAAAACTTTTGTCTAAATAATTTTGAAAAAAAATATTTTGTCTTTTCCCATAGCTTAGATGGATCCCCAAATGTAAAAGAAATTTAGTCTGCTTCAACATGCATTGTACTTTTAACACAAGAGCAAAATAAATTCAAATAGAGGAGAAAATTTTTTTTTGTTATAAATTTATGCTAACAAAAAGAAGCCTCTTCTGAATAAGACAACTGAAGAAAAACTTAGAGCAGTTAGAAAGAAAAGACTTTGCAGGGGGAAAAAAAGGCCAAATCAGATAGGGGCATGCTGGGAAAACTGGAATAGGAACAAATTGGCTGGGCCAAAACAGAGAAAGTAGCTTTTATAAAATTGCCTATAGAAATCATCATACTATCTAAAGTTGGTTTGAATGATTAAGGGATGCTGTGGAGGAGAGATAGCAAGACAGCCCAAATCCTCAGATTGCATCATGTTCTATGATCATAAGATGAAATGATCTCTTATAACTAATGCAACTAAAAATTTATGATTAGCTACATATCCATAGTCTGTGAGCATGGTCAGTGACTGAACTCTAACAGTGTTGGCTGAATTGCAAGGCACTTAGAGATGATGAGATATTAAGGAATCCTTAATTCATGAGGAAACTGAGCCCTAGAGAGGCTAAATAATTTGTCAGAGGCTAACCGAAGAGCTAAAAATACAGAGGTAAGGGGCTACTTGGAATTAATCACCTCAAAGTCTAAACAGGCAGGCTTGCTGAGTTCTTGTAGGTTAGGTAAAGCATGCAAAAAATTGACTTTGTGGAAAGATGCTGTTGGTGTGGACTTTTTTCCATATCAGACAAGGCCTGTGAGCAGAAGCAGTGGGAATGCCAAAGGAAGTACTTTACAATTTCTGTAAGAGTCAGTGTGGCGGTTAAAAAAAAATGGCCTCAAATTCTTTGACACTCCTTTCACTGATTGACGGTCCATGTTACCTCCCTCAGTTCTAGGTTGACTTGTGATTGCCACCTAACAACAAATAGGGAAGCAAGAATAAAAGCCAAGACACCTGCTCAGAATCTCTCCCTGCCATACAGAATGATGGCAGCTTGGACTGGGGGGAATGATTTTGGAGATGGAAAAAAGTAAAGAAGTTCTAAATACATTTTAGAAGTAGAATTAACTGGACTTGATGACAGAATGGATATTGGAGGGTATGGCTTGAGCAATTAAATAGTGCTCGTTTCCCTAGGTAAGAAAAAACTAGGCATAGAACCCAGAAGTTCTATTTTAGCCATGTTCTGTTTGGGATGACCATAAGAGATTTTTTCTATTGGTGGTTGTATACCAAGTGGACAATTGGATCTATAAGCCTGGAGCCAGGGGAAAGATAAGACCTAGATATACAATTCCTTTTATTACATGAAAATGAGGTTTTTTTTTTAAACTTGAATTATTCTTTTGACACAGCTATGTTGATCTTTCCCCAAACCTGTGAATCTCAATATCTTCCTCCATGCTTCTGCACACAGCGCTGGGGTCATTTTCCTCCATATTTGTGTTTGTACCTGTGAAGATTTTCTTTAGTCCTTTTCTTTTGTGAAGTAAAGCAAAGCCTAACCAGATTTCTGGGTTTTTAGCCATAGCATAAAAAAAAAATCAAGCAAGATCTGTAGCGTAGATGGTTCCACAACTTACACTTGTAATTTCACAGCACTCCCTGGAAGTTGAAAAGAAACACTGGAGACCCAAAATCTGAGATAAAGGTGGTACTCCTCATCAGTTTTGCCTATAAAATTTTGTAGCCCAATGTAGCAGATTACATCAATTTTTCAATCTATAAAAGCCTCAAGGGAAGGCTGTTCTTCCAGATCTAATAACTCCCCATGGGACTGTAGGGCTTGTTGGTCCCCTGCTCCAAAATCCACACTGTCCTTCTCTCAGAATTACCATTATTTTCCCACTAAGTCATTTCTATTCCTTCAAGTTTGTTAGCCTGACCCCATTGAGTCATAACTTTAGGCAAAAACACCTGTTTAACTCCTTTCCTCAGAAATAATTTCCACCATTTCTGCAATGTTTGTAATTTATCCTTGTCACAGAAGATCAAAATGCTAAAAGGAGTAGAAAAGGATGCTTCCCTCCAAGATATGTCACATGCCTATATGTATGGATTCCTGCCCTTAGGAATCTAACTGGGGAATGCCACATTCATAGCATAACAAGATAGCTTCTATACAATAAGGCAGGAAAAGGGCAATGAGTCAGTGGCAATAATTTTGCCCCTTTAGTAGACTAGGGCAATATTATCACCAGAGGGAAAAGCAGCATTTCTCACAAATGGTTAAGATCACAGACTCTGGGGACTGACAAATGTGAGTGTACAATCCCAGTCTGACTCCTGAGTAGCTGTCTGACCTTCAATACAATCATTTAATATTCCTGTAAAATGTTCCTCTCATCAAGATTGTTGCACTTCTAGTTCATCTTTAACCTTCAAATCTTAACTCAAATGTCCCTCCTCTTGGAGGCCTCCTCTGCCTGCTCTCTCATTTAAGGAAACCACCCTAATCTCATGGCCTTATTCATTACTGCATATATTTTTTTCCTTGTACTCATGAGAATTATTTGTAATTGTATTATTTACAGTGTTTGTTTATATGCTTATTTATGGATTCAGTTGCTCTGTTATCCCTAGCTCAGAATAGGTGCTTACTTAATTAATGAAACATCTGACCAAGGCCAAGATCACTAGCCACTCTGGTAAGAAAACTCAGTCTAATTATTTGCTATCTTCTGCCAAGCACCATCCAATAGAAATATAATGCAAGGCATTTATGGAGTTTTAAATTTTATTTTTTTAAACTCTTAAAAATAATTGTTTAAAAAATCTTTATTTATTTTTGAGAGATAGATAGACAGAATGTGATGGGGGAAGAACAGAGAGAGAGGGAGTCACAGAGTCCAAAGCAGGCCCCAGGCTCTGAGCTGTCAGCGCATAGCCCAATGCAGGGCTCAAACTTACAAACTGTGAGATTATGACCTGAGCAGAAGTCAGACACTTAACAGACTGAGCCACCCAAGTAACCTAAACTCTTTTTTAAGTGTATTTATTTTTGAGAGAAAGAGAGCACAAGTGGAGGAGGGCCAGAGAGAGAGAGGGAGACACAGTATGCGAAGCAGGCTCCAGGCTCTGAGCTGTCAGCACAGAGCCTGACCACGGGGCTTGAACTCAGGAACTGTGAGATCATGACCTGAGCCAAAGTGGGTCGCTTAACTGACTGAACCACCCAGGTGCCCCAGTTTTAAATTTTCTAGTCACTACATTAAAGAAGTAAAAAGGAACTGATGAAATTAATTTTATAATGTATTCTGTTTACCCAACATATCCAAATATTATTTAAATATGTAATCAATATAAAAATTATTAAGTATTAATAATTATTGATGAAATAGTTTACATTCTCTTTTTTGTAGTAAGTCTTTAAAATATGGTAAGTATTTGACATAGCATATCTTAATTCAAGGGTTAAATTTTTATAGGAAATCCTTGATCTGTATTCCAATTATATAAAATTTGTGGTTGACAAAGGAATTCAATTTTATACAAGTTGTTCCAAATATGCATAAACATTTTCTTATACTTGAATCAAGTATTAGATTTTAAATGTAAGCTTAAATGAATTAAAATGAAATAAAATAAATAATTCAGTTCCTAATTATAGTAGACACATTTCAAGTGCTTAATAGCCACAAATGGCTAGTGGCTAACATATTACAGCTCTAGACAGTTTGCCAAATTTTTCTCATCATATTATCTTCTGGAAAAGTATCCTTACTAATCAATTAGATTATATTATTCCAAAAGGAAGAAGAGAAAGGAACTTAAACATATTAAGTCGGGAGGTGTTTGTCAGGAATTTTGGCAAGTATTTTCCAAATAACCTTTCTAATGAGCCTATGAGGCTGGTTTCATTGTCCCTGTTTTATACATTGGGAAAATGAAAGCTGAGAGAGAGTGAGAACTTGCTATAAGTGCAGAGCATCTTTCTCTCTCTCCAGCGGCTTCCAAATGAGAAGAATATGCAAAGGGGTGCTCACTCTCAGCTTTCTGTCCTCTTTTCTGTGTCTTTCTGTGTGCTCCACCAAACATTCAAGAGCTTTCCCAGCTTCTTCTGCTCAATACAAAGCAGGCTTTCTTTTTTCCCCTCCTTATAGAGCCTGGGGAAGACTGGTCATAGGAGAGGCCCTATGCCCAAGGAATAGACTCAGCTTCCCCACTCGCCTGTTGAAGGGTGTTTGAAAGGTAGTATTCCTTCTTGAAGGTAAGGAGAAAGCTACCAACCTCATAGCCACAAACTCTCCAGAGAATAATTGAGATCATTGTCCACTATTCTATGGGAAAGACTTTGGGTTGGGATGGCCTCTGGGGATGTGGAGACCAAGTGACCTGCAATCATTTTAAATCTTTTGCCTTCTTTAACTTGGACAATGTTCCTTCCATCCTCCTTTGGAAAAATTAAATTGTATATTTAAAACAAGTTTGAGGTGCTCAACATCATCCATGTTTATGTACTCAGTTTCTCAATAAGGTTCAAAAGGAAAATTTTTGATGACTTTATATGTCTGAGATTACTACTTGCCCCTCCATATCCCTTTGCCTTCCATGGTGATAAAACACCTTATTTTTAGCTGGGCACAGATCCCTCCCCAGAGAACTAAGACTATATTTCTCAGCTTTCCTTGCAGCTAGAGACTACATTTTGGACAATGCAGTATAAGAGGAAGTGTTGTATGAAGTTTCCTTAAAGAAATAGTCTTAACCCTTCTTCACTGCCTTTCTCCAACCATGCAGACTAGAATGCAGAGTTGATGGCTGAAATTTTAGGAGTTATATTGGACCATGAGATGGAGGCCATGTGAAAAGGATAATAGATAACAAGATAAAGGAACTTGGGTCTTTGGTACCACGGAGTGCCAAATCTGCCCTAGATATATAAATCTATTTTTTCCTTATGTGAAGGGAATATGAACTTTTATCTTCCTTAAGCACTGTTATTTTGCATTTTCTGTCACGTGTATCTACATCCAAATCCAATGCAAACTGACACATACACTTTTCTGGTAGAACTGGGACTTCTGTAACTGAAATGGCCCAGTTAATAAGACTAAAAGTGGTAAACATTAAATGGGAGATGTGAGGCCCTTCTTGGCCTGCTCATTATTAAAATGCATCTAATCTCTAGGCTAATCACCCACATTCATTCAGGATGTGATGTACTTCCATTAGGTCCTTAGATCAAATATTAGACCAGAGGATCTCCACAGCATTTTCCAGATTTTTTCATTTTAACATTTTTTTTCCTGCTGATATTTCTTGATATTTTTTCTTTTGTTTCTCTCTCATCATCTTCTACTCCCACCCCTGCCCCAATGTTTCTACATTACATTTTCCAGTGTTATCCTTCACAAACATGCAGAGTGGGACTCATTACGGGGGAGGGGGGCATTTTTCTGGTTAGAGAAGGATGGCACAAGGATTGGACAAGGAAGAGGGAAAGGCTGGTTTTCTGGACTGTCAGAGTGATGCCTAGAATGTTGGCCTTATTCCCCCAGTCTTGGTCAATAATGCATGAAAGTCACATGCAAAAAGTACATATGTAGGAAAAAGACTGGAAAGATGTGTTCTAATCGAAAGCATTGGTTACCCCTGAGGAATGAGATAGAGGCCACACCATAGTTTTTTCATCTTATGTACTTTTGAATTATATTCACTTTTTTCCTTAAAGGAGCATATCTTACCCTATAATTTGAGACATGGAAATAACAACATGTTCGTCAAGGGGTGGTAGTGATTATGAAGTCACAGAAGACATGTAATGTTCAGCTTGTCCAAAGGTATTCAAGGCCCAAGACCATATATTGGAAAGCCTTAGCTCCTCCTGGATCTTCCCTTGCACCTTCTAGGAAATTTTCTTCTCAGGCAATAATGGGGAGTTGTTGCTGGGTAAATAGTAGGAGGAACTCTGGGCCAGGCTGGGGCCATCTATAGATAGGCTCTCCAAAGACTTCTGCCCAAGTACTTATTCCAGGTACTTATGAATGAACTCACTCTCATCTAGTTATCACATTATTTTCTGAGCTTTCTGAAATATCTTGATTCCCCTTATGACAGGCATTTTGCTATTCTTCCTTCCAAGAACCCATTTCTCTGTCCAGCTTCATGGTTATTGGCTTGTTATTGAATATTGATTGCATTAGTAGACACAGATTCTCATGCATCTCTTTATCCACAGCATAGTTAGTGACCTTCCACACTGATTCTGGGCCTGGCCATGAGATGTGTTTGGTTAATGAAATAGCAACCATCTTACTGAAAAGTGCATCTGCCATCTTTGCTTCCTCTCTTGGATCCTTGCACCATCAAAAAGACATGCCTCAGCTAGCCTACTGGAGATATGTGAGGGATACTTGGAGCAGAGTCAAGTCATCCCAACTGAGGCCACCCTAAACCAGCCAGCTGATGGCCAGCTTGGCAGCAGATAGTTGATGACTGAGCAAGTCCTGCCAAAACCAGTCAAGACTGATCCAGGATGCAGAGCTTCCTAGTAGAATCACAGACTGATAAGAGATAATAAACGGTTATTGTTTTATGACACTTTGTTTTGGGGTGGCTTATTGCATAGCAATAACTGAGTGATTCAGTAACACACTTCCTTCCCTACAGACTCCCTTCCACCACCTTACCACAACCTGTTCTGCCATTTATCATCTATATGACTATATCAGTTAATTTTTTCAGTGTAATAAACCACCCCCCACTTTTTTTTTTTTTTTTTTTTGCTTAGAACAATAACCATTTATTCATGATTATTCATGAATCTATGTATGGGTCAGGTATGGGTTCTGGTGATTTGGGTGGAACTTGCCTGATCTTGGTGGGGCTTGCTTATGCATCTATGGTCAGCTGGAGGTTTGACTGGTGCTGGCTGATTTATTGTGGTGACACTGGGATGACTGGAGTTCCTCTCCGCATGGTCACTCATCATTCAGCAGGCTAGCTTGAGCTTATTCACATGATGGCCACAGAGCTCCAAGAGTATGCAACAGTGACAAGTCCTAATGTAAAAGCACTTTTCAAGCCTCTGCTTATATCATGTTTGCTCTATCCCATTGTCTAAAGCAAGTCACATGGCCAAGCCCAGAGTCAATGTGGAAAGGCAATACCAAAAGATGTAGTTACAGAGAGGCATGGAAAAAATTGGGGTCACTAGGCAACTGATTCACATTGTGACATCACACAATTCCTTTGGTTTTTCTGAGCCTAAGCTGCCTCCTCCAACAAATGAGGATAGTGATACTAGCCTGTTATAAGTTGAATTGTGTCCCACTGACAGATGTAGAAGTTCGATTCCTGGTACCTGTGAATGGGACCTTATCAGGAAATAAGATCTTTGTAGATGAAATCAGATTATGATGAAGTTATCAGTATGGGCCCTAATCCAAGTATAAGTAGCATTTTTATAAGAAGATAAAAGCACCATATGAAGACAGAGACACAGGGAGAACACCATGGAAGGATGAAAGTAGATATTGGTATGATACAGCTGTAAGCTCACAAACGACAAGGATTCAAGGATTGACGGCCACCACTGGGAGCTAGAAAGAGGGGAGGAAAAATTCTACCCAGAGTCTCAGAGGGAGCATGATCCTGCCAGCACCTTGATTTTGGACTTCTAACCTCCGGGACTGTGAGGAAACACATCTCTGTTGTTTGAAGCCACCTTGTTTGTAGTGCTTTGTTATGGCAGCTCCAGGAAACTAACACAGATCCCAACTCCTCTGGCAAAGCTTTTATCGAGGGTCAGTGAGAACAGCGACTGCCAAAGGATGGACTCTAGTCCTACCAACGGTTATTCTGAGATTATGCTTATCCATTTTTATACTGGGAGGAAGCTCGTCAAGTAGGTATGAGCCTGTAAAGCTGCTGCAGCATCAGAGCTGCCTCAGGCCTCTGGGTTTAGAGGCCTCATGATTTCCAAGGGAGGAAAAGGCCAGGATTGCTTGTCCTGTCAGCCTCCCTCCTGGTTTCTTGTCAGCTCCCCAAGCTGCTGACAGACACCTGCCCTGGCCAACTCTTCAGCATGCAATGGGGCATGCCTGCAGGGCCTGGGATGTTTCCCTTTACCGAAGGAGAAGCCCTGTGCTCTGATTGCTGGCCTTGCTCCCAAGTAGCTCTAGCTTCAGGAACATTCCAGGAAGACAGAGACTAAATTTAATCTCCCTTACCTTGTGACTCCTGTGTCCTCCATTCAGACTCTTATTATGCAGGGAACTTGGTTCTGTGCACTGCTAGAGGCAGTAGTAGTTAACTTTTGCAGCCAAACACAGGCAGGAAAAAGCTCCCCTCTCTTGTGGGAAGTCTTGCATTTCCTTAGGCATTTAATGGGGCTAGGTACATGAAAGTGCTCCCAGAATGCACCACATTTCTTCCAGAATGCTCCCTGTGGCCTCCTACCTCCTTAACATTGCTCATTCTGTTCTCTTCAACTAGAGAGGGCTTTCTAACTATGTACCTTTGAAGTGGTTCTTAAGCTTTGAGAACTTAAAGCATGGGTCAGAATGGAGAGGACATAGAACTTGAGACAAAAGACCCAAGTTTGAGATTTATATTTAGCACTTACTGTGTTTCTTTGAGCAAATCACTTAACATCTCTGTACCCAGATACTGCTATCATCATTATTATCTGGTAAAGAGAGTAACTTTATTCTGAGAATCCACTAAGATAACGGATCTGAAATGCTAAATAGTGTAAGAGTTATTCAGTTTAGAAAGAGAAAATTCATTCACTGATTCATCCAACTAATAACTATTGGAAGTCTATCTTTGTGCTAGGTCCTTTGGTAGATGTTGGAGATAAAGTACTGAACAATACAGCTCAACTTTCTACCCTCGTCATTCTTACATTCTAGTGCAGGAAGTGGGAAATAAACCAGCAAAACAACCGAACTAGACATATTACAAACCAATAGATAAAATTATAACAATTTCTAAGAAGGATGCCAATATAATAGTGAACCAGAAAATTACTGGGGAAAAGCCATTTGAACTGGATCTTAAGCAACATGGACAGAGTTGACATCATTTGAAATTTGAATGGTTTCATCTTCTTTGCCTGGGGGAAAAAATCAGCCAGGCGGTCTCGTGTGTGTGTGTGTGTGTGTGTGTGTGTGCGCTATTTTCCTATAATTCATTCTGAATTTTGTGTAGATCTGTTTGTCTTGCTGCTTTGGTACTCTCTCCTCATTGGCTCACTGGCATTTATATCTTCACGGGGATGGCAGATACCCCCCAGACAAATGTTGAATGTCATTGTTATAAAGGGGACTCTCTCTAGTCTGGTAAATAACTGTTTAAAAAGCTAGCTTTTGTTGTCAAAGAAAAAAGGAATTTTAAAATTTCAAACCTTTCCTTTACACATTAGGACCAAGTGGAGTCTGAACACAAGGTTTCACAATAAATGGGAGGTAGAGAGAATTTAGTGTAATTTTAAAGAGAAGTTTCAATGAGACAGAAAGGACTAGGAAGTTTCCCACTACTAAAAGAGAGAAGGAGAGAGAGAAACTGAAGGAGGAGAGGTCAGATATGAATGTACTGGTTCTCTCTAGTAGATGTTAAAAAAACTTTTGAAGCATGTTTTTAGGGGACATTATTATTGAACAGCAAACATCCATCATTGCTTACTTTCCTATTGGTAGAATGAAGATTTTGTTAGGTGTCCATCTTTACTTCACACAGTCTGTGTGACTAGGGAAAGTGAACTCACCTCTAGTTACAGGGTAGAGTTTAGTCAAAGCAAATGATGATAACCTCAACTATCTTCATGGAAGCTGGTTCAGAAATGCATGCTTTAGCCAATCAGCACAAGCCATTTCTCTGCCCACTTTTATTTGTTTTGAGTTGGTCCAATGAAAAAGAAAAACTTTTTAATACAAAATCACAGGGAAGTTTTCTCCCTCTCTCTTCCATTGGTGATGGAGGAAGTGGGCTCCCGGTGTCATTTACAACCAACTTCTGAGCTAGCAGAAAACCAGATTTAGAATGAGGCCAACAATGTGGCTCTTAGAGCAAAGAGACAGAAAGAATCCACATGCAAGCTGATGTGATATTGCCAAGGTCTTCAACCAAACAATCTTAATGCTAGACTTCCTCTTCTGTGATATAATAATTTGCTTTCTCAGGGCACCTGGGTGGCTCAGTTAGTTAAATGTCTGACTCTTGATTTTGGCTCAGGTCATGATCTCATGGTTTGTGAGTTCGAGCCCTGCATCAGGCTCTATTTCTTTCTCAAAATAAATAAATAAACTTAAACAACAACAACAACAAAGCCAGCATTAACAAAATAATAATTGTATTTCTCTAATTGAGTCAGACTTTCTGTTATTTAGAGCCAAAAGCATCTGAGATAACACAATGGGAGAAATAACCATACGGTTTTGGAGAAGTGCCGGAATGGGGGGTAGATTGCATCATTTACCCTAATTCTTTGCCTATCTGGTATCCATATCCTTTGTCATGTGACTTCATAACTCCTCTTTCTAACAAGGTAGAGTCTAGGGCAACCTCTATTTCCACACCCCTGGATCTGGAGTTGGCTATGTGACTTGTTTTAGTGAATAGAATGAAGCTGAAAGGCTATGTCACAGTTCCATGCCTAGGTCTGAAAAGGCCTTCTGTGCTTCCATTTGCTTGTACTTTTGTGTACAAGGCATGAAAACATGCCTAGGCTTAAGAGTTATGTGAAGGAAAGCTGAGTCACCCTGGTCATCCCAGCTGAAGTCATCTTAGATCACGTCTGACAGCCAGACGCCCCCAGATATATTAGCTTTCTATTGTCACTGTAACAAATTACCATAATTTTAGCAGCCTAAAACAACACAAATTTAATATTATAGATCTGGAGGTCAGAAGCCTAAAATGAGTACACAGAACAGCATTCCTTTTGCAGGCTAGAGAGGAGAATTTACTTCCTTGTCTTTTCCAGATTTTAGAGGTTGCCTATGTTTTTTTTGACTCATGAATGCTTGCTCCATCTTCAAAGCTAGCAGCATAGCATCTTCTCTCCTGTGTGACCGTGACCTCCTGGCGATCTCCTATAAGGACGCTTGTGTTTATTTATATGAGGCCCACCCAGATACTCAAAGATAATCTCTTCATCTCAAGATCCTTAACTTGATCATATCTGCAAAGTCCCCCTTGCCATGTAAGATAATGCATTCACAGGTTCTGGGGATTAGGACATGGACACCTTTGAATACCATTATTCCACCATACTAGTTTTATGAGCAAGCCAGACCAAGATCAGCAGGTACAGATTTGTAAGAAATAAATGCTTATTGTTTTGTGTTATTGGGGTTCTGAGATCCTTTGGTGACATTATTGTGCCAGTCGATAACTGATACACGCTAGCAATTGAGCTATCCTTTTTTGGGCAAGTTTAAAATTATAACCTGTCATTAGTTACAATGAAAACCAAAGAGGGGGTGCCTGGCTGGCTCAGTGGCTAGAGTTTGTGACTCTTGATCTCAGGGTTGTAATTTTGAGCCCCATGTTGGGTGTAGAGATTACTTAAAAATAAAATCTTTAAAAATAAAATGAAAACCACAGTACAAAATGAGCGCAAAATAGTAAAGAAAGTTACTTTCCTTTTATTCTTTTGCTTTTCTCTCTGCTTTTTTTTCTCTCTCTCTCTCTACTTTTTCATTATGGAAAAAAGAGCATGTAGAAAAACAAAATCATAGAAAATAATTAAAAGGTACTTCCAATCCTACCATTTTGAGATCATTACTATCAATATTGTGGTGCATATCTATCCAGAGTTTCAAATATTCAATACTTGAAAATTCTACTCTGTGACGTCCAATGGAAATTTGACCTGACCCGGGAAACCTCTCCCTCCATCTTAAACACGTAGAAATGCCAGAACAAATGTACTAGAAAATAACAGCACGAGTGAGAGAAGGTCAGAGTTACTGCATTACAAAGACTTATAATGTTTGGAAGAAGGAAGGAGAAAGATGAAGATTAACTTGAGATTTCTTAAGTATACATCTTAAATCTTCCAAGTTAACCTCTAAAATAGTGGAAATTAAATGTGGCATCTCAACCAAAGGAAAAAGATGAAGGAGATGGATCCAACAAAATTCAAGGACAGGGAGAAGAAGAAAAAAAAAATCTCACAAATGGAATGCACAAAATAAGATGGCAGAGAGAAGTCTAAACAGATCAGTAATTATAATAATACAAAGAGATTATATACAGGTACATACAATCAAATTGGTTTTTAAAAATCCATATTTACTACTTTCCAAAGATGCACCTAAAATAACAAGACTCATAAAGACTGGAAACCAGGAGATGGAAAAGGCATTTGATGTATCGGGAGAATGCTGAAGAATGCTGGCCTTGCACACGGAAGAGATATGAACACAGTCACATACAAACTGCAGCACTGTTTGTACTAGAGAAAATGTGGACATAACCCAAAGAGCTGTGAAAAATGGAATGGGTAAATAGATTTTGTATTCACATGATACAATGCTACATAGTAGTTACAGTGAATGAACTAGAATCATATGAATCAACATAGACAGATATTTTAAATGTTGGATGGACAAAGAAACAGAAAAATATTACATTCAGTCTGATAACATTTATCCATATGAAAAAGAAACTCTATATATTTCTCATATGTATGTGGCAAAAATATAAAAATCTGGACTGGGTGATATTCATCATACCTATGACAGTCTGAAAGGGGAAAAGATGAGATAAATAGAATGAACAAGATGTTAGCTTTATATCCTAGCTATTTTAATTAAAAATTCTGAAGGACATATGATTAATTAATGTTTGTTTCATCATTACATCTAATTTGCTGTACTTTTAAAGACATCTCAAGGTACAGTTCCTTAAAATAGAGTGAAGGATATTTTCTCAAAGGCTTTGTTCAGTGCCAAAGTTCTGATATAAAGGAAAGTAAGAAAAAAAGAGAAAATCATAGTGCTTTGGAATCTATAAGCAAAGATTAAGCATTATTTACTATAGAAAAAAAGGGAAAACCTTACTAAATGTCTCAAAATAATAAAATGGTACATACCTTTGAGGGCAGTATTAAACAGCTGTTAAATTCATGTTCTTAAAAAATATTTCATGAGATGACAAAATGTTCACAATAAACTGTTAAATTAATTATATGCAGTACAAAACTGCATATACATATATATTTACATATTCACACAGAAAATTGAACTGTTCCTTGGCTGCTGGCATTATGGGTAACATTAGCTGTATTTTCCACAATAAGTAATATTACATGCATTACTTTTAAGTTAAAAAAATTAATTAAAGGAAGCTAGTTTCATTAAAATCGTAAATGGATAAATGACACAGTTTAATAAATAAGAAGTCTTTTTTTGTAACTAAGTGACAAGTGTAAAGACACCAGCTCATTAGAAATGATGCAGTTTATAGGGTTATGTAGTTAATTTCTGCCTCTCCCTCCCCACCTAAGGGCCCATTTGTTGTAGCTTCAGGACAGAGACAGATCAACAGGCTGATTGGGACAGGTGATGAAGCCAAATGTGGCAGGCACAGTCCATACTGCACTCAGCCCTGTCATTCAGTCCAAGACTGAGACATTCTGGTCTCACAGAGCATTGTCATCCACACCACTGGGGTAGCACAGCATTTGCCTCAAGGAACCTGGATAAGAACCTGATTGCTTCTGGCCTTGGAATAGGCTTTTCCCAAGGATGGTCTTCTCTTCTGGTTTATATCCCATCCCACTCTGGATTTTGATATTGAAACAAAGAATTCTATTTTTTCCTGTGGAGTGCTATTTCTTTTCTTTTTAATACAAGAGAGGCAAGCTTGCTGAGTTTGATCACCTCTTAACAGTCTTAAAAAGCTAACCTGGAGTGCCGAGGGCCTAGGAATTACCACGTTGGAGGCCTCTGTGAAGTACAGATTTAGGTGGCCAACATAGTTCAGACAATAACTCAAATGAGCATCCGTGCTGACAACTTTGCTCCTTCTCAAAGCAAAGACGGCCTCAGAAACCAGTGAAAACATAGATGGAAGAAGAAAGGACACCTGTCTTCTGGCACACAGATGGCAAACACTAAATGGTTTGCTCCATTGTCACTGATAACATGACTGATATGAGTAGATAACAAACAGCATGAGAGTGTCTTCACTCTAATAAACTCACACGAAAGAAAGAAAGAAAGAAAGAAAGAAAGAAAGAAAAAAAGAAAGAAAGAAAGAAAAAGAAAGAAAGCTGCACCTGGTCCCACAATGTCACTTGGAATCTAGCCTCAATTTAATAAGAGTAATTGAATCACTGAGAATGTTTTCTTGTCCCAGGCTTATCGCTAGGACTGGTTCTTTAAAAATTATGAGCATTTCTTTTCTTCATGATCTAAATTTCCTTGCTTTTATCATACATAGAAGACTCTGAGATGAAACAATGCTTGGTTGAACTATTTCGCTTCCTCCTGCTGCATCTTGGGGTGGAAATTAGACTTTGTGACCTGGAATGGTGGAAAGGGACAGCTGTTCAGGGCCCTGCTTCTGCCTCTCAGCCATGGAGCTCTGTGGATACCTACCAGACTGTTCATTTGGTTGGTATCCTTGGGTGGACCAGCAGCATACACCCTGGGGCTCTGCCAATTACCAAGAGAAGATCTATTTACCACACACTTTGTTTTGCTGACTGCAATATTCTTGTTAGAAGGTGTTTATTACTTTTCCCTAAACACTGAAATCATCTTCCAGGGATAAGTCTGCATATCCCTTATGGAAACACGTGAATCCTACTTCTAGTTTCTTGCAACATGCTGAACTGCTGAGTAGAAGTTACTGAGACTTTATCTTTTGACACAGATGTATGTGGTGAAAAGAGCAACCACAAAGCAACCAGCCGGAGACTGTTGAGGAGGGAATAATCTTTCTCTCTGTGGTAGAAACATATATAAGAAGACAGTTATGGGATATATGTGTGTATATGTATGCAATTTTTGGTAAATAGCAATGATCAAAGTCTACAGGGATCACAATGGAGTCCGATATAAGTAAAAACCAATAATCAAGGAATATGAGATTCACAAGAGTCCAATCTTTGGACAGTGCAAAGATGTCACCATCAGCCACTCTACCATTTGTATGTTCAGTTAAATAATGGGGAGTAGCTGTGGGAGGAACGCCACTGCAAAAACCTATTTCCATAGTACTATTTTAAAAGTTCCATGAGGTTCTGGGGCACCTGGGTGGCTCAGTTGGTTAAGCGTTCAGGTTCGGCTCAGGTCACGATCTCATCATGGTTCATGGGTTCAAGCCCCATGTCAGGCTTTATGTGGACTGTGTCTCCGTCTCTCTCTGCCCTCCTCCACTCACGCTTTGTCTCTCTTTCTCTCTCAAAAATAAACATTTAAAAATTAAAAAAAAAACCTTCAGTGAGGTTCAAGAAATTAAACAATATACTTGATCTTCCTTTGGACTATGTATTTCCCACTCCAGAGCCAGACCTAGCCTGATTAATCATTTGCTAATACAAACCCAATACGATAGGACTTTGTTGCGGACCACTCTTGGCCTGGAAGAGGTAGCAGTGTGGCTTCTGATGCCTTGAAGACTAATGTAAATCTATACTATAAGTTTCCTTAAAGATGTAATATAGGGGCTGCTCACAGTGAGTGGCCCAGAAACCATTGATAATATCCTCTCCAGGTACCACTCTCCAATGTCTTGCAGAAAGAACAACTGCTAAACTTTCTCCCTCCCTTTCCATGCATCCCTTTCAGTATCATGTGGCTTCCATTCCCTCATTTCAGACTCTGTTATATCTGCTCAATGTGCCTGATGTGGGAATTCCTAGCATATTACACTTTATAGCACTAATGTTCTTTGGAGAATTGTCCCCTTTTCCATTCCGAACTTTAAGTGAAATTCCAGTAAACCAAATTCTTTTACTATCGTAAAAAGCAGAACTTTCTACCTCTAAAGGGTGGGCTATACTTAAGCTTGTTTCTAAAGAATACAGTTATAGAAAGAGAAAGAAGTAACTTGACAGTGGGGAACTCTGGCAAACACTACCTTAGCTAGGTGATCAAGATTAACATCATGAGTAATAAGTCATATTGATTGTATGGGCCCTTGATAGGATATGTTTTAAAAATTCCACTTTGCCTCTGTGGTCATCCTCTGTAAACCCATAACCTACATCTAACCATGGAAAAACAAAACAAAACAAATGAAAAGATATTCTACAAAATACTTGACCAGTACTCCTCAAAACCCTCAAGGTCATCCCAAAAGAGCAGAGTCTGAGAAAGTGTCATAATCCAGGGAAGACATGAAAACTAAATGAAAATGGTGTCCTATTGGGATCTTGGAACAGAAAAATGATCATTAAGGAAACACCAACGAAATCGGAATGAAATACCAGGGCCAGGGAGTTTTATTTTGTCTTTGTTTTTGTGCTGTTAAGAAAAGGATGACCAATATTTTGATCTGGACCAGGTATCTAGTGAAGGCACAAACTTTAGTTGTCCTGTCAGGGGACGTAATGACTCTTAATTAAATTTGCCCCAGATAAATTCCCAGTTTTCATGTGCTCTTGGCTTGCCAAACTGTTACGTTAAAAAAAAAAAAAGCTCAACAAAGGTAGTAGCCAAACATTATCAAAATAAAAGGTAGAGCAAACTTTACTTCCATATCTGGAAAAAAAACAAAAGAGATCCAATTTCTAACTCAGCACAGCATTAAAAAAAAGCCTTTCTTCTCTTTAATTTTCATATAACCTGTAGCTTTTCTGGACGTTCTTATTCTCTAAATCCTTTTCTTTCTGTTCCCTACTTCTACTCTTTCTGAAACCCCACCACACATTTTCCTCTTGCTTCTTCCAAACTTGCTCTACCCATTTTCCAGATTCAACTGTCACTGAAAGCCTGGGACTTTACCCAGCAAAGACAGAGCCCTTTAGAGGAGAGGAGACAAAGCTGAGTAGTCAAAGAAAATTCTCAGCAGGGCTAGGAAGGGAATGAGGGTAGGCTGACAACTCCATAAATTAATATGAATTGCTCCTATCACAAATATAAACAGTTGGCTTTGATATACAGACCGGCATTAGGAGAACCAGAACAGTGGATGGGGACGGGGATGAAAAGTCTATCCAGAGGAAGAATTAGGATGGTCTTGGTTCAGAACAGTCTGGGACCTGTCATTTAAATGGTAAATTCTATGCCTTGTGCAGAGAAAGTCTGTGTCTGCCCTATTTTCTGTTGTGTCCCAGTGCCTGGTCCAGAGAAAGAACCCCAATATATTTGATGGGTGACCTTGAGAATAAGAGTATCCATTTCTTTCATTGTAAAGCAGCAAATGTAGACAATGTCCACCTTAGTTACTTCACAGAGATTTTGCCAGGAGTCAAGCAAACCTGCATCATGTGGGAAATAACTAAAAAAGAAGTAGAGTAAACAAAACATCAGTGTGGACACAGCATCAACATGGAGGCCAGAATAATCCTCCATCATCAGAGGGGGCTTAAAGGAGCCCACTGGGTGCCCATCAAATGGGAAAGGTTGGGTCAAAACATCTCTGAGTTCTCACTGGCTCACTGCCATTGACTTTGTAACACCTCCTGTCAAAAAGTGGAGTTGTGACTTGCTTTGAAAAATAGAATGTGATGGAATGAATGCCAATGTGCAAATTCTGAGCCCAGATCTCAAGATGCCTTGTGTGATTTTCCTCTTTCCTCTCACTCTTGGAACCCTGCCTCCTACATGTGAATAAGCCCAGGCTAGGCTATTGAAGGATGAGAGACACAAGGCCTAGTCACACCAATGGCCCCAGCCAACAGCCAGCCCGGTTCAGAAACAGAGCCACTTAGCTTGAACAGAAACTGACTGCAGATGCAGGAGTGAGCCCAGCTAAGACCAAAACAGTCTGGCTGACTCTCACTCAAAATGCTGACCTGCAGATTAATGAGCAAGATAAATCATGTTTTTAAGCTACCAAGGTTAGGGATGGTTTGTTCTACAGCGATTGCTAACTGAAACAACTTCCAAATAGAAAATTCAGTGAGTCAATTACTCTTCTCTCACTTCTACATTCAGACAGAAGGAACATTTTCCAGGAAGGTGCCCCTGACCAAGAAAGCATCCACTGCCTTGTCTTGATGGTCTGTTGACTGCTGTTTGGGGCCATATAACTTCCTGTATCACTATTACATTGGCTAATTTTAAAAAGCTCTAATGGACATGGCTAAAATTTAGTTAACACATTGTAGCTCAGACCTATTTACTTCGACCTCAAGCTTTTTCTTATTAAGAGTGAGATAATCATGATTCTTGATGTGCAGGAAAGAAAACAATGGACTGGGACACATCTGTCTTTGGTTTCAGCACCCTTCTCTTTTGAGAGCTACCATTCTTGAAGGTGGACAGCATCATCCTGTTGTCTTTATGTGCTTGGGACAATTCACGATGAATATGCAAGCTCATTTATTTATGACCCTTCAGATCACAACTCTGTTCTCTGTGTTTCAAGGTAATACATAGTTATGTAACAGATTAGTTCTGCTATGATGTGGCACATCATAGGAAATTCAGCTCAGATTGGCTTCTGTGAAAAGGGGAATTTATTTGTTTCTGTGACAGAAGGGTATCTGGCTTCAGGCATGGTTTTTATTAGATTTCAGTCTTTCTCATCCCATCAATAATCTCTCTTTTCTCCTGTGTTTCCTTAATTTACAGGCAGGCTTTCTCCATGTGGTGACAAAAATGGCTGCCATGAGCCCAAGACTCCTCTGTTTTCTGCTGAATAATCGCAGTCCAAAGAGACCATCCCCTTCTATTTCAGTGAAGTCTTGAGGCTTATTCTCATTGGACGTCTTTGGGTCACATGTCATGCCTGCACCACTGAATCACTTACTTTCTGCAGGGGAATGGACCATGCTAACTGGCCAAACTGGTGACCTCTTATCTCCCAGAAAAACATGGCGTGGGAGGTGATGGTGGGCGGTGATCCATCAACTCATGTGGCTCAAGAGAGAGCCGGTGTGGCAGGCGGTGGGGGGGGGGGGTTGTCCAGAGTAACATCAGTTGCTGTTATTAGAAAGGACCATTACAACAGTGGATTTCAATCTCACAGTACACTGTAGTCACCTGGGGGGAACTTTCAGACAAGACCACCACAAGTAGTAATTTACTTGGTCCGAGGTGTGGTCTGGGCATCAGTAGTAGTTTAAACTCTCCAGATCATTCTAATGAACAGCTAAGTCAAAGGATTGCTGCAGTAGGGCTATTAATAGCTAATTAAGCCTTAACCCTGGGGAATGTCTTGAAGTGCTATTGGTCACTCTAAAGGACTGCATCTCTCAGCATAGAGTTTTCAACACTGGAGAAAGGCAGGAGTTAGTGTGGTACAGTAGATATAGGAGTGAACTGGGGTAGGCAGACAGGAAGCTCTCATTGCCCCCAATTCGAACTATATTAGCAACCATCTGCTGTGTACATAAGCTGCCAGCCATGATGACAAAAATTAAATTTGAGAAACCCTTTGCTCCCCAAAGCCAAAGAACCCATTTTATGACACCCCCGATTACAGAATGAAAAGTACAAGGTTAGCTACCCTGTCAGATACCACCACTCCCGTGGTCAAGTGTAGAGACCTTTGGGCATCCCTGGCATCATTCAATGAGTTCGTGCCTGACTCCCCTGTCCCTCATCAGAGGAGGTGGAACAGTCATTGCATCCTTGTTTCTGCAGAGTGTTTTCTCCCAGCTGGTTGGAGGAGGCAGATTCTCCTCATCTTTCTAGTGAGGAAAAGTTCTGACCAATCACAAGAAGCCAACTTGAGACTGCAAATGTGGGGATGAGATGGCAAAATCTGTTTTTGGAGCTGCAAGAGACACTCCTCTCCCTGAGAGGAGCTGCCCCAGAAAGCTTGTTTGTCAGGCGGGAGCTGGCAGCTGTTCAAGGCCCAGGGGTGGGGGTGGGATGGGGGTTTCAGAGGCTTCTGGCTGCCTGGGTATCTGTACCCAGACTTCCACATTTGCCTTTACCAGGGTCCAGGCCCTGAACAAATCACAAAGTGGGTCTTCCCCCCAGAACTTCTGTTTTGGAGAAACCAGGAGTGGAGAATGTTCTGGGATGGGCAGTGTAATGCAGTAGGCAAGGTAATGGATTGGCAAAACAAGCCCCAACACATGGATTCCTGTTCCATCTTCCCCTACTTAGGCATATGACAAAGCCTCCCTGAACCTCAGTTTCCTCATCTGTAAAATGGGAGGCTGGGTTTGAGAATCCCCCAGACTCTGAAAATTCTGAGGTTATGATGGTAAAGTAGGGAGGGACCACCAACCTACTTTGCTTTTGGAGCAACTGATGGTGGGAAGCTAGTGGAGTGTTTATGGCCCCTGCCATTTTTAAGAGTGAGACAGTTCCTTTCCTCCCCATCCTTTTCTTCCCGCTTTGTCCTTTTCTTCCCCTCTGACCATCATCACTATCTGTCCAGGAGCAAAAGCACTGGGGATGATGCCCCAAGTGTGTGAAGGGCAGCTAAGCCAAATCTTCCCATATACCCACGGCTTTAATTACTGTATCACACAGGGAGATGGTTTGCACTTTTGCAGACATGGAGGCTTTAGTCTGCTTCCGTCTCTGTCCTTCTCTCCTGCCCTGACTCCCTCCTCCCCGCTCCCTCTTCCTTCCCTCCTCTGCTGTTTACTGATCCCCCAAGTCGTGATGACGTGCCAGGCACTGTGCCAAGTGCGAGGGCCCCGAATTCATCAGGGGGTGGATTAGAAAGCTCTGCCCTGACGGAGTCTCCTGGGGCAGATGTGGAAGTAAACAAACAGTGACTGCACAGCGACAATATAGGGCCCCGAGGGCTCCCGCGGAAATGAGCACAGGCTCTTCGGAAAGCCCACAGGAGGACCCCTGACCCAGGGGATGCCTTGCCGGCGCCCCTCGCCTCCCAGGCAGATCGCAGGGGTGCGGGGGAGGCGCGGCCCCAGCCCGGCCCGCTGCCAGCCCAGCCTGTGCCGCAGTGAGTCAGGAACCCCGCCTCCCCGCCTGCTCCCGCGAACGAATCACCGCCACCCAAGTCACTGCGGCACAGCCTGAGCCCTCCCGCCCACGCCCTCGCGGTGTCCCTCCCTCCGCCCCGGCCCAGCTCGCGCCTTGCCTCCCGCGCCCTCGCCTTCTGCTCGCCCGGGGGAGCTGGCTCCCCGACCTTCCGCCCGCAGCCCCAGCCGCGGCTGCTGGAGGGAGGCCAAGAGGGTGCGGGTGGCTGCCCTGCTGGAGGGAGGCGCTCGCAGAGCTGCTGTGTTCCTTTGCATCGGGAACGTTGCCCGGGGAAAGGGGAGAAACAGAAATGGTGAAATGACTCAGGATTCTTGAAGGAGCTTAGCACAGCGGGTGTGGAGGGCTTGCTCCAGAAGTAGAGCTGGGATGCGAGGGGCCTTGCCAATCTCTTGAGTCTCATACGCTGGTGGGGGTGGGGGTGGGGGGCTCTGCCCCAACCCTGAGCTCGAATTTCTGCGGGAGAGTAGAAATGCAATAATAATGTATAACTCTAAAAATATCGAACTGATGTATTCGGGTGAATTCACACCAAACAGGTGACCCAGAAAAAGGAAATAAGATCTGAAAGTCTTGAGCATCCACAGAATAATCGCTCTGTTGGGCCAAGGCCAAGTGCCTTACCCCTACCCTACTGGCCTTTCCAGATGACTTTTTGGGAAGAAAGGCTGGTGGCAGGATGGAAGTGAAAAGCAGCAAATAGAGTCATTTGTGTCTGAAACCACTTAAAGGGCCCTTCTCCGAAAATCCATCCTGATGTTGGGAGGGGGTACTGCAGGTGGGGTCACCAGGTTTTGCAGGATCTCCTGCTGTGGCTGGACTCTGTCTTTCCCTAGTCACTTGTAGGCTAACGGCAGGGGAATGTGCAGCCTTGGGCCACCGGGATGAAAGACCTCAGGTCTAGATGTGCATCACAAAGATGGGCAGTGACCTGCTCAGCAAAGTATATAGGAGGATCTCAACTCATAAAGGGGAGGTGGGAAGCTTACTTTGTTTCTCTAGTCCCTACCAGCTTGTTTCCAGATAAGGAAAAGGCTGGCCTGCCTTTATAGAGCAGCCAAAGTTATGTTCCTGGATACCAAGTTGGATCATAATGCCCCCAGCTCAGATGCCACCAGTGGCTTCCCATTCCAAGTTATTACCAACCCTAAAGGTCCCTCCATGATGGCTGTTATCTCTTACCTCCTCCCTTTCCACTCTCTTTCCTTCCTCCCTCTGCTCCAGCTACACTGACTCACTCTCTGTTCTCTGAACGCACCAGGCTACCCCTACCTCAGGGCCTTCCCACATGCTGTGCCCTTCACCAAGAATTCTCTTCCCCCAGGTATTTATTGCAGAAGACCATCTATCCAAAATAGTGTCCTGTCCACAGCACCTCTGCACTCCATCTCTGCAAATTTCCTTACTGTTTTCCTGTCCTTATATGCTTATTTATTTATCATCAATCTCCCCTAGTATGTGAGTTCCGTGAGAGCAAGAGCTTTGTCCTGTGGACTGTTCTAATTCCCAGTGCCTGGCACACTGTAGGTACTCAGTAATTATTTGTGGAAAGAATGAGGTTGGAATAGGTCAAGGAATTTGCTCAGCTTCACAGTTAGTGGAACAGCCAGGAGCTGAAACCTCATCACCTCCTGACCTAGAACTTTTCTATTCTCTTATGCTTAAGCTGGTTATTTGGAAATGATCTCAAAGTGGAATCAGATTGGACAGTGGCTGCTGAGCGAGCTGGATACCTTCTTAAGATGCGGTTTTTAGGGTCTTCCAAATGTTCCATCACTCTGTAATGTAAATGTTTATAAATGTAAGTTCCAGTAGATATTGAGCGGTTTATGATGTGGTGCCAACCTTGGGTCTCCCCTGACACTTCTTCTTTAATCACCTTTGAAGGCATGGGTGAAAGTTGAGGTTTATAGAGTTTAGGGCTTTTATACTAAAGTTCATCTTACCCGCTAAGGCTGGAGCTATTTTTTGGAAGAGTGAATCCTGCTAACTGAGCCCAGAATCATAAGATCTGTAGCAATGTGATGGAATATCACTGACAGTCATTTGGGCAATTATGGGCATTCTAAGTGGATCCGTCTTCTTGTGGTCATTTTTTTTTTGAGCCATAACAACTATTTTCTTAGCAGTTATCTATTTTTCTCTTCTAAGTTTGAAAATTATAAAGAATGTCCAAGAGTTTCAGCAGTGCTAGTGCTTTTTAAAATAGCACAATCCAAAGAAAAAACTTCCAGAGTTGGAGACAGGAAAACTGGGTTTACATCTTGCCTGGTCTGTACACCAGCTCTGTGACCCTGTTTGTATTCCAAGTCATCATTTGAATGGGTGGGGCTGTGCTATCCACCTGAGAGCACTGTGGTAAGGGTCAGGGGAGTGAGTGTACAATAAAGTGCTTTGTAAGCAGTGCAGCACTGGGTGCAACACTCAGCGCCCTGCATGATGCTGTTAGAAAGCATATTAGAAAGGAAACTAAGAATTAAAGTCTAGCCTTCTGGAGCTGCAGACAGGGTGGGGGCCATACAAAATATAGTGCCCTGGGGCACATTAAAAATGGGGCTGAGAACTCAAACGGAAAATCTGCATATATCAAGAGTTAAGTCGGAAACAAGCCCTGTGCCAGAGACTTGGGGGAGGGTGGGGAGTGTGCTCAGTAAACAGATTTGGAGATTTGTAATGGCTGAATCATAGAGCTGGAACCAGTGGGAGTTGGAGGGAGCAGACAAATGGATGAGTTTTGATCAAACAGAGATGAAACAGAGTGGAAGGATGGAAGGCTGGGGAGGGCAGATGCTAGTTCCTATCTTCTTCCCTTCTTTCATTTGGCAAATATTGTTGAGTGCTGGCCAGCTGTGAGGCATAGTTTTTCCATCATCTCCAGGAAACTGTCCTCAGATAACTGATGGTTAGCCAAGTCTGTCTTCTGTAAGTGGTATTGATACACCCTCCCCCCAACCACTCCAGCTTGGAATAGCCGATGAAAGAATAGAGGATTTGAAGGTCTTAAACACCTAGAAGAGCATATAACTTTGGATAGATGGAAGTCTGCTGCAGCTTTCTAAGGAAACAGAAGAATTGGAGATTATGATGCATCTAGCAAAGCTACAATGGCAGAATCAGACCAAATAAAGTATCCAATCTTACCCTTGATTTATCTATTTATTCATTACTTTTACTAGGTTTTCTACCAGTTGCCTGCCTCTGTGTTGTCTCTTTTAGTCAATAAGCCACTAGGAGGTGGGCAGTCTGTCTTCCTAAAACATTCAGCACCAGGTCACCATGTAAAGAAGCTTATAGGAAATATTGTCTAATGACAATGTGTTTTCTCTAACATGCTAATTATAAGATAGCCTTCAAATGCCCAGAGTTTTTAGTCATTCATTAAATATTTATTTGGTTCTTACAGTGTTCTCTTTTGTGGGTGTAACTTCACCTACCTTCTTTTTACTACCATTGGGATCCTTAATAATAGTTTTTAATAATCCTATGATGATACAATCCTGATATTGAAACTCTTGCTAATCTAAGAGTTAAGAAGAGGTGGTGATTCACTGCCTGGAAAAAAAAACAGAGAGTAAAGATAACACAGGGCAGGCCCTCTTTGCATGGAATTGGAGGTGGGAAGATGAAAGACAGGCAACAGATCAGTTGGTTATTGCTATATAATAAATCAGCCTGGAACTCAGTAGTTTCAGACAATTTTTTTTCTTGCTTATGTGTCACTGGTTGGATGGAAGTTGGTTGGTCTAGGCTGAATTTCAGATGGGCTCAACTTAAAATTGCATATTGGGTCTATATCTATACACATGTCTTTTTCCTTTGCTCAGTTAGCAGCTTTGGGTAGGTAATAAGAATACAAGAGGGCAAACCCAACTGCACAAGTTTAAGTCTTTGCTTGCATCATGCTTGCTAACATTTCATCAGGAAAAGCAAATCATATTGCCACATCCATCGCCAGTGAAGCAGGGAACTGTATTTTGCCTCTAGTTAGAGGAATTGCAAAAGGTCATGGGGACAAGGAGAGGTGAAGCGCTAGTATCAATAATGAATAATTAGAACCTAGTTTCTGTATTTGGAATGTTTCCAGAATATGGGAATATTGCTTTATTCCACCCCCTGATGTTCTAACTCATTAAAGCAGTTAATCCATGGATTAGGCTGTTCTAGCAGCAGTTGGAATTCTTCCCCAGTGAAGGCTCTTTTGGCTGTTCATTCGTTGGCAAATGCTAGATCAGATGCATCACTAGACATAGAATCAAAAAGTCTTGGGTTCAAGTCCCAATGGCACCACTTACCATCTGTACATCCCCAAGTGGTCATTTAACCTCACTGAGCCTCCATTTCTTCGTCTGTAAAATGAGGATAAGAATTCATGCTCAATATATCTCATTGGATTGTTATAAAGATCCAGTCAAATGAGATCATAAGTATGAAAGTGTTCTGTAAACTGGAAGTAACTTCACTTACAAGAGAGTATTATTGTGGGGCAAAGAGATCAGAATCTTCTGCTGAGTACTGTTTGTGTTAGAGATTTCTAGAAGTCCATCTTCTTAACCAGTTCCATTGATGGTGCATTACTGTTGTGCCCCTCAGGCTTTGTTGCTGGGACAGCCAGACTGAAGCATGAGTACTTTGAGTTGAGGATGGGATAGTCAAGGTTGACTTCTCAGGGAAAGGCCACAGAAAGAGGTGGTAAAGCCAAAGAGAAATCAGCCCACTTCTTGTTCTATTGAATATTAATTCTGCCATCAATGGCCTTTTTGGGGTCTCACGGCATGAAAATCTGAAATCCATGTCCTTTGTTGCAATTTTGACTTCTCTCTTCCTGGTTATTTTCCAGTGGTTTCTCTGGACTTTGGAACATGCAATGGAGGCCAATACCACAAATATGAAATAATGCACAGTTTTGGAAAGTGTCTTGTAGTTTCCTTTGCTTGGCTTTCATTTCAGTTATAAAATTCTTGATTTTCATGAATCCACCAAAAAACACATACTTATTTAACAACCTTAGCAGCCTAAATTATACATATTCATATCTGGAATGCCATCTGTTCTATCTCTTGGAGTGAGTTGGTTCCTAGGTGTGTGCCACCAACCTCATCCAGGAGGTGGCCTGGGGAGTCCATATGGCTTCTGGCATCTTCCTGGCCACACCGGTACCTGGGCTCAGGCCCAGGAAGTGGTTTGGGATTAGGGATAAGCAACAAACCAAAAGGACTAATGTTGGATATGCAGTATAATCTGACTTTTCAGGCTGTTTCTGAAGGGAGATGGAAAGGTCATGTGATTTTTTTTCTTGTGACATCCTGTGACAGAACTCACCATGTGGGAGGGTTCCTCTCCAGGGTAACTATTTAGGCAAGGCCACTAAATGCAGTGGTATAATCTCAGGTTCTCTAAGAAGAAACACCCCACACCACATCCAGGATAGGTTATAGGGTGGAAATGTGAGCAGATGAAACAAAAACTCAGTTAAACAAAAATTAATGAAAGTGGTCTGATGGAGGTAAAGTGTATGGATTCAAGATTCCTTAGTTCTATCCCCAATTTTGTCCCTAACTAGCTATGAAGTCTTGAGTGAAGCATTTCACTGATCTCTGCCTCAGTTTCCTCAACTGTGACAGGAGTAACTGACCCTTAAAGTCACGTCCAGCTTTGTCATCTAAGACTTTCATGCCTTCCCTGTCCTTACTGGTAAAATGAGGAGGTTGTGCTATGTTACCTGGAAAGTGCTGACTCCTTTGTCCCAGGATTGTACTTTTTAATAGGAGTGAAATGGAATTACACTGGCTCAATGCAAGCCCTGTTGGCCATATGTGCTCTCTGGCAAGAATTTAGTATTGGATGATGGAAAGGAACACAAAAGAAAAGTGGACCTTTTCCCATTGGCATTAAAGTGAATATTTTGTTTAAAATATCCCAAATAAAAATAAAACAAAGAATGCTGCATTTTAACACTTGTCATGTAAATAACGGACAACATCCCATTAGTGAGAGTAGTCAGAAAGTGTACTATTTAAAAGTGCTTTTTTCATCTGACAGGTACTGTTAGGAGCGTGAATGCATGGTTTTGGCAAAGCCCCATGCCTGGTGATGTTTCTCTTAGCATGGAGAGTTTAGGAACTGGAAGAGACACTGTTTAGGGAGAGAGGAGTATATCCAGAGATTAAACATGTGTGTGTGGCTCATCTTTTAGGACCACCAGATTAATAACTTCAGTGACCATGGTTCTTCCAATGAAGAATCTAGACAGCTCATGGCCACTGCTGGAGCCTGAGGATTAATGAGCAGCCTCGACACCTTGGCTGTTCATGCTTTTACTTCTCTTTCTGAAATCTTCCATCTAGTATCTCACCTTCTGTTTGGCTGGCACTGACAGAAAAAAAATGCATCATTTTACTGGATTTTGAATTCAAAGCTTCTTTCTAGGCTGAGTCTCTGTCAAAATGGTCTGTGTATATATCAGTCTGTTTGGGGGTGGAAAGAGGAAAACTGTGTAAGCCAAACAATTTGTGGGGTGCATTTTTAAAATTATAAGTAGATGTTACTTTTTATAAATTCCTGTAGACCACTCTAGCTTTAGTTTGCTGCTCTGTTAAACAGTGTCTTGGCTTGCAAGGACCCAAATGCAAGTAATTTAGTTAGAAGGTGATGCCAACAAGCCCATAGAGAAGTGAGGAAATGAGACAGAGAAAGGAAGGCAGCCAACGCAGGGTGCATTTGCAAACAAATTAGGCTCCGTCCTGCTGGGGAACTCTAAAAGCCCACATGAAACATGTATCTCAGAGGTATGCCAAGGAAGCAAAGCAACAAGGGTATTTACCCACCAACCTCTCCTAGTCATTGGTTGAGGGCTGCCTCAGAGGGCTGTTAATTACCCAGCACTTTCGGCCCATCTTGTGCTAAGGCAGAAGTACTAGAGTACACCTTCAGGAGTAGAAATTCAGGTAGAAGAGCATTACAATGATAATATCTCAAGGAATATGGGCAGGGCTCCACCTGCATTTGGTACAAATAGACACATGAAGGAGATCACATATAATGAACAGATATGTAGAAATGAAAGTATTAGAATTCCCCACTCAAACTTAAATAATAAAGGAGTCATAAGGATTCAAAACTGAAATGTCCAAAGATTGGGGTGGCTTCAGGTAAATCTTGGTCTAGGCTCTTAAATGGTTTGACAGGCACGAGCTTCTTTTCTCTGTTTCTTTGCACCACTTACTATGTGTTGGCTCCATTCTTGATAGTTTCTACTTTATGATTACAAAATAGCTTATAGTAACTCCTTAGGGCTCTATATCCTAGATTCAACATCCAGCCAAGAAAAGAAGGTGTGTTTTTCAAAGAGTTTAAACAAGTCCTAGAATTAAGTCTTTTGGGCTATGATTTTCCTGATTAGGGTCAAGTTCCCACCTTCCCATCCCAATCACTTCAGCCAGGGGGCTTAAGTCTATTAAGACTCAATTCTGAGTTGTTGGAGGGTGGAGGGAAAGGTGACTCTAACTCAAAACACATGGCTCAGAAGTTCAGTCTGTTGGGACAAAAATAGGAGATAATTAATACTAAGGCCCTTAAGTTTAACAGCATAGGTGTTTGATAAACTTAAGGAAAGCAGCTAAATCAATGATATTATATTTCATCTCCCTGATGTCAGAATCCAGCTGAATGTCCAGACGAGAAAGAGATTAATGGTGGTATGGTAATGGAGGGCCAGGAAGAAAATGTAATGGTGAAAGCATGGGTACCAACAGCCACTCCAGGGAACTGAATTCAGACTGTATCTTTGACAACACTAATGCCGGGTAATATTTATTTAGCTGAGCCTAATAAGCAGTGTAAAGAGTCTCATCTCTCAAATTGGCACAGCAAGGGGCCACAGCAGCCAGGCTGCTGATAATTAACAGTGAAATGCCTGGCCTGTTCTCTCCCTGCAACATCCGAAGGGATGCCTGGGACTGCCGGGCAAATTCATTTTCCTCTTGCTAGCTGGAATAAGGATGGAGCTTGCTGCAGAAAATTACTGGAGAGGCAGCTAGCCAAGGGCAGAACAAATGGCTATTCTGAGCAAGCAGGCTGGGCTGAGGAGGGCAACCTACCTTTTTGCTTGTGAAAGGTCATGTACACACTGCATTCTCAGTACGCATAAGCGTAGACCTATACAGGCAACTATGCTGGTTTTAGCTCACAAGTGCTACAGTTGAAATAGTAGTTGCAGAATCAAAGGCTGTTAGAATTCAAATGACCATTGGAGTCTGTTAAGTTCAATTGTATTCACTGAAGAAAAAACAGAAACCTATACAGATGTGTTGCTTATCTAGCATCACAGTGAGCTCATTGTAGAGTTGACTCGAGGGAACACATCATTTCTATTTGACAATCCAGTACTAATAATAACTGTCTATGATCTACATTCTTGAGGTTCAATATAGACCTAGATCTTGTTCCCCTTTTATAGCTGAACCATTTGGTGGAATTCATACAGCAAGTCAGTCGAAAACGGAACACTTCAATCCCAATTGACATTGTCCACAAATAATTCTCGAAGCCTTCTCTAATTAACTAATAGTGATGATGGGAATGATATGTTATTATTTATCTCTTAAAATATACCATGCACTGTGCTAAACAATTTACATGCATTATTGTGAATTATAATCTTCATAGTAACTCTTTGATGTGAATACTACTTTAATTGTATGGTGGAGGAAACTGAGGTTTACAGGGTTTATGAACTTGCCCAAGAACACACAATTTGTAAATGGTGGAACTGAGTTCTGATCTCATGTGTTCTCATTCAAGAGCCAAACCTGTACCTGTAACCACTACTAACCTTAAATTTTCCTCTCAGCCCTGCCAGAGTCTCAATGTCTTCCACCGAATTTTCCTTCAAGAAGAAATTCTATATTCTGAGAGATCTGGTATCATTTCTTTTATCTCTAAAACAGATAATAAATTTACTGTACTTTTAGAATTGCTATTAATGATTTTTGAGATTTGGTACTCTTTTTTTTGGGAGGATCACAGTGAAACGCTACATTTACATATTTAAAGACAGTTTTCCTAAATGTCAGTTCAAAATATAGATTTATCAGAATTTGGAAACGAAAGGATGTTTTTTCTTACTGCTGACTCTACTGAATATCAAGACTGTGCAAATTGCATCCCAGAATTAGAGCACTGTGGGGGCATCTGACCCCGCCCAAGTATCCCTGCCAAATAGCCCATCTTCTCATTTCCCCACCCATGATCTACATGGCTTCCAATTCTCCTTCCTCCAGTTTCTCCAGATGGCAGACATCTTTCAGCCTCCTGGCTCCTGCAACTTCTTCCTACTGAATTGGAGCCAATTCCTGTAATCCAACTTCCTCCTCTTCAAAGGGATGTGCATAGCTTCTACAAGGACGAGGCCATCTGACTCCAATGCCTGTTGCCTTGTGTTGCCAGTGTCCTTATATGACATCAGTTTTCCCCCACTTGGTCTCCATGGAGAGATGACCATTGGCTTGATTTGCATCAAGTTTTCCTGTTGGTCACCTTCTCATCTTAATTCTTTTCTCTCATCTTCACCATTAATATCCCACTGTTCTCTACTTTGAGGCTATTTCTTCCCCCACTATAATAGTGTTATTATAACTTAGGATAGCTGTATTAACTCTGATATTTCAAAATTTTAAGCAGTTTTGCCAATTCTATCACCAAACAGCTGGCTTGAGGATGACCAAAGAATTTACCCTTCATCAGTAGGGGTATGGGAAGAATGCTTAGCATGCAGAGCACCCACTACAGAACAGATGATTGAGGCAGATGCAAGAATTGAAAGAACATACCTGAGTATGATTCATACTTTTCTCTTTTTCTCTCTTACCTTACCTTGTTAAGACCTGTATTTCCCTCTATTTCCTATCTTTAGGCAATTACTGTCTTACATGAGGTAGTCTATTCCTATATTATCAATTAAAAAAATTGGCTTTCTCCTGTTTTCTAGAGACGTTTAGTCTACCTGAATGTTTATAATATGTATAATTGAGCATTTTCTAAACATATAAAGTTTAAAGAGGGCTTATACTGCTCATTGAGATCACCTTTTTTAAAAAAAGCAAATATTTCTTCTGCTGGATCATCCCTTTATCTTCAGTATGGGTACTTCTCACTTTCCCTCTACCACAGTGTTTATATTTTATTGTTTTTTTTTAATTTATTTTATGTTGAGCATTGGTGAAAGCTATGAGTTCTCTCTCCCCAGAACAGTGTCCAAATATCACATACACACACACACACACACACACACACACACACACACACACACAGGATTTTGGCTACAACTTCAAAGTGTTCATTGATGCTCATACAGAAATCCATTCATCATACTGCTGTCAGACTAATAGTTCTATAAGATGAGGATGAGTGAGGTCATCTCATTTTACTTTCCTAATCCCTGTCACCTCCAAAATACAGAATAAAATGAAAAGCCTTCCTTGACTATTACTCAAGTTACTCTTCCTTTCCATTCATCCTTTGCTGTAGGTATTTTGGGTATTTTTATTTATTCATGCCCTTGCTCAAGCTATTCCCTTGACCTAGAATACCTTATTTCATTGTCTACCTTGAAAAAGTACATGCAACTTTCCCTATCCTACTAATGGCACCTTCTGCGAATCCCTCTATCACCTCAACCAACGTAGATGACATAAATGTACTTAAGATTCATCTCATCCTTCTTTACATTACAACTCCCTGAGGCTTTTATCTCTTTGATAGCATTTAGCAGCATGTAAATCTTAAGCCTAAACAGAACCTTAAAAATCATTTTATAAAGCCCTTTTTTTTGGTTTGCTTCATATTATTCACTCATTTATAAATAATAGTAACATTTAAAAATTCTTAATGTATTTTTATGTGCCAGACACTGATCTAGCCACTGGAACATAGTAGTGGACAAGGTAGATAGAGGCTTTGCTCTCATGAAACTTTCTTTATATTGGGAGAAGAAAGATTAGAAATAAGTTTTTTAAAAAACCAGGTAGTTAGAAATATTGAGTATTTGGAAGACCATTACTTAGAGAAATGCTATAGAAAATGACTGAGGAGAAGGAGAGGAAGAACATTATGTTTATTAATTGGGAGGTCAAGAAAGCATCTCAGATATTTGAGTTGAAACCTGAATGATAAGGAGCTAGTCAGGTAATGATGCAGAGAAGGGCACAGCAAGTGCAAAGACCCTGAGGTGAGAGCTTGCTGAAGCAAAGGCAGAGGCCAGTGGGGGACAGGGGAGAGATGTTCTTAGATAAAGTCAGAGAGGAGAAAGGAGTTTGGAATTTATTCTAAATGACATAGCAGTTTTTACAAGCTCCTTGAGAGCAGACCTGTCTTATGTGGCCGAGCACAGGACTTGGCAAAAGAAATAAATGCTGTAAAGAAAAAAGTTTTACAAGCAAGTCATTTTGAGCATGTTAAGATGCTCCATATTGTAAACTGGAAGAAAGTTGTTTCCTAGACTATACAATACATGTCCATGGTCACATTTGGCTAAGAGGAAATGTAGCCATTAAGTAACAACCCTTGGATTTTAATTTCCTCAAGGACCATTGTGGGGACTTTTATGAGCTCATAACAGTCCTACATGCCCTGCAAGTTCCCATTCATTCTACTTTCTTCCATTCTATCTTACCACTGAAATGGTTTGAAGCCTCAGGAGTTTTACAAGCTTCAATCTGCTCTTGGCTTTTTGCCTCCGACATTCAATTTTCACACCTACTTTTATGACTTCAAGAATGGTACTAGACTGGCTTCCTCTGATAGGATATTTTCCCTCTCAACACATTTTCAAACATTACTGATTTAGAAGGTTGTATAAAACATATATGTTCAGCTTAAAGAATAATTAAAGGCAAATACTTGTGTAACCACTACCTAAGTTAAGAAATAGAATGCTGTATTTTAGAAAGTAGGGTTTTAGAACTGAAAGCAACCTTTGGAACCAAATCACCTGGTTTGCACCCTTTTTACAGATGAGAAGTCTAAGGCTTAGAATTGGCAAATGGTTTTTTTTTTTAGTTGTTTTATTTATTTGCGGGGGGAGGGAGGGGAGAGAGGAGAGAGAGAGTCTCAACCAGTTTCCCCATTGCCAGGGCAGAGCCCAATGTGGGGCTCGAACCCACAAATTGTGAAATCATGACCTGATCTAAAATCAAGAGTCAGATGCTTAACTGACTGAGCCACCTAGGTGTCCTGGGCAAGTGGTTTTATGCAGGCCACACTGCAGTTACTGATGCAGCTAACAGAATCATAACTCTAAACCAGCAGGCCCAATAGAGATTAGGGGATCAGTTTCTCAGACCAGGTTGTCTGGGCTCCTATATGAACATTTTCAGTCAGAGCTGAGGGGGTAAGAGCTAAATTTCTCATGAAGGGACTGTTGTTTTTCTTTCCAGAAGCTCTCTATGAAGCTCTCTACTGATTGATGATCTACCCTTCATGGTGCTTGCTAATTTCCTGGTGGTTAGATTTTTAGCATGGAGTTCTTTCTTTTTCTTTTCTTTTCATTCATTCTTTCTTTTTTTAATCATCTACTTGTCATGTTTAGAGTTGACATTTTCTGAGTATCATAAGATTCTGGTGAGTAGTGGAATCAGAAGTGGTTTGGAGTTCTAGCTCAGCAGCTTTTTATTCCAAAGAAAGTTTTAGTTGGAGGGGTGGAGTGTTGTAATCATATCTGGTCATTTCCTTAGTAGGGTTGAGATCTAGACTGGGTAATTCTGTCATTAGTATTATTTCTTTTCTCTGTCTCTCTGTTTCTCAGTTTCTCTCTCTCTCTCTCTCTCTCTCTCTCTCTCTCTCTCTCTCTCTCTCACACACACACACACACACATACACACACACACAACCCACACACTCACATCAATAAGCCAATTAACATTCATACCTTGGAAACACCAAAAGATGGGGAAAATAGTTACACAAACATCTGTATATAGTCACATGTATACATCATGTGAATTTTTGCTCCTCAGAAGAGACTTTCTTGACCTTCATAGGCAAGAGAGAAAGGGCAGCATTTTTGGATTCCTAAGAATTTATTTGAAGGTAGAAAACTCAAATGTCTTCTATCCCAGGTAGAAAATGAATGTAGTGTGCAAGGAGTAGTGGGAGACCATGGTTAACTGGAGATAATTTGCCCATTTGTGATACTGTAATATCATAAGAAATACTTATTTAGTTTTTGTCCCAAGTTCTTGGCATAGAGCTCCTGAAACTCTTGGCATTTCTGAGTGATAGGCATAATAAAAATATCTTTTTTTCAGTTTATTAATTTATTTTGAGAGAGAGAGAGAGCACGAGGGAGGTGCAGAGAGAGAGAATCCCAAGCAGGCTCCACACTGTCAGTGAGGAGCCTGCTGTGAGAATTGACCTCACAAACCATGAGATACTGACCTGAGCCAAATCAAGAGTCAGATGCTTAACCTATTGAGCCATCCAGGTGCCCCAGAAGAGTATCTTTTGTTATTCATAATAAGTCCCTTTAATCATACCTGAGTTTATGCTAATGACATGACTCTGGAAGGATGGGGGCTGGTTGCCAGAGGAACTAACCATGTAAATTGAAGGTTGAACTTGAAGCCCCACTCTCCAAACTCTGGGGAAAGGAGAGGGGCTGGAGGTCGGGCTATCACTAATGCCAATGATTTAACCAATCATGTCTACTTAATGAAATCCCCATAAAAATCCTAACTGAAGGGTTTTGGAGAGCTTCCTGGTTGCTGAGCACATTGAGGCGCTGGTTGTGGGTAGCACGCCCAGACAGGGCATGGAAGCTCCATGCTGCTTCTCTCCCATTCCTTACCCTATATGCATCTTTTCCTTTTTGCTATTTCTTTGCTATTTCCTTCTCTGCTGTATCCTGTATAATAAATGGATAATAGTAAGTGAAGTGCTTTCCTGAATTCTGTGAGCCATTGCAGCAAGTTATCAAACCTGAAGAAGGGTTATAGGAACATATAATATATAGCTGGCTGGTCAGAAGTACAGTGACAACCTGAGACTTTTGATTGGCATCTGAAGTAGAGAGCAGTATTGTGGAACTGAGCCCTTAACCTGTGGGGTCCGTACTAACTCTGGGTAGCTAGTGTCATAATTAAGTTAAATCATAAAGACACTCAGTTGATGTCTGCTGAGAATTGAAGAATTGCTTAGTGTGGGGGAAAAGCCACACATTTGGTGTCAGAAGTAAGTTAGTGCAGTGAAGTAGGGTTTTTCCCCCCTTTTTAGAAGTCTAAAGACATTTACATTCAAACGTTTAAAAATATGTTAAGACCCCCAAAAATAATCTGCAGTGAAATGAACCCTATAGCCACTTCTTTCCAAGTTTGTCATCTCTGAATATTTTCACAATAGTCAAATCAAATTAAAATCGCCATACAGTGTGGTGTCAGTGAGGGGAAAAACTTAACAAGTGATAGGGTATGGTTCAGAGGTCTGGTGGTGATGATGGTAGAGAAGGATATGGGGCAGAGAAGGGGCCAATGTAGAGGATTTGCCTACAAAGCAGTCTGTCTCTTGGTAGATGAGTGTGATTTATCATTGCACTCTCCCCATGCTTCATTTGGATTATTTGTTTTCTACACTGTTTTCCATATCTTAAATTCTTTCTTCAGCTCTGTCAATTCTACTGTTACAATCATCCACTAATTTTTCCTTCAGCTATTTTAACTTTCAGTTCCAGAATTTCATTTATTCTTTAAAAAAGATTACAATTCATTGCAAAATTTTTCAATCTTAATTTTTATCTGTTTCAATAAAGCAAAAGGTGATTTTAAAGTCTGTTTCTTATTTTCACACATAAGGGAGACTACATGGTTTTCTTTCTGCTGTCTGAAGTTTCTGATGCTTGTTTTTAAAGATTTTCTATTTTTACCTGATTACATTTACTATATTATACTTGAAAAAAATATTTGTGGAAGTTATTTCAACCTAGGCTTATGTTATCTTCCTCTAGAAGGTAATTTTATTTCTTTTTGTCATATGCTTGGGACACTAGCAGTTTGAGGGCACCTTAATCCCAGTTAGGGATTTAGATTATTTTGGCAACCTGGATAATTCAAAGTTAAACTGTGTATGAGAGCTGGGTGACTTTGATTCCAAGTTTTGTCTTCCTGATAGAGTGAGACTGACAAAAACCCTTTATATGCTCTCAGATGCATCTTCCATATGGGCACCAAATAATAGTTCACCTCTCTGGATTTGCAACTCCACTGGATTTGGGCGGTAATTCCTCTCTATCTTATTTACTCTTTTGTTCTTTCAAGCCAAATTTTATTGTTAATTTTAAAAATACATTTTCCCAGCTCTTTTTAGTTGTCCTCAGTGATAAGGCTAATACAAATTACCTAGTCTTCCATTACTAGAGGCGGAAGTCTCAAGCTAGTGAGATTTATAGACTAGTCACCTGTATAAATTTTAGAGGGTGGGTATACACTGGCTAGGAGAACAATATCTGAACTGCCCTCTTTCTCAGATACTGCCCTATTACCTGTTTGCTTGTTTTTTTCTTTTTCTGTTTTTTTGGGATTACCTCGTTTCATGGACAGCCACTTCCTGCTTTCCTTTGCCTAACTCCCTATGGAGCCATACTTATGATGCAGAACTATTAGCAGAAGGGAAAAAGATGTCTACCCACTGATAGTCTTCCCCTTCAGTTAAATATACGTATATATTTTATAATAAAAATATACATCTATCTATATCTATCTATCTATCTATCTATCTACCTATTATCTATCTATCTATCTGCTTTGATGAATGGCCAGGAGAGAAAGTATGAGATTTTAGAAAATACATAACTTGGATCCTGAAAAACAAGCCATTTTCTTTTGAGAAACTCAGGATATGTGACATCTTCAGATTCAATTGTATTCTTTTTGTGAGATTCAACTAAAGATTCAACTTCTTTTCAACACATGCTTCTGATGGATTTGAAAGTTGGCATATCAATCTGTGAGTACTTGCAAAAGAGGCTTTCTTAATTTTCTTGGCTTAAAATTCCTTAAAAGAAGTTTTTTTAGTGAACTTTTTATTGAAATATAGGATAAATACAGGAACATGCACATACAAATGCACAGCTAAATGAATTTTGGTAAAGTTAGCACATTCATGTAACCAGGTCCCCAAAATAGAACTAGATCATTACCAGCACACAGATGCCTCTTTATCATCCCCCTTCTAGTCACTAATCCCTCAAGGGTAACCACTATTCTAATTTTATACTGTAGATTAATTCTGCTTATTTTTGAACTTTACATATAGAATTGTTTAGTATATATTTTTACGGCTGGTTGTTTGGTTTTTCTCTCTCAACATTGTGTTTGTAGGGTATATTAATATTATTGCATGCAGTTGTAAATTATTCATTCTTATATTTTGTATAGTAATCCACTCCATGAATATACTATGATTTGTTTATCATTTCTACTTTTGATGGACAGTGGGAAGTCTCAACATTTTACAAACAGTGCTATTACAAAAATTCTTGTGCATTCTCATTACCTTTTAGTAAATATAGATGGCAGGAAGTATCTTGAACTTCATCTTCTAAATTTTATCCTGTTCACCAGGACTGTGACCCAGATTCTGGTCCTTGATCTTTTAATTTGGGCCAAATACAGATGAAGAAAATAGATGATTTCCATGAACTACTTCCTAGATAAGATAGGAGCACGTCGTCTGGCTGACTGTGGTCTTTTGCCTGAGCTGTATATCCAGAATCTAGTGGTTGAGTCGGATGAGCTTGATAAAATGGTAGAAAAATCTCTTTGGTATAATGCCTCAGTTTGGCTTAAACCCTGGGTCTATACCCTGAACATTGCTTTGTAGTTTCATTTGAGGAAACAAATGACATCTACTACCCATTATGAAGTTTTAGAAGTTAATTATGCCGTGTCCCAATTGAATATTTTAACAATGTGAGAAGGGGCACCTGAGTGGCTCAGTTGATTGGGCATCTGACTTCAGCTCAGGTCATGAAATAATGGTTCATGAGTTCAGCCCTGCGTTGGGCTCTGTGCTAACAGATCAGAGCCTGGAGCCTGCTTTGAATTCTGTGTCTCTCTCGCTCCCTGCCCCTCCCCTGCTTGCACTCTGTCTCTCTCAAAAATATGTAAAGATTAAAAAAAATTAACAATGTGAGAAAAACCTGTTTTTTAAATAAAATATCCAGTCTCTTATGTAAATATTATTACAATTCTATTAGCTAATGACATTCTGTGAGAATTCACAAAAGAAGGAATATCTGCTTGTGAGGCCTTCAAATTGCTCTAAATTTGTCTGGATAGAAAAACTGTCCATAGAGCAAAAGGTGCTTAAAACAGGATATTATAACCAATGCAAGTTATTGTCATATATGCCTCAAAGCTAGACAGATGGCTAATTGGCAATTAGAGTAGAATTACTCATTTATTCCACAAAAACCAAATGAGCCTCTACTATTTGCTCCTCTCCATGTTAATATAGTTTACATTAAATTTTATTAAATTAAATGTTAATTATATAACATAGTATCATCATAACATGATCTACTATAATTCCAGAGAGTGATAAGAGCTAGAGAGAAAATAAATCGGCATAAGATGGGGAGCCGGATGTTATTTTAGATGGATAGTAGAAAGGAGTCAGGAAATTACTGAATGAGTGACACATGCAAAGACCTAAGTGAAGTAAGGGAGTATTGCCTTGATCTGGTGGAAAGTATTCCAGGAAGAGAGATTTGCAAAACCATAGGTTGTGAGAGGGAAAGGAGAATAGAAGATTCAAGGAGGGCAAACAGGACAGTATGGCTGGAGTATAGTGAGCAATGTCGAGGGGGAAAGATGGTCAGGTGAAAGAGGAAAAGGAAGACAAGGGCCATATAAGGAATTTGCATTTTATTCCAAGGTGATAGCATTCCACTGGATCTTAAGTGAGGATTTCTAAGAATGTGGTTTGATTTCACATATGGTTGGGAAAGATCAATTTGGCTGCTGCATAGAGAATGGATTATAGATAGATATTAAGAATGGAATAAGAATGGAAATTTTTGGAGAAACTCATTTGATTCCCTGGGGTTGGGAGATGGGAGAGATGTGTAGTGAAGGCTGCTGCAGGGCAGAGTAGGACATTTGTCCCAAGGAAGAAAGGGATTTACATAAATTAGCTAATCATCAGAATTAGATGAGCCACTACATTTCACTCTTTATTTTACAGATGAGAAAACTAAGACTCAGAAAGCCTAAGTAACTTTCTAAAGGGAAAAGATGTGATGAACACATTGAAAACAGGAAGGAATTTGGGGAAACGTGACTTCTGTCACTAAGTCAAACTATTCATATGCAATAAAGTAAGATTATTGGTAAGAGTTACAAACATTTTGAAATTGACTTCTGAATTTCTCTCTCTCTCTCTCTCTCTCTCTCTCTCTCTCGAACTGAAATTTTGGTGAAACAAAATGGCCAGCTTATCATCTTGAGATGTATTTTAGAAAAAGCAATACTGACTCTGAACTTTTTAATGGTAAATCCAAGCCTTATTAACTCCTAAAACTTGGGGACAGTGTCCGGCAATGGTAGGTGCATAATAAATATTTGTTGAATGATTATATGATGAAACAGAGTCAGAAGAATTCTAAGAAGTTATAGAAAAAGTACCCCCTCTGTACTTTGCACTGTACTAATATTGAGAAAGGACAATTAAAGCATTAGTCACATGCTTTGGACTGTGACAGAAACTCAGTTCAACCTGATTTAAACTTAAAGAACATTCACTGACCCATGTAATTAAGTCTATGAGGGTAGTTCTAAGTTCAGGTATGGCTGGATCTAGGGTTTGTATGGCATTTAAAGAATTCTCTCTGTCTTTGTGTCTTTCTTTCTCTTTCCATTTATTTGTTCATCTTTCCTTCACATTGGCTTCATTCTCAGGCTGGCTGTCTTCACATGGAGATCCTCCTATGGTTATAAGCTTACATCTTTGAGTTTATTAACACCAACAGAAAGAATTCCCTTTCCCAAATGATTCTATCAAAAGTCTTCAGGGGCCAGGCCAGTCAGTCCATGTGAACATGGGCTGAGAGTAGGTGGGGAGTGGTTTCCAAAGGAAGAGTTTGGAATGATTAGCAGAAGTTAGAGTGGATAGTGGTAAGAGTTGCAACAATGATGTACTACCAAAGTGAAAGAAAACGGGAATCTTGCAGCCAAAGAGGCAATTTCTGCTTATGAAATCTCCCTAAAACCCAGGGCACCTCAACTCCAGATCAAGGCTGGGCAGGTCAGCATTCAAAAGACTCTTCTGCTTGTAATACTGACACTGTAGATATTTGTAGATGTTTCCTAAAGTTCTTTCAGGCTTCCTGAGGCAGCTAGATTTTCCCAAGACCCCCTGAGAAAGTTAACAGACTTCTTGGGTATATAAGAGCTCACAGAACCAGCAGTCATGGCCATGCTTCTGTCCTCACAGACTCTCCATTTATTGGTATGAAGCCCAACTACCCATGGTTAATTCATAGCTTTTTTTTTAATGTTTATTTATTTGCGAGAGAAAGAGAGAAAGACAGAGTGCAAGCAGGGGAGGGGTAGAGAGTGGGGGAGGTACAGAATCCAAAGAAGGTTCCAGGATCTGAGCTGTCAGTACATAGCCTGAAGTGGGGTTCAAACTTGTGAACCAGAAGATCATGACCTGAGCTGAAGTCAGATGCTTAACTGACTGAGCAATCCAGGCGCCCCCATCCATAGCTTTTTAAAGTCATTCTTCGCGTTTATTAGAGGAACCATGAGCCCAACGTTTGCTTTCCTCTGAAGCCCAAATGCTATAGAGTGAAATAGCAAACCAAATGGGGTAGCAACTTCAGGCAAATGTGTAGCTTTTACTCCATGATGAAGGTAATCAAAGAAACCAACTGCTTTCCTACACTCCACAAAAATGCCTTCCAAACAGATATTTCCTAGCCATTTGAAAAGCGAGTCAACTTAAGAACTCCAAAACAATTAAATTAATTGAAAACACATTTCATAAGAGAAATTGGATAGATTATTTGAGGTCACGTGCATCTGCCAATGAGTATTTACCTCATCATTTGCATCTTTACTTTGCCTCCCCAGTTGTAGCATTTCTGAAATCCACTTATTTCTCCTTTGTGTTTAAATTTTGAAAATGGGTGTTTCTAGTTATGGCTCCATAAGATCAGTATTTACCCCTTTCCCAATTTTTGTCATATGTGCTATATCATCAGGGTTCAGTGAAGGAAAGAGAAACCCCTCTAGGTATTTCAAGAAGAAGGTGATTTAATACAGGGAAATAAGTGCTCACAAAATGGTGAGAAGAATGGAAGTCAGAGACACCAGTGGGATCTCGGTTTCAATGTCAAAGTCAAAAAATTATGGTCATCACATTTTCCACTCTTGCTGCCTTCTTAATTCTGTCACTCCTGTGAGGTTGCTGAGTGGAAAGAACCCTGAGTCTGACTCCTGGATGCACTCAAATTTTTCAAAGCTTACTATAACTGCCTCTACTGCAGCAAGACTGCCTCCACTTTATTTCTGCCTTACAAAACTCAGGCAACTGTATCTAACTGGCACAGCATAATTCATATCCAGAGCCCTAACAGCAAGGGCATCTGGAAAGTGTAATTTTAAGACTTCCCTCCTTGGAGAGAAAAGAAGAGGTTGAGAGAATGAATCCAAGAACATGCCACTCACTTTATAAATTAAAGTTTTTTTTAAGAAGACCTTATATTTATACTGTAAATGTAAATCCAGGATCATTTGCCATTAACAGAAGGTATTTGTCAAAATAAACGCAAGGAAATTTTTTGCCTTACATTTACCAAAAATATTTTTCCTCCCTGAGAGAACAGAGTAATTATTAAAGGCTCTTTTCCCAGGCTTTCCCCAAACTGCACTATTCCCCCATGCTACCCTCATCTATGTATTTTGTGTGAGCCAAAAGCCAATATTTGAAATTAAATGACAGGTCATGTGTGAATTAAAGCAGACGTCTATGCCAAGGTGTATTCAAGCTTTCTTCTTTTTTCCTGGTTGAGGAATGGAGAGGATCACATAGAACTGGTCCCACCAGTAGTGTGCATCAGCGTACTTTGGGAAATGCTTTCTTAGATTGCAATCAGTTTGAAGGTGCCTTGATCTCCTCCTCTGCCTTAAGTTCTAGAATAGACCTCATATTTTTTTCATCCAACCTGGAGTTACAAATATGAGAGGAAAAAATATTGGGAATGGTGACTCAGGGAATTTTGGGGAGTGAAACAAAGACCAACAGTCTGTTTAAAGCAGGGTCTTATTGCCTTTGCCTAGGGTGGGAGGTGGGGGACTGGGGACACTCCTACAGGTTGAGCTATAAGTTCTGGACAAAGAGTTATCCACTTAACCAACTCCTTTCCTGGTGCTTGGAGTCTACCCAGCTGACCAAACCCATCTCTGCCATGAGGACAATTGTTTTCTTCTTTCCTCCACTTCCCCTTGGTCAGCTCACCTCTTAACCTCCCATCCCCAACTCTACTTCATTTCCCCCCCACCACAGCTACCACTACCAGCTTCAGTACAAATCATCATCTGGCTTTCAAGAGCTCCATGAGTCTCCATTTTGTTTACAGCAGAATCCTTAGCATCTAGAATACTGCTTGTGGTAGACATTCAATTCCCCCTGGATGAATGAATAACAGATGGGTGAGTGAGCAGTCAGCCTGCTTGGCTCAGCCAGGCTAACCCAGAAAGAAGCCTGAACTCATCTCAGACTCATTCTGGACTTTACTGTGTTTCACACAACGTCAGATTGATCAAAACTATTTATAATGGAATGCACTCCAGGCTCTAGACTACATGAATCAAATATAGGCCTTTAAGTTGTTGTAAACTGAATTTTGAGATAATGTTGGTAGGTTCTCCTTTGGTCTTAGAGAATGAAAAATTGAGTTGAGCCTTGACTCTACCATCTCCTGGATGGCAAGTCACTTTCATTTTCTGAGCCCAAGTTTTCTCACCGGTAAAATGGGGGAGGATTTACTTTTTGCTTAATTCACTACCTACTGCATGGGTCATACTTTTTGCTTAATTCACTACCTGTTGCATTAGGCATTTACCCATGTATTTTATCATTGAAGAAGTACTTTTCTGAGTGCCTACTATGTGCAAGTCTTTTAAATGTCATCTTCTTAGTGTGGCATTTTATTTTATTTAAAAATTTTAATGTTTTATTTATTTTTGAGGGAGAGAGACAGAGCCTGAGTGAGAGTGAGAGAGGGGAAGACACAGAATCTGAAGCAGGCTCCAGGCTCTGAGCTGTCAGTACAGAACCTGGCGCAGGGCTTGAACTTGCAAAGTGTGAGATCATGAACTGAACTGAAGTTGGACGCTTAACCAACTGAGCCACCCAGGCGCTTTTAGTGTGGCATTTTATAATCACCTCATGTAACATTTCAGCTCTACTATTCCAACATGCCTAATCCTCGTTTCTGCTTTATTTTTCTAACAAGTGCTTTCATTTTTAAACTTAATACATGTTTTATTCATTTATATCATTTATTATAGTATCTATTTCATTTGTATTGTGTATCTCCCCCTGATAGGTTTTAGGCTCCATGAGAGGGATGATTGATTAATTGATTGATTATGCTTTTGTCTTTCTAGAGGCTGTCCCATAGTGAGCACTTAATAAATAATGTTGAATTAATAAACAAATGCCCCATGCTCAGAGTACAAGTGCTGATATAAACCAGCCTACCATATGAAACTCAAATTTATTTTCTTTTTAGAGAAATCTCACTAACGTATGTGTATTCTGTACAGATGGCTTGTACAGAGGGTTGGAGTTACATTGAAGGAAAAATTAGGAAGCCAGCATATAATCCAGGCAAGAAATGACAAAGAAAATAAGGAGACAATTAGAAAATATTGAGGATATAGAATTGCAGGGCTTGGCTCCTTAGATGTGAGGTGTGGTGGGGAAAAGTGAAATCCACATTGAATTCCTAGTTTCTGGGTTGGGCAACTGGGTGGAAGAAAATTATGCTCACTGACATGGGGATACCAGTGAAGGAAATGGTTGTTTGAAGACAAGCATGAGGAGAGAATTTATTGTCAGGTGCCTATGGGCCAACATGTTCACTGAGAGGTTGAATATATGGCTCTGGATTTAGAAGAGAAATTTAGGCTCGAGATAAAGATTTGTAAGTCATAATCCTAGGCTCCAAGGACAGCATGCAGAGTGAGGATAGGGAAGGGTTAAGAGGACACCACCATTTGGGATAAATATTCTTATCCCGCCTCTCCATAGATGAGACCACTGGGGAGTGCCCAATTATTCTCAAAAATTAGCTTTTTGTCTATTCCATTTGAGAACCCAGAGTTCTGCACCATGGATAATGCAAAAGACTTTCACGTACTTAAAATCCAAGACTACTACAGTCTTTTTCAGGCCAAATACCCACAATTCTTTTAGTTTCTTTACAAAACAATGTGCTAGATAGTTCTGGGGTTGGGAGCCAGAAAACCTCAGCTGATATAGCTTAAGATCTGCCATGGCTAATGGGTGACCTTGAACAACACATGGATTTTTCTTTCTGTTAATTTCCTCATCTGTGAAATTATGGTGTTAACCTCCATGAAGTTCCTGAGAAGACATATCGGGAGCGTTTGAGTGATCAAATAATGAAATCTAGAGTAGATATTTATTAAATATCTTACAAGAATCCAGTTTCTATTCCATTCCAATAATAATTTTGTTGTTGGACCCATTCCAGTTCCTCTATATATTCTTTTTTTTTAAAGCATTTATTCATTTTTGAGAGAGAGAGACATAGAGTATGAGGAGGAGCGGGTCAGAGAGAGAGGGAGACACAGAATCTGAAGCAGGCTCCAGGCTCTGAGCTGTCAGCACAGAGGCCGACGTGGGGCTCGAACTCACAAACGGTGAGATCAGACCTGAGCTGAAGTCGATCGCTTAACCGACTGAGCCACCCTGGCGCCCCCCTCTATATATTCTTTAAAGCATACATAAGCCTAAACAGTACACAGAGCTCTTTAGCATGGTCATGACTAATACAGCAGAGCACATAAGAAGATAGAAGAAAATACAGACTCTATACCTTTGTTATAGGCTGCTGGCTGTTGTCAAGCTGCTAGTGATTTATTTAGCAGTCTGGTTGCAAAAAAGCAGGACTAAACCATTTGCACTGATACTTTAGATTTTCTTTAAAAGCAATTAACCCAAATTAATACAATATTCACCAAAAGTTCTGAAAACAAAACAAAACATAACAATAAAATCATCCATTTAATGATTTAATAGTAAGGCTTCTTAAAGGTAGCTTAAAAAAGTGGTATTTATGTTGTGTGCTTTCCCAAATAAGATCTTAATATGTTTTGCAAACATGACTCAAATGCCAATGGTACTTCCTCCTCTATGTCTTTCAAAAAAATGGAGCTAGTGAGAACTGAAGAAACATGGTGATATTGAAAATGTGGTCTTTGGAGTTCATGTGCGTAACTGTAGTATATTATTGTTTAACTTATCTCCATTCCTTCCTTCCCCCCACCCCTCAACCTCTAAGGGAAGTGTGTACTTTCCTATCCAATTTATATTGACCTTGATCATGTGCTTGTTTAGACCAATGGAATATGTGTATAAATGACAGCATTACTGCTGCTTGATATCTTTCTGCCATTTGACACTTTCAGCTTCTCCCCTTTGAAATGGGGTTGTCCTGAAGTTGAGATAGAGCATGGTTCTGCTAGTGCTTCTGGAAACTTTTTCCTCTATCATGAGAAAGGCTTCTCCCTAGTAGCTTCTCCCTTTTCAGTCTGAATCTCAAAATAAGATTCATGGAGCAAAAATGCCCCAGTGTATCTACAGATGTAATGTGGTCCTAGTCAACTGGTAGACCCTCAAGCATAAGTATAAGTGATTGTTTAAAATCTCTGAATTCCACGTCAGTGTGTTATGCAACATCATTGTGTCAATAGTTAACTGAGTATCATTTGGCATAACAACCTTTTTGTAGATTTAACCCCCTGTGAGATCTCTGGTCTCTGTAACTACTCTGTACAGGGCTTAATTGATTTAGAGCAGATATCAAGACAGAGTTGTGCTTAGCAAAAAGGTGCTTGACAATTTTTTAAAGCTTAGAAATAAATTTTACCTCTCTAACAGTTGACCTTTTTTTAAGGTCTAGAGCTCAACTGAAGGAAATTTTTCCTCTTGGGGATAGTTAATGTCTGGATGCATTTGACTGTCATGACTCGGGGTGGAGGTGCCACTGGCATCTCGTGAGTAGAGGCCATGGATGCTGTTAAACATCTTACAATGTACAGCTCCTCACAACAAAGAATTATCCAGTCCCAAATGTTAACAGTGTCAAGGTTGAGAAAAGCTGGCCCAACCTTATATTTATTTCTCTTGGGGCATATCAAATTTATCTTTGGGCAGCACAGCATTAAAACTGGTATCACTCATTAGGAACAAATAGGAAAAATTGGCCAAGGATATGATATCATTCCAGATAGCCTCCTGAGAAGGGAACAGAATTCTTTTATTGTGTATTAACCCATTGAAAAACATAGAGCAAAAGTAATTATTTGCTCCCTTTTTGAGATTTAAAAATCTTTAATTGGATAAAAAAAAGGCTTTCCTTTTTTACCAGCACTTCAGGATATTTCTGTATTGCTCAAACATCAGAGGCCTCATGATTTAGTTATTCATTTACTTTCTCATCCATTCACATTATTTATGGAGCACCTATCTCGTGCCAGGCAATCTTAAGATTTCTCATTCCAAGATGTCAGGTTTAATTCTATTTGTTTTGTTTTTACTGAAATGGAGCTACATCCCAGTGAAGAGTGTGTGTTGAAGTTCACATTTATTTTAAAGCACCCCAAGACTAAATATAATATTTCTGTTCACCCTGCACCTTTGAGCACCCCTTCCTATGTTATGAACTTCAAAAAGAAGTGGAGCCTGCCTCTCACTAGAGATATATAAGATGTATTGTCTCATCCTCCCTTATGAACACCCCAATAAAACTGTGTAGGACTTTGTATTAGACTCTAGTGGGTCCTGGTAATGGCCAGAGGTAGTTGCAAAAGTTTTAGTGGTAGCAATATAAGCACAGCTTCACTTTACAGACATATTTCTCAGTGTGTTTTATGTTGGTATATTTTATAAGCAAATATTTCATATGCTTTGTTAGTAAGAGGCATCCAGCAGAATCTAATACAACTGGGTGAATGAAGATGAGTTTTAAGTTGAAGAACAACAGTGACACCAAGAGAGAACTGCTGGGCAACAGGCTTTTATCCACCTGAAACAGAAGGAATTTTCTGGCAAATACACAGGCCCAGTCAGGTCCTCGAAAATGTCTAATGTAGCAAAAATATCCTCACCTCCCACTGCAGGCTCCAGGAGAAGTCTCTGTTATGAAAGATCCTATTCCAGCCCTCTTAGCTCTGCCATTTTGAAGCCACAGTGAGCTACATCCCAGTGAACCAGGGGTTGGAGAGCTAAGGACTCAAGCAGGAAGACAGTGCAGAACCTGACCCAAAGAGGTGAAGGTGCAGACAACACACAAATGTTGTACTTTTCTGGCCTCAATGAACTGAAATAATGTCCTTTTTTCCCTTCTAATTTGATTTTGCTGCTTTGGATTCAAACCCAGTATCTCCTTCCAATAATGCTCTTTTCTGTACAGTCACAGAAAGAGTAGAAGACAGCTAGCAGGAAAACAATGGTCTGACACTTAAAGAGAAAATCAATAGCAGATGTCCTCCTTTATGTTTTCTCAGCTAATCTGTACAAAAACCATGTGGGAAGGCTTAGTTCCTATTTTTCAGGTAAGAAAACAGAAGCTCCCAGAGGGTAATGAACTTGAGTTATAATTGAGGCATGTCTGATTTTCAGGTCTATATTCTTTTTAATTAACTACAAAACCTAATGTTGACTCTCTTTTATGACCTGTTAATATTCAAATCAATATGATTTTTGTCATGGAAAAATCCAAGCTCTACCAGAAGGGAGGAAGCGGGGAACATAAATTCAGCCCCTTCAAATCACATGGAGAGGCAAGAAATCTGCTCTGAGTTGGCAAATTTGATTTTGAGGACTCCAGGCATGGGAACTGTGTCAGAGTCAATATATCTGCTCATGGACAGTGGACCTGGTGACTGCCAAGCTGTTTACTGTCCACTTTTGACCCACCTGCTCCACTCACGATAATTTTGCAGCCAGAAGATCAGTGAGGTAAAGGTGGCCTTGTGCCCCCTCAATTTTGCCCTCTGTCTTCTCTGTGGGTTTTTTGACACCACATTGTTGGTAACCAGTGGCCACTGGCTTATAGGCACAAGTCATCTAAAGTAATAAAACAAGAGGTAAATGCCCAGAGCCAGCCATTGAATTTTTAATGTCTGAAGGCTTTCTTTGAGAAAACATGGTTTCTTCAATGAATCAGATGGAGTACAGCAGGTACATGTGTGGATTCTGGAACCATATTATTCAAACCCTTGAGCAATCATTGGCTATTCTATTTACTCCCTGTGTGACCTTGGAGATTTTACTTCACATTTTCAATGCCTCAGTTTCCTCATCTGTAGAACAGACTCATTTATTAATTTCACATAAGTTCTGCCATGTACCACAACCTTGATTCCATATGCTGGGGATGGAGCATACACAAAACCAACCAAGTCCTTCTGTTCTCATAGAGGAGACAGAACATTAATGGATTTATTTGTAGCATAACTTCAGATAGTGCTAAATGCCATAAAATCAAATAAAGCAGAAGAGGGTGGGAGAGTTGAGGGAAAGGATGGCAATATTACAAAGAGCAGAGATGGAAGGCTCTTGGAGGAGATAAAACACAGACAAGACCAGAATAATGTGAAGGGAGGGAGCCACACAGTATCAGGCAAGACTATCCCAGGCAGAGGGAGCAGGAATGTAAAACAAAACATAGCAATTGTACCCACTTTATGGGAGTCCGTGCAAGTTAAACGGACTTTATATTCATACATATAAAATGAGACCATACCAACTACTCTGTGAAGGTTAGCTTTGCATACATCTTAGAATCTGAGTTGAAAGAATGGTAAAGTTCTATTCCACCTTTCCCTTATAATGCAAGCATCTCCCAAAAGAGTCAAGGAGCTTCAGCTTAAGTATCTGTCATGATGAGGAGCTCGTAACTCAAGAAGCAAGGTCTTGCCTCCATTGTTGGGTAGCTTTTCCTTGTGAGGAAGTGCCTCCTTCCACTGAACTTATACCCTATCCAGGAAGCCACAAAAACTTAGTTGCTCCCTCTTTCACAGGACAATATCTCCAAAGTTCAAAAATAACTTTCCTCTGCACTCCATCAGTACCTTCAACCACTTCTTACCTGTATGGCTTCCAGATTTCTCATTTTCATTTGATCATCTCAAAAACATAGTAAAATAGGCTCAGTCTCCAAAAAATGGAGGTAAAATGATGAGATTAGTGTTTGAGGCTCAAACCCCCCACTCAAAACTCCTTCCTAAAAGCACAGTCCCCAGATAAAGAAGAATGTATCTACTCTTAGTGTTGTGTGGCTTCCACTACCTGCCATCTTGCTCAGGCATAAACCCAGCCTGCACCAATTTGAAATCACATCCATGATAATGGTTAAGAGAAGTAGTTGACTGACCAGTGCTTCAAGTGTCCTGGAAACCAGAGTGGAGAAGAGAGAAAAGAGGGTGGCCATGACCAGTGTTGGGTTTAGGACAGATGATATTGCCATATTATTAATTAAGCATCAGATCAATGGGTTAGAATAGAGCTGATGAGTCAAAGATCTTAGGTTCCATTTCCTGTGAGCCAGCCAGCTGGGTCCTGCTACCCAGCATCTGCTCAACTCCTTACCCTGCCGGCTGCCTCATAAAACAAGCTGTGGCTGCAAAGCTTAGAGGGTATAGAGGACTCACCACTTAGCATAAAGCCATCCCTGCTGCTAGAAAATAATCCCAAAGAGAAATCTGCCTGATGGTAGATGACTCAGGCCAGGTCGTCTTTAGAACTTACCTAACTTTGAGCAGATTCTCCTTGGCATTATTTATGAAAGGATGGGCAGATTTTATCACTATGGAGTACAGGCCTGAATTTTAAGCAATGCATTCAAATGCATTGTGAAGTTCCATATCATCTTTTCCTGATTAAATTAATAGTCAAACATAGACATTTGGGGCAGTAGGTAGACATAAGAGATAACACCAAAGGCAGTCATGTTTTGATCTGTTTATTTGTTTGTTTCAATTTTTATATTTGGAACAAAAATCTTAATTCTTAAATTGGAGGTAGGAAGGGTGAATGCAAGAAAATTGAGACACCCACATAAGCTGATCTGATATTAAGCAATAGTCACAGTACAAACAGCCTCTAATCGCAGCTTCACAGTGATTTATCTGCTCTCCTGGACTGGCTTGATAAAGCAGCCACCCCACTGATGTTCATATGATGCCACTCCAGGACTCAATTTGCTGGGAGCTGCCAATTGGCTGAGTAACTGCTGGAAAATAATGAGCCAGTTTCTCATTGGTCAACTATTTGACTAGCAGACAAGTTGGGCAAGGCCAGGAATCTTGTGGGGGCTGTTCCATTCCAGGACACAAGGCCATCTGACCTTGATCCAAACTGGGCAAGTTGCCATTTGGGGATCCTGACACCAGTAGCCATAAGAATTTGCCGATTCATCCTGCCTGACTCAAAGTTTTGCTGTTGTGGAAAATGTGTCTGCAAAATTTTACTGCCTTCTGCAGCTTGCAGATATATATATATATATATATATATATATATATATATATATATATAAATTTTTTAACTTGGTGGAAGTGAGAAATTACTATTCCCTGAGCCCTCTGTACCCAGTCAAAGTCCAGTCATTCTTGAAAGTCAAACTCATACATGGGTATATTTTTTACTGCCGAAGTACACGATAATCTCTCTCTCCCCTAAACTTCTACAGCTTCAATTGTTCACACCAGAGGTCTCAAATTCCACTTGGAAAAAGTAGAAAGTAAAAGTGCTTGGGGGATTCAGTTAAAAAAAGCAGGTTCTTATTCAGCAAGTCTGGGGTGTGGGACATGGGGGTGGTCTAAGACTGCATCTCACATGAGTTTCCAGTGAATCCACACTTCTGTAGCAAGGACCCACTTATTTGACAATAGAAATGGGCTGCCTGTGATCTTGTACAACTCTCTAGATGTGTCTGAATCTTTGTGAGGGCTTATACTCTCTTCCTTCTTACCCTCTCTAGCACCTTGCACAGTGCTATGTGAGCAGGCAGTGCTAATATATATCTGTAGAATAAAGAAACTCCTATATGGTAGAAACTATATCTATTTCTCATTAGCACAATGATTCATGCACAAGTGCTCAGTAATTATTAATTGAATGAATGGATGAACTGCCAGTACCTAGGAGGATAGTGAGAGACTAACAAAAAAGAGAAGATAGAATCTAAGGTTTGGCTTACATTTTAAGCTTTGGCTGCTTGAATCAAACAGGTAGAATCATTGAAGCTTTGGCTGCTTGAATCAAACAGGTAGAAAAGCATGGATGCAAATTCAGGAAACATGGTGTTTGGAATTAACTGATTTATACCCTAGTCATGGGGCCCCTCATGGGGCCCCTCATGGAGCCCCTCATGTATGGGGCTCACACATACATCGGTAGACCAATTTCTGTCATGGAGATTTTTAAAAGCGTCTCCACTGTCACAAGAAGGTTTGAGTGAATTCACTGATCTGTCCCATTTGGGGAACTGTGTAGAAGTCCACTGTCATGACAGGAAAAGAGCATTTACTCAGTAGAGCTCAGTGGGAAAGAAGCCCTATGCTGCCTAGGAAACTGTTCATCCTCAAACAGTGATTTCTGACTGATTCTTTTCAGTGACCTCTGTCTCCTTCTTTCTCTACTTCTGACCACCCAACCAACACACACAACACACAGACTGGTTTTTGACCATGGCCTGGAAACTGATCCTCATTCTTGCATAGCTTTATCTGTTAGGAGGTTGGATCAGTGTCCTTGCCACACTGATGGACCCTGACCAAATAATCAGGCCACAGCTGTTCATAGAGAGGGGCGGCCATCTCCCACCATGGGAGAAAGAAAGCCACTGATGGCTGAAGAATGAAAGTTATGGAAATTGGGCAGTAGGAAGAACTCAGAGGCTGCAGGTCAAGGAATAGTTCTACTCTTTAGACTTAGGGAGAAGTTTGGGCCCCTACTCCAACTCCCCACAAGCTTCTTTACCTGCCCTAAGTAGCTGTCTCCAGCCTATGATAACTACCTCCCTTCGTCTGTTCTGGAACTCTGCTATTAGAGCTATCCTTTTGGGTTAGGAAAAATCAGACAGTGGCTTTGGAAGGCCACTGTTAGCTGTACCTTTGACATCTGGTATCTGTAGAGGTGGTGAGGGGAGGCTGTAGTTTTCCTTGGAGTCTTCCTATGTCAGCATCCAGATAGACAGAGCCCTGGGTATTTTCCAGCCCCCTCCAGCTGGATTTGAAGGAAAGCTATAGAGTTTAGGTAAGTGACACTGATCTGAACCCTGAGCCTTACTAAGCCAGAATCATCCTGGCTGTCAGACAGCTCATGGTCAAGGGGGAATATCCAGATGTCTCTAGGCCAGGTGAAGCAGGTCTGCAGCGTGGAGCTGCTTCCCGGAAGGGCAGAATGGGAAACCCTAGGGTCCTCAGTCCCTGCAGATGTATACAGGCATGCCCTGAGCTGCACCTGTCTTGAGTTACTCCACCCACTTTCCTAGCCAGCTCTGTGGCTAGCCACATACAAGTCTGTGTCCCTTGGCTCAGGTGGTGTCGATCCTCTGCAGGGGCCCAGCAAAGGTGCACTGGGCAGCCTCCAGTCTCCCTACATAGCTAGAACACTGCAGTGAGGGCACGGTCCAGCTCTGGGCTGGCTGCCAACAGCCTCTTACAGACTGCGTCACAGCACAGACTTCTTGTTTGCAGGCAAGGAAGGAATAAGACAGCAATGCCAGGAACTTGAAGTGTGTCTCTGGTGCTGCTGCAAATGTTTTCCATGCCTCTCTGCTTTCTCATGTGTTTCCACATTCATTCCCTTTCTTTTCTTCCATCTCCCCAGCCCCACCATGCCACCACATCTGAGTCCCCCCGATGACTCTTCAGACCAACGTCCAAAGAAAGTGACCCAGACTATAGTGCGGCCTGTTGGGACAGTGCTTTTCAGGAAGAAACAGGCTGGTTGACCTGATGACACATTAAGCATGTCAGTGAGTATCAGCATGAAATAATGGAAAACTAGCAGTTTCCATCTAGAGAACTTACCCTAGCACGGAACCAGCAGGGTACCCTTGGTACATCAAGTTTGCCCTTCTGTGTCTTGATTTTCCCATCTGTAAAATGAGAACAATTACTCCTCCCATATCTATTTTATAGGGTCTTGTGAGGATCAAGAGGGATACTAGAGGGCTTCATAAACTTTAATGTACATGGGAATTACCTGGGGATCTTGTTAAAATACAAATCCTGATTCCATAGTTCTGGGGTGGGGAGACTGCATTTCTAACAAACTCCCACATTAATGGATGCTCCTGGTCTGGGGTTCACTCTGAGTAGGAGGGGCTAGCAGATAAGAGGACAATTTAAGCATTATAAAGCACCAGGAAATTGTAACATTTTTATTATTTCATGTATTTGCCCTTCTAAAAAGCACATTTGCATCTTAAAAGAAGTCTTCACATCTTTAATTCAAATGAATGTCATTATTTTAGGCATATCAGATTGCTACCAGAGAGAAAATGTAAAGTTAAGAGGGACTGATTAACCTTTCTGTTGTCACTGAAGCTGCCTCTTCCCTTCCTTCTCTTTCCCTCCTTCCAGAAAGAAGATTGAATCTGGATTCAAATGCAGATTCTTACCTAAGCCTGTGGCCAACAGGTGACCAAGGGTGTTGGGACATTACCTGGGCCAGGTAATAGACAAAAGAGAGGTTGATTGAAAGCCATTGTTTTCTCAAGAGAAAGAGAATGTGTGTGCACCAAAAGGCGTGTACAAGACTTTGATAGCAACACTATTCATGAAGTCAACGCTGGAAAGAGCCCAAAGGTCTAATAGCAGTGGAACAAATAAATCATGGTGTATTCATACAATGGAATACTACAATGACAAAAAAAAGAAAAAAATAAGTACTGTATCACGTACCCTCATATAAGAATCTTACAAACGAAATGGTGAGTATAAAAAGGCAGTCATAAGAGCATATGCCATATGATTCCACTTATATGAAGTTCAAAAACAAGCAAAACTAAGTATAGGGTTACTTCTGTATAGAGTTGACTGGGAATGGGCATAAAGGAGCCTCTGGGTGCTGGAAAGATCCTTCATACTGGCCTGGGTGCCTATACTACCAATTCACTGCTATGGACTCTTCAGATTTGTACAAATTACTGTATGCTTGTTACATTCTAATGTAGACACTTTAAAGCTACAAAAAGAGAAAACCTGGTTCTAATTTTACCACCGATTTTCACATTTCTGGGTTCTGTTCTCCTTCTCTTTTTCCATCCTACATCTTTCATAAAATGGAAGCCCTTGTTGGCCAAATCAGTCAACTTCCCTGATTTGCTCCCTGCTGGCTTCCCAGGTACTTTTGCTAGACCTTGGAACAAAAATAGAACTTGCTTTCTCATCACTTCCCCTGTGAGTGCAAAAGAGGCCCCAGGCTGTATAGTTTTCTGCTCACAGGTTCCCCTCTGAGCTCAAAACCTGCTCCTGCCTCAAATGCTGTGCTCTGGTCACCAGAACCCCTGCTCACTCTGTGGCTGTCAGTTGCAAACCTGTCTCAAGGCCAGAATCAGGCATGCAGAGCTGTTTATAGTTTATAGTTGAATGCTTGTGTCCCATATTTGGGTTTCTCCAAGAAGGGTCTGAAAGCTGTGGGTGATCAATTAACTGTTATCACAATGCTGTCTAATAAGCCACACCAAAACTCAGTGTCTTCATACTACAACCATAATTAGGTCTCAAGGTTATGGGTCAGCTGGGTCATCTTTTGGCTCAGGGCCAGGCTCTGCTGATCTCATCTGGGGTTGCTTGTGAGTTGGTGGTCAGTTGGAGGATGAGTGCTCTAGGATGGCCTTACCCACATGTTTGGTGGTCAGCTGTCTGCTGTCTGGGGAAATGGCATGGCTGGGTCATATGTCTCCTGTCCTCCAGCAGGCTAGCCTGAGCATTGGCATATGGTGGTGGCTGTTGGAGGGGGGGGGTCCAAAAGAGAGAGAAGAGGTGCTCAAGGACTCTGGATGTCAGACCTGGAACTGGGAAAACTGTTTGTTCTCCTTGACTCTATTGGTCAAAACAAGTCCAGCCAAGGTTCAAGTGGCAAACACAATCTACCTCTAAATTGGAGGAACTGCAAAATAATATTGCAATGAGTATTCATACAGAGATGGGAGAAAATAAGGGCCATTTTTTTTGGTAATCAATATGCTACATGTGGCTGGGGCATCAAGACTGTAGCCCCAGTAGAGTCTTTTTCCTATTGCAAAGCATATATGGGGTAGCAGCTGCTATCCAAACTTCCCAGGCTACACCCTTGACCCTGGCCCCATAAAAACAGTCAAATCTGTTCTCCAGCTCTCTTTTATGCATTATTCCTTTGGGGCTCAGCAGGCTGTTTTAATCCTGACTGGTCAAACAAATGCGAGGCAATGTGGGTGATCGTATAAAAGGAGCAGTCTTAAATATTTCCACTCATTGGAAGCAGTTTTAGGTCAAGTTCCCTAGAAAAGCCTGAAATGGGGATTCTTGTCAAATGGTTTGTTGGGGGAAGATTCTCAGGAAAAGGGGAGGGGACTAGGCATGGACATGGTCACCCCTGGAGATCAGAATTGTCCTACCCTTGAGACAAGGAAGCTGGGCTTTTTTGTCCTCATGTTAGTCAGCCACTGGCTGTGGCTGGCCTAGGTGAGAGGGGTGGCACACATCTCCACTGCTGTGATTCCCATCAGCTTCGGGCAGTTTTCTAGAGAATGTAGCTGTGAGCTCTCAGAACAGATGAGAATGGGCATGTAGTCGGAAAAGGGGTCTGAAGAAGACCCCAACAGTATCTACTACAGACGGATAGTATTTAAAAATTGAATTCTGAACTCAAAGAAGAAATAGACAAAATTTAGAGAAGGCTAAATGTTCTGATACCAATTCCAATATGGGGAAAGGGGCTCGGGTTCCCACATCATAAAGCAATTCTCAGACACCAACTTGATGTCCAACATTCAATTGAATTTTGAAACTATCTACCTGAGATAGTGTCAGATGCCACAGGTTATGGACTCAGTCCTACGAGACTGCCTTCTACTTCATGAGCCAGCCAATAGCAAGTCCAAGTTGTTACTTGTACTTTGACCAAGTGGCTATAGTTTGCAAGTTCTAATGACTCCCTCCTTGTGTTTGAGTAATTTACTAGCATGGCTCACAAAATTTAGAGAAACATTTTACTATGTTATGAGTTTATTATAGAAGGATATAACTCAGGATCAGCTAGATGGAAGACAGGCACAGGGCAGAAGATATGGGGTAAGGACAAGTAGCTTCCATGTCCTCTCTGAGTATGCCAGTCTATCCCAAATTTCCACGTGTTCACAAACTCAAAATCTCTCCCAAACCTGTCCTTTGGTTTGTTCGTTTGTTTACGTAGGCTTCATTACATAGGCATGATTGATTGAATCATTGGTTGAATTAGCAATTGATTCAACCTCTGGCCCTTCATCCCTCCCCAGAGGTTAGGGGAATGGGACTGAAAGTTCCAACCCTTTCATCACCTCATTGGTTCTCCTGGCAAGCAGCCCCTATCCTTAGGTGCAGTCCAAAAGTCATCTATTAACATAAAGACACTTTTATTGCTCCCATCACTTAGGAAATTCCAAGGGTTTCAGAAGCTCTGTGCCAGAAACCAGGACAAAGCCCAAGTATATATTTCTTATTATAAATCACAGTATCACAAGGCTTGACAACTGTCTAAATATTTGATGAGTTGTAATATCATATAGAGAAACCCATTCTGTAGGCAGATCAATCCATAATTGAACCCTACATAAAAGCAGATTTGTACTTAAATAAGAGGAGAACTTTGCACAATTAGAGTCATATATGAACATGAAAAGGTCTGTCCTAGGAATAGAGAGTTTCCCAAGAAGAGATGGACACAATTTGGCAGGACAATAGTATAGGACACTCGTTATGTTCCTCAAAGAAAGAAAGAGATGATGGCTAGGAGTTCTTGATGTTCTGACCAGAGATTTAAGAAGAAGGTGTACAATGGAGACATTTGTTCAGGGCAAATACACTTCTTCTATTTATACATGGCTTTGGCCTGTTTATTATGAATCCTCTATTCATTACCCCCATAGGCCACATGCCTACTGAGAAGTGGATAGAAGGGATCTTGCAATCAGAATGAGCCCTGGTGCACATATAGCACCAGCTACAAAGGAGAAGAGAAAGGTGGACCCTAAAAGAATGATCAAGATAGAACCTAAGAAGAAAGGTCACTGGGTGTATCTCTCTCAAAGGGATATAGTACTGGTCCATCATCCAGTACTAGCGCTGAGTCTTATTGGAGATACACTCTCAAATATGTGGGTCTTCTGCTTGGTGGAATTTTCTCATACCTCTAAAATGGCTGGACAATAAACCCACTTGGGGACCCTTTAATAATCCTACTGTCCAGCTGCTCCCTAGACCAATAAAATCAGAATTTCTGAAGGTTGGAGACATAATTGTTTTTAAGTCATTTTAAACCCACCAGGTGATTTCATTGTGTAATTAAGGCTGAAGACCATTGGTCTAGGGACAGCAGTTCTCAGACCTTAGTTTACAGCAGAATCACCTGGAGGGCTTGTTAAAATACATGTTACTGGGCCCCACCCCTAGTGTGTCAGATTCAACAGATCTGGGATGAGCCTGAGACTCTGTATTTCTAACAGGCTTCCAGGTGATTGTGCTGCTGCTACAGGTGGGAACACCATACTTTGAGTATATGTTTCTAGATTTATCAACCCCCCATCCCATCCCATCAGTGCTCATTGGAGGTTTTAATGTTCTCCTGGCTAGGTTCTAGGGGCTGGGGGTGGATGGAGGAGTATAAATTCATTGGAACGCATGATAAGCGGTACTGAGCATTAAGTGGCTTCATTTGGGACTAGAAAAAGAGCTGGCTAGGAGGGGGTGCTATTGTACATGTAAATAGAATCTTTTCTCAATTAAATTTAAACCTCTGCTGCCAGGGGTAGAAATCACTTATGAAAGTTGTATACTTTGGATTTGTATATGGATTTAAGAATACTTATCTGTGATAAAGATATTTTGTTTGGCTTGTTTGCAAAGTAAAAATTTTTGATCGAGAACACTATGATATGAAACAAATTCCACAAATAAATGAAATGAAGTCAGTCAAGAAAAGACAATATAAGCCATCTTGCTCAACTATAGTGGTCCAGCATTACAGGCAAATGTTACCATTGATGCTAGCCATTCAGTTTCTGAAATTTCTCCAAGAATGAAAATCATCCAGTGATGAAGAAATAATAAAGGAAATCTCAACTACAGTTGCCAGTGTTGCATATTATGATCTTAAGAGGAGAAATTTTCATAATAAAATCAAGCATTTTATAAACATTTTGCCAGAACTGTATCTTATTCTTAAGTTTTTACCACTTGTTTTAAATGTTTTGTGCTTTTTAATTGTCTCTTTCAGCCCTGATGTTTCAATGTCTACAATTAGTATTTATACTGACCTGAATCATTATGACCTGAGCTGAAGTCACACTCAACAAACTGAGCCATCCAGGTACCCTCCACTCTCTTCTTTAAAGTAGTTCTGTTACTGGTAATATTAGTATAACTAGTACTGTTGACTTGAGCATGCGTCAGAATCAGAATCACCTGGGGGACTGGAAATACAAATGTGTGAGTCCCAGCCCCAGATATTCTGATCTAGTAAATCTGGGGACAGGCCTAAGAATATGCATTTGTAACATGTTCCCAGGTGATGCTGCTGCTGCTGCTCTGGGCACTGCACTTTAAGAACTCACTGTTAGAGATGTACAGTAAGGAGGCAAACCTATCTGTGATCCTTTCAGTGTAACCCTACCTCAGGTGAGAGGCTGAAGTGGGTGACACTTCAATGTCCATTTCTCAAATCCCCTAGTTCTGTGACTCTGTTTACACTGTCCAAAACCCCCAAATACTCTCCATTTTCAGCTGTTGGGTGCCGGTAGCCAAGCTATCAAAATGGCTGGATAAATATTTTCAAGACATGTTAGATATTTAGCAGTGCCTAAAAACAAGATTGGATCAAAGAGCTTCACGAAATCTTATCTTTCCCCTTAACATACCAGGGTATTTCTTGGGGCCTGGTTCACATATGTAGTCAGTTTCAGGCACCAACAACTTCTCTTTGCTGCATCTGCCTGTGGGGACCACTCCTGTCCAACACTTATTTGAGGGAACAACTTTTCTCTAATACAAGTTAGTTTAGAAGAAACTCAAGGTGACATTGTCTCACCATTCCTATTTTGAAGACTCTCTCTCATACCAGCAACTAATAATTGCTAACTTTCCAAAGGAGTCAGGGGAGATTAATTTTCTACAAAAGCTGACTTATGGCCAGCCAACTCTGAGAAGATGGCCTGAGTCACTGTCCTGGACTCATGTGCACTGCCAAATATTCCATGATAAAAATCTTCCCTTTAAATGCAGAAAATTTATGGGCAAACTTCAAGATCCTCCCCCTAAACTCAGCAATTAATCTTGAAGCTAGATAGGCAAAACAAATAAAGACCATTTGCAAAGCAGCAAAAAGGGATGCCCCAAATTTGGGTTTTCAGGCACTGTCCCCAGCCTGTGAATATTGAGCCTTTGGCCTTTATGTTCTTTGTATTTCCCCCAATTAGGGATGAAGCTGACTCTGCTCCAAATGTAAAGCGAAGTATTTTAAAATTTAAGATTTTTTTTAGAATCTGCAGAACAGAATGAAAACCATAAAAATGCTATTACTACTATAATTTATTGAGCATAAATCCCTGTTTTAATGACTGAACCCTGAATTTTTAGCAAGTCAGTTAGGCTTCCTAATGACCTCTTGTGATGAATTGAATTATTTCTCCCATTTGACAGATGGGGCAAAGGGAGGGAGCTAATTTAACCTAAACCAAAACCATTAAAGTGGCAAAGCTGGGATTAGAGGACCAGCAGACTGACCTCAGAACTCTTAAACACATGATTTTTTGAACAAAACAAACAAACAAACAAACAAAACAAAAATGATACAGAAATGGACTGATCTCAAAGTTGTTTTTCATTCTAAGACCTGTGGAGAAAGTTGGAGTGGCATATTTATGTTTTTTGGGGGGGTCAAAAGAACTGGTGTCTTCAAAACCAGACCAGGAGAGGTACAGAGCTCATTAACAGTTATAACATGCCCAATTATTTATTATAATTTTATAAGCTAAAATTACATATGAGTTTATATAATATATAATTAATAATATATAATTTAGATGAGATGATATTAATACACACCATATTGATTATAATGTCTTATATAATATGTGATATGTAACATATATAGCTTTTGGAACAGTCTTATTAAGATATTATTCACATACCATAACATTCAGTAATTCGAAGTGTACATTTCAATAGTTTGTAGTGTAGTCACAGAGTTGCACAACCATCACCACTATCTAATTCCAGAACATTTTCATTATCCCAAAAGAAACTCCATACCCATTAGCAGTCACTCCCCTCCTACTCATTAGGTATTTCCCTCTCCCTTCAGTGCCTGGCAACAACGAATCCACCTTCTCACTTTATGGAGTTGTCCATTTTGGGTAGTCCAATAAATGAAATCACACAATATGTGATCTTTTGTAATGTGCTTCATTCACTGAGCATCATGTTTTCAAGTTTCTTCCATGTTGTAGAATGTGTTATTCTTCTTAATGGCCAAATAACATTCCATTGTATGGGTACACAACATTTTGTTTATCTGTTAATCAGTTGATGGGCTTCCACTTTTTGGTGATTACTTGTAAGTAATGATGCTATTAGCATTCATGTATGAGTTTTCATATGAATATGTTTTCAATTCTCTTGGATATATACCTATGTATGAAACTGCTGAATCATATTATAACTCTATGTTTAACTTTTAGGCATCTGCCAGACTGTTTTTCAGAAGTGGCTGCACTGCTTTATAATCCCATCAGCAATGTGTGAGGGTTCCAATTTCTCTACCCTCATCAACATTTATTGTCTGTCTTTCTTATTTTAGTCCTCTTAGTGGGTGTGAAGTGCTATCTCATCTTAGTTTTGATTTGCATTTAGGTAATGACTAATGATGTCAAGTATCATTTCCTGTGCTATGGGCCTTCTGTACACCTTCTTTGGAGCAATGTCCTTTCAGATCCTTTGCCCATTTTAAAATTAATTTGTCTTTTTGTTGTTGACACGTAACTGTTATTTATACAGTCTAGTTCCTTATGAGATATATGATTTGCAAATATTTCCTCCCTTCTATGTCTTGTCTTCTCACTTTCTTTGTGGTTTCCTTTGAAGCACAAAAATTTTTAATTTTGATGAAGTCCAATTTATTTACTTTTTCTTTTGTCACTTGTGCTTTTGGGTGTCATACCTAAGAAGTCATTGCCTAATGCTATATCACAAATATTTATGGTTACGTTCTCTACCAAGATTTTTGTAATTTTATCTCTTCCATTTAGATCTTGGATCTATTTTTAGTTAATTTTTACTTATGATATGAAGCACACATCCAACATTATTCTATTGCATGTGGATATCCAGGTGTCCCAGCATCATTTGTTGAAAATATTATTCTTCCCCCATTGAATTGTGTGGGCACTCTTGCCAAAAATCAATTGACCATAAATGTAAGAATTTATTTCTGGCTCTAAATTGGATTCTATTGATCTATATCTCTATCCTTATGCCCGTATTCATGACAATTACTGCAGCTTTGCAGCAAATTTTAAAATGAGAAAGTTTAAGTTCCCCAGCTTTACTCCTCCTTTTTTAGGATTGTTTTGGCTCTTCTTGATTCCTTCAATTTCCGTGTGAATTTTAGAATAAGCTCGTCAGTCAATTTCTGCAAAAATGTTGCTGGGATTTTGATACGACTGGTGTTTAGTCTGTAGATCAATTTGGGTATTGGTATCTAAACAATATTAAGCCTTCCAGTCCATATATGTGAGACGTCTCTCTATTTAGTTAGGTACTGTTTCAATTCTTCCAGCAATACTGGAAGAATTGTTATTTTCAGCGTTCAAGTCTTGCACTTTTTTTGCTTAGATTTTTCCCTATATGCTTTATTCTCTTTGATGTTATTATAAATGGCATATTATTCCTAATTTCATTTTTGGATTGTTAATTGCCAGTGTATAGAAATGCAATTGATTTACATGTATTGATCTATCTAGCAACCTCATGAATTTTTTTTAATTAGTTCTAATAGTGTTATTGTGGATTCTTCAGGATTTTCTACATGTATGATCTTGTCATTTGTGAATAGAGGTAGTCTGAATTCTTCCTTGTCTGAATGCCGTTTGCAATTAATTAATTAATTAATTAATGCCTAATTACTTTGGCTAGAATCTTCAATAAAATGTTGAATAGAGGTGGTGAGAGTAGACCATCTTGTTCTTGATCTTGTGGGAAAACCTTTCAATCTCATGTTGGTATGATGTTAGCTATGGGCTTTTTAAAGATGGCCTTGTCAGATTGAGGAAGTTCCCTTCTTTCCTAGTTTATTGAATATTTTTATCATGAAAGGATGTTGAATATTGTCAATGTGTATTCCATGTCTATTGAGATGCTCATTTAGTTTGTGTCTTTTGTTCTATTAATTTGGGGTATTACATTGTTTGACTTGGGGTGTTAAACAGACCTTACATTGCTGGGATAAATCCCAGTAGATCATGGTGTATATTCCTTTCTACATATTGCTTGTATATTCCTTTCTACATATTCAGCTTTCTGGAACATGTAATATTTTCATTATGAAGTGTAATTAAGTCTCAGGAGTTATACAGAGCTGGCTAGATATAAATATAGCTCCTGGCATCTATACCAGTTGTGTGACCATGAGCAAGTTTTCCCCCAATCTTTGCCTCAACCATAAAATGGACATAATAGTAGAATATACCTCTATTCCCTTGGTTTGTTGTGAGGATTAAATGACACATCTAGAAAATTTTAGTATCTGGCACATAGTAAGTACTCAAATAAATAGTAGTCATTATGGTAATTATTTTAATACAAATTATGACAATTTCTCTAGCAGCCAATTGTTGCTTATTAGTGGGGTTATATCCTCGCTTTATTAAACTTTATTAAACTTTATTTCCAGCCAATCAGTATTTGCTGTACAACTGTGAACTTCTGTACAACTAAGTGATTTGGAAGGTTACCTCATCAAGGTAACTTTAATTATCTATTTCTTCACAAGGCAGAAATATGCTCACAAGATAGCTAAATAACAGCCCCTTATGATGCAGGATCAGCACACTGGGGACATGGAAGATGTGTGATCTAGAGTCAGAGAAGGAAGAAATCTGGGGGACAGGGGGCTGAAGGCAGGAGAAATTCAGAAAGGTGCTTTAGCATGGCAGAGCCAGTACTAAACCTAACAGGATCACAAGAGGGTTTGCCCCACGCAGAACTAAGCATGCCAACACAAGGGTAATGTCGAACAGTCATATAGTGATGGGAGTGGGAACTCTGAGGGGCGGGAAGGACTGGTGTAGAGAGTTCCTCCTATAGAACAGAGTGGGACTGCTTCTCTATAGACAGAGGGTTCTCTCTGGGGGAAGGGTAGAGGGGGCTTTGGCACCAGCTCTGGCCTCTAAGATGTAGAAACTGGTAGACCCGAATTTAAAGGTAAGATAACTTCAACATCCTCCTCACCCACAGTTTTGAACATTGTCTGTAATGTTCTTGTAAAACAAACATCTGATTTTGATACTGTTCTGCTTACAGCCCTTCGAGGCTTCTCTTTATCACTGGCATAAACCCCAAATTCTTTAAAATAGTTTGTAACATCTTTTGCTTATTCTGTCTCTCCCCTTGCCATTCTGTCATATTCAATGACTTCTTCCTTCTTGAATATGCCTTTTCATCACTGAGTTTTTGCAAATGCTGTCTGTCCCCTTCTCACCAAGCCCTCCCCCTTCTCCTCTTCTCCACCTCCCAGTTGCCTTCACATGACAAGAATTCCTTCTCAATCTAACGTAGTCAGTTTAGCCTGAAATTTCTCCCAGGAAACCTGATCCCCAAATTTTTAGGTAGAGGCCCCTCCCATGTCCTTCCATAAACCCCTGTTCCCCTATATACCCATTGCATGTGAGCTAAGTTATTGCCTGTTGGTGGCTGTAGGCTCCGAGAAGGCAGAGGTGATGTGTGTCATTCATCACTCAAAATGGAGTTCTAACCCAGCAGCAGCAGGTGCTGAAAGCGTGTTAGAAATGCAAACTCTTGTGGCCTCACCTCAGACCTATTATGTCAGAACCTCTGGAAGGTGGGACCTAGGAATCTGTGTTTCACAAATCTTCCAGGTGACTCTGATGAATGCTAAATTTTGAGAAGCACTCATATTGTCAGGTGCCTATAGATATAATCATCTACCAGTAGATGGTCAGCCAATGAATAAGCGCATAAGTCCTACATACATACTACAAATCATGTCATCTTCACCAGATCACTTAGCCTTGTGATTCTCATGTGTAATATGCTGACCTCCTCTCCTCTCATGGAGGAAAAGAGGTGATGGCTTATGAAGAAGCTCCTGCACACTGAAACATAGTAGGTTCCTTCTCTCTTGTTTCTCCATTCTTATTTGTAATTCAATTGACTGCTGCTAGGATGGCCTTCCAACCCTTAACCTGTTTACAGATCTTGAGCAAGTTTGGAGCATCACTACTTCTGTTCACAGATCCAAAAAGGGAAAAAAGTAAAATGCAGCTGATAAAGAAGGGTGTTCTCGGGAGTTTGCAGATGGCCCATCTGATCAGGAGTTTGTCTGGTTCCGTGGGTTGATCAACATATGTCACAGATGACGGATATTGAAATGTTTTCTTTCCCAGCTTCAAGCCTACAGGCTAGGTGAGAACAATTGCTTTTATTTTTAAAGGATAAAATTTTGGTTATCAATGTTTTTTGATGCCAACTATAATAATTGCATTCAACTTGTTTATTAAATGATTTCAAATTTTGAGGTAATATCTCTGCTAGTTTTGTGGTTTTAAAGTTTTTCTTAAAAGCAAAATAAGATAAGATTTAAAAGTTCCTGGGCTGTTTTCTTTGACCACATTGAACCACATCCGAGTCTGGTTCCTAAGTTCCTAATGGTTTCAATCAAGGTCTCCTTCTCCTTTAATTGTCATTGAGCCATTGAAGAGAGTTATAATTTCCCCCACATTTATTTGAATTGAATGGTCAATTAAAATACACAGTAACTAACCCCTAAATTGACTGTACTTCTAAGAGATTTTTCAAAAGGTAGTTAAGGGGATATTAAAATAAATGATGCTTGAATGGTTAAAAGCCCCGCAATTCCTTTAAAGACCTGCTTTGATTTAGGTGGAAGCCCATGTGATATGGAAAGTACTACAAAGAACTGAGTGGAGTCAGTACGGGAGTATGTGTTCTTCACCAAGAGGAAGGGATAGGTGGAAATTAATGGAGACAAAGAAAGGCTTCTGATCTTGTGCCCTAGCATTAAATGGAATTAAATGGATGTGAGGCCCACAAAGGAAAGCTTGACACTGTGCTCTGGGAAAACAGTCTCAGCAAAGGGTCCTGTTTCCAAGAATGACAGACAACTGTCAGAGCCACCTTCCTTCCAGGGACTGCATAAATCTGAACAGTGAGCATACAGAGTGACCAAATACCGAACACCAGGGAGAATCCCCCTACCCCCAAGTCTATTCTGCATACAGTTTCCTGAACCTTTCTGTGAGCTGAGGGGCGGGGAGAGAAAAACCTATGAAGAACCCACTGAGACTGAATCCTCCTTAGCCCAAGTGAAATGAGGACTTGGAGTCAGCTATAATTTGATATTTTTTTCCTAATGAGGAATAAAGCAGCATGCCATATTTTTAAACATGAGAATTTTTGGAAGCAGAAGCAAGTTGACTTAATTTTAACTTAAGTTAAAATTCTCTTTCATCTCTGCATCTTCTCACCTCTGGTAAAGATGTCATAACAAAGTATTCTATAATATTATTGAGATGGTTAAATGAGCTAATATATTCATAGCACCTGGAACATTGTCAAGCCCAGGATTAGGGCTCAGTGAATATTAGTATCACCACCATCATCATGATTATTATTCCATGAAGCTGTGTCAGGTGACCAGGGTATGAATCTGACTTTACCCTTTTCCTTTTGCAAAGCAAAAAGTACTAGACAAGCTAGATTAAGATCAGCTGTTTCTGAATACATTTTTGGCACCAGAAATAATTTTTAAACATAAAATTCAAAAGGATCTTTGCATGTATATATTCATTGACGTTCTTTGATTCTAGTTATTTAAATCAACAAGAAAAATAAAAGAAGTCTGTGGGTTCACATTACAAAATAGCTCAGGAAGAATAGCTTCACAGTGGGATACACAGGTACAAACAAAGTTATCAGGATCAGTTTTCTTTGTGTGCTTACTTCTCCTCTCTTCTCTGCTTTCTCTCTTTCTGCTCGGATTACCTGCCCCTACTCATCACAGGACAGCTGTCAGTAGCTCCCAGAATAATAACCCTCTGAATTATATTACACTGAAAAAGAGAGAGCATCTTTTCTCTAGCAGTCTCTGTGAATGTCCTGACTTTCATTTTGATTGGCCTGGCATGTATGGAGCCTACACTAATCATAATGGCCAGAAGAATGTGTTGCACTGATTGGCTACTTAGGTCACATGTTCCACCAGAGAGGCTGGGGAGAAGGAAGAAGCCCTGCCCCTGAGAACAGACAATGGGAATAAGCTGTACCCACCAGGCTTGCTTTGCACCCTATCTCCTTGGTTGGCCCTTTTCAAAATCCAAAGTGTTCCTCATTTGGATCCCATTGGATGTGGAGATCTCCAACATTTGCAAGATTGCCAGGTTGCAAATCCTATTGGGGCAATTACCATGGGAGCAGTCAGGGGTACTGAGGGTAGGGATTGAGCAATCCCTTGAGGGAGGTTCCATTGAGTCTCCCTCAAATCATAGCAGACTGAGAGCTACAAGCTCTGCTGTCCCATGAGGCACTGTCTTGTCTCTGTGCTATTAAAGACTTGTATACAGTAGTAGGCAGGAGAATCATTTGGGTTGAGCTCTGCACCACACTGTATGCCATGTGCCTCCTGTTCCAATTATTTATTGCAGCCTAAAACAATAATAATTAGTATTTCATATGGTTCTGGGGACAACTAGGCTCTTTTGGGCATTTCTGGCTTCCAGCTCTTGGTGGTTACAAACAGCAGCTAGGGATGGAATCCTCTTGAAGGCTTCGTCCTTCATATGTTCTGTGTTCTCTAGGCTGAGAAGATCAAATGGCAGGAGCTAGAATATCTGGGGCTCATTGTTCATCTCTCTCACTCTCTCTCCCTCTTCATCTCAGTGGTCTCTCCACATGGTATCTCCAGGTTGTCAGATTTCTTATCAGGCAGTGAAGACACCAAGAGTGGGTGTTGTTAGAGAATAAGGAGAAACCGTAGGCCCCTTTTCACGCGTGGCCTTGGAAGTTACACGATGTTATGTCCATTGCACTCTTTCTATTGAGGCAAGGACAAAGCCCATTGAGTTTCAAGGGGTGGGAACACAGACTCTATCTCTTCGTGGGAGGTGTGTTAAAGAATGCACACCCCTCTTAAAACCATCTTACCCCTGAGGATGGCTTTGGGTCAACCTAAACAATGTGTACTTTCCAGGTCTCTGAAAAAACACTTCACATTTCTCCACTTGAAATCACATTTTAGGGATTATCTTTGGACATGCTGTTCTGATTCTGTCCTTTTCCTTGGCGGAAATGAAGTGAGATTATCAGAGTATAATGAGAACAGTGGTTTTTTATACAACCATGAAGCAGAAAAGAGACTTAGACATCACATGGAAATGCAGTGGTCTCCATCTGGGCACATGGACATATTTTTGACCAGCTGTCTTTTCAATGCTTGTGAAAATATTGCAATACCTCACCCCAGTAGTTTGGGCTTTTGCTATAGAATACAGCTAAAGTGAAAAACAGTAGGGAGGAACTCTGGAGGGATTGTGATATCACATTATTACCTGGAGTTTGATCATTTTCAGGAAAAAAAACAATATTATCTTTAAGGTGAGCTCTAGCGTTAATTGCAAACTTTGGCATGTTTTCATATTCAGAGTAAAAGGGAAAATACACCAACATCTGACTAAACTAATGCCCAGTGCTCTTCTTTCTGCCACCAACCCATCCTTGCAGTGATTACCCACCATGTACTTAAAATCAGAAGGCAGGGAGAAACCAAGATGAGAATGCATCTACCTAACCCTTCACAGGAAACCACTTAAAAGTGGATTGGGGAATCCTCATTCTCATATATTTGTAAGGACATTTAATAAAGGGTTACTTAGTGGAAAGACATGCAAATTGTGTCTTCCTTTTAATTTCTGATACCCATCCCAGGCCTAACCCCTTTTGTTGTACCTTAAATGCCTTCAAAATAGTTTAAGAATAAAATTCCCCATTATAGAATCAACTTATTGTTAGGAGCTAAGTTCTGCTGAGGAAAGAGTACTAGGTAAAATTATAAAACCAACACAGATGGTCTTTAGTTTTCTACTCTTTAGTGTGCTAACATTTAGGTCTGAAAAATCTATTCTCTTACTAGTGACTCTGGCAATACTAACTTGGGGATGCTACAGCCAACTCCTTTCTTCCCAAGGCTTAGGACTATCTCGTTAACTGGTAAACATTTATGATGCTGGCTACTGGGTTCATTCCACAGGCATTCAATGTGCATTTATTGAGCACCAACCACATGCCAATGGTTGTTCTAGGTATTTAGTTTATGGAAATGAACAAGACAGTCATAGCTTTGATGTATGGAACTTAGTTTAGTGCCATGTCTTTCTGGAAAAGCAACAGTGGGGGGGGGGTAGTTCTAGATATTGTTCATTTCTACTGTAAAGCCAAGAAGGAGACCAAAAAGAAGTTTTCTGAGCTTTACAGTTGAGTGATGTTCATCATCCCCCCCTTCCCAAGTCCTATAATACTTTCTACAGAAAGTACAGAGAGCCCCAGAGGTAGCTGAAATAATAGCAAGTGTTTTCTGGAAGCCTGAATCTATTAGTTAAATTTCCCCAAGATAGAAAATCACAAATATTTTCTCAAATTGCATGCTTGTCATTCTCTATCAATGTGAAATTTTGTTTCTTGGGACAGAGCTGGACTGGACTCATTAACTTGGGGATAAGCTGAAAGGAAAAGACTAAGATGCTGTTGCTGGAAAAAAAAGTCAATTGACAGGTAGAATACAGTATCCATTTAATCAATAAATATTTATTAATTTCCCATAGGCCCTAGGGTCATAGTGGTAAACAGGACAAAGTGACTCTCTTGTGAATTTTGTATTCTAGTAGGGGCAACAGAAAATAAATGAGTGCAAAGAAATACATTCTATAATCACAGAGTAAGGTGAAAGAGAATGATAGAGGTAGACTGTGTTTGAGATAAAGTAACCACAACATGGTACTCTAAGGAGTTGAGATTTAAGCCAGATCTGCCGGAGTGACTCATGTAAGGATCTATAGGAAGGTTTCAGGTAGAGAGAGAGTAGCAAGGGACAAAGCAAGAGATCCAGTGGGACAGAACAAACAAAGAGAGGGACTTATAATAGTGCATACCTAGTTGGTGCTGAGCCATCTGGTAGTAGGCTGTATCTGGAAAGAAATGATCCAATTATTTAAACAGGATTATGGACAGCTCAGAGCCAGAGCACTGAGGAAAAACTGATACCAGGAAAGCTAGGTAAATTCTACCTTCAGAGGTAAAGATTGACCTTTGAGATTTGGGTAAAACTGAGCTGACTAGTGAGATTTAGCAGCTGCTGAGAAGAGTTTTGAAGGCCCTGAAGCAGAAGGCTCTGATAAGTTTAACTTAGCAGTCCACCAATTTTTAGAACTGAGAGTCAGGGGACCCCATTCTATGGGTGAAGGTAGATGGTGATTGCTTCCTTCTTGGCTTATTATGCCATCCTGGAAATGTACTGGACAACTGGACTTTTTACAAACTTTAACTATAGTGTGTCTGAATGGAATTAAACTTTAAAAAGAAAAAAAAGAACACATGTTTTCTGTGCTGCAGTAGGCAGGTGAGAATAACCCAAAGTCTACTGGGGCCCTATAATACACTGAAATCCCCAAATCACTTAATTTACACCCCCCACCTACATTGTGAGGCTGAGATCGAGATCTTTTCAGTCTTGGCTCCTGAGGTTGCTCTAGAGCTTGGTGATTCTGCTGGAGAAAACTTCTGTACATCCTCACATGATGGAGACTATTAATCCAGAGTAAGGCCTAATTATTGTTTCCTATGGATGTGGAATGCTTTTACAGATTTCCTTCTTTTCTGGGATGCTATGGCCAAAGAATAGAGTTGACTCTCTGTTTTCCACTGCAGGTTCTCCCATCTTCCCTGCCCAAGATTATGATATTTTTTGCTTCCTCTCTGATACTCTGGTCTATTCTCCAAAACTGTGGACTTTTCCTTGAGCGCAAATTGCTTTCTATTTCTCAGGGATGGGGCCTATTCTCCACCCTTTGCCCCTATCTTCAGCTGGTCTACCTGGTCTGGTCCAGGGTCTTCTTCCATTACTTCAGCAGACCCCTGCTCTTCTTGGACATCCTAGAAGTGGAGATGATCTCTCTTGATCTTTCCATGGACTGTCAACAAAACTTTGGTTTTAAACTGAACTTTGAAACCATAGACCTGCCTCTCATGATTCCCTTTTATCTCCTGTGTTTCCTATAACTCTTGTATACTCATTCTATGGACAGTACTCTTCCCATTATCAGGCTCTGATAAACTACTTCACCCCAGCCTGTGGTCTTTGGTCAAGCTGAGAGGAAAGTTGGTTTGGCAAAGATGAAATTGGCTTACCAAATCCATTTCCCTTTCTTCATGGCTACATAGCTAGACTACATTTTCTAGACTCCTCTACAGTTAGTTATAGCCATGTTCTATAGCCATGAACTTGAGTTCTATTCAACAGAATGTGGCCCATGAAATTTTCCATGAGCTCTCTTCCATTTTCTGTTTTTCCTATCTACCAACTGAATGGAGAGAACTCTAACAAACTAAGATAAGGATTCATGAGATGAAGGAGTCTGAGTCTTACAAAACCAGGAGAATCTGGTGGACTTTATATGAATAAGAAATACATTTTTATATTGCTGGATTACTGAAATTACAGAGGTTGTTCATTATAGCAGCTAACATTATTTACCCTAAGTAATACAGTTGGTCTCATCCCTTTCCTAAGATACTGTCCACACAGACACACATACATTCTTCTAAACTCCTCCTACATCCCAGACCACCTGGACAGATCTTCAGCTCACTCTCAAGAGGCACAGGGTCTAACTAGGAACACATGTGTAAGAAGCAGAGGCTCCTCTTTCCCACACCAAATCCATGATAGTTAACATTTAGTGAGCACTGGCTGAATGCCAGTCATTGTGTTAAGCAAATGCAGATTTACTGTACAGCTAAAGAAGCTGAAGTTTGGGGCCACTCACATGCAGGGCCCTTCCCAAGGGCCTGGAAAGGGATTTAGCATGTTTGCATGGTCATGTTTTTATAAAATCTGCAAATGTAAAATGTCTTCATTTTTTTAAATTTGTGGAAGAGTATATTTGTATAAATTCAGGCCCCACCAAATCTAGATACAGCCATGGAGCAAAGTGTTTAATGTGTATTTTCAAATGTCATCCTCATAGCAATTATGTCATAGCTTCTATTATTATACAGAGAAGAAATTTGATGCATGAAGAGTTTTTTTTTATAGTTTATTATCACGTTAGTTTCCATATAACACCCAGTGCTCATCCCAAGTGCCCTCCTGCATGTCCATCACCCATTTTTCCCTTTCCCTCACCCCCATCAACCCTCACTTTGTTCTCAGTATTTAAGAGTCTCTTATGGTTTGCCTCCCTCCCTCTCCTTAACTATTTTTCCCCTTCCCCTCCCCCATGGTACTTTGTTAAGTTTCTCCTGTTCCACGTATGAGTGAAAATATATGGTATCTGTCCTTCTCTGCCTGACTTATTTCACGTAGCATGACACCCTCGAGTTCCATCCACGTTGCTACAAATGGCCTGATTTCATTCTTTCTCATTGCCATGTAGTATTCTATTGTATGTATAAGCCACATCTTCTTGATCCGTTCATCAGTTGATGGACATTTAGGCTCTTTCCATGATTTGGCTATTGTTGAAAGTGCCGCTCTGAACATTGGGGTACATGTGTGGGGTACATGTGCGCCTATGCATCAGCACTTCTGTATCCCTTGGGTTAATCCCTAGCAGTGCTATTACTGGGTCGTAGGGGAGTTCTATTGTTAATTTTTTGAGGAACCTCCACACTGTTTTCCAGAGCGGCTGCACCAGTTTACGTTCCCACCAACAGCGTAGGAGGGTTCCCATTTCTCCACATCCTTGCCAGCATCTATAGTCTCTTGATTTGTTCATTTTAGCCACTCTGACCGGCGTGAGGTGGTATCTCTTGATGCATGAAGAGTTTAAGTCACTTGCCCCAGCTCACCCAGCTCTGATGTGTCGGATCCAGGATTCAAGCACAGGATCTCAAGACTAACCTTGTGGCCCTCATGATGCCTCCTGGTCCTGGGTCACATGCATATAGCTCAGAAAAGCTGAAGCAGACATGGTAATGGTTAGCATATTTCTCCTGGCCCCTCTGCATTACTTCCTTTAGACCCATCCTAATATCTTTAGTCCCAGATAAAACAGACTGGAGAGTTTTTTCAGAGCTACATTAAAGTGTTAATTTCACACACTAGGAAGCACCTAGGATTTAGCATCAGAAGGCATGAGTTTTAGAATACGGAAATAATGGGGGGTAATGGCACAGATTTTGCCAAGAGATTGCCAGAGGTATAGCGATAAAGTGATTGGATCAAACAACTGTTGTGGGGTGCCAAAGGCAGTGGAACAGCTTCAAAGCTCATTACTTCCTCGACTTCCTGAGGTTCACACGGTGCCAAGGAACTGGAAGATGTAGAGGATAAATAGGCTGCCTTAGAAAGGGGGATTAAAACATGCAACTCCAGATGAGCCTCAGGGCCAGCAGTGCCCCGGGGTTTGTGGGAGCATTCCCAGCTGTTACCTGTGTGGTGGTTTTATCCCCAACTAATACGCCAGCTGGTGGAGTTTTATTTCCTTGTTGACTTTTTTGCTGCCACCTGGCAAGTCCTAGTAACTGTAAACAAAGATTTAGAACACTAATAAAGTGTCAGGCGCCAATGCGGTTGACTCTGTGCAGATACTAAAATCAAGTAAGCTATAGATGAGCAGCTGGCATGGGGCACCCTAGTCACTTGGGCTGGTGGGGAGCAACAGAGAGGTGGGATGAGAGAAAAAGAGGTTTGATTGCTGAAGCTCCCATGTTCAGGGCCAGTGGCTTAGGCACTTGCAGTATATGCTGTTGGATGGGCAGATCTGTCTCTGGCTGCTATGAGTATTGGCTGCTAAGGGCTCACAAAGGCCCCCTTCCCTAAGAATTGCCCTCAACTGATGCCTAGGAGGTTACATCTCTCTTCCACTACCAGAAGAAGCCTATAATAATGACTGATACAGGGGTACCCAAGGCCAGCCCCCTTTGCCTTAAGGAGGGAACGATCATGTCAGCATTGTGATTTATGCTCCCATGCTTTTGATGGATCAGGCCAAATTTAGATATTACCTAAGCACAAATCTTTGACTGGCTTCTTCTCCTATCCTGTCTGCTTTCCTTCCTTAGATTCTTCTTCAGAAGATCCTTTCTCAATACACTGCAGGCATCTGATTTTCCCTGTCTTGGACTCTGCTTCTGGGGCTCACCTATGATGATTTTTGTGTCCTCATTGCTGCAGCTAAGTTTGGTAGGAGGTGAGCAGGGCTTTGAAACAGGCAATCCCCAGAGTTGTGTGTTCAGGCAAATCCTCCAGCTGTGTGTATATGGAGGGGATGGCGGGTAGAGATTGAGGGTATATTTTGAAGAGCAGGTGTCGGGTCTCAGGGGAAAAAAAATAAGTGGGCCAAGGATGGATGTCAGGGTCTTAACTAGGAAAATACAAGTAGAGCCCTTAGCAAGAAAACCAGAGAGAAACCCAGCGCTAGAGCCCAGGTCAGCAAAATCAGGGGTGAGAAATGCTGACTTGTAGTATACGTGAAAGTTTAGGGATCATATGAGACTCACCAGATCCTTAGTTTCTTGTTGGTAAGACCTAACTATATATTAGCCATGTGAGTCTGGGCAAGTTAGTATTCTTTTCTAAACCTCAATTTCTTCATTTGTAAAAAGGCATATAGTGTACATTCAGGAAATATAAATTATTTTATTATATAAATATTATTCTAAGCCACAGTGGGTAATGGAATTTTTGCCTGCTATGCAATGGACCTGGGCCCACATGGAGATCCCGACTTGGAAAGTAAAGAAATGCAAAACTATGTGATACAAAGTAGGGGCTAAAATATGGCCAGAGCAACCTGAAAGGTGATAATAATATTTGTATGACTACCAATGGTTTTGCATCTTAAATCCCAGAGGGGTGCCTGGATGCTCAGTCAGTTAAACATCTGACTCCTGATTTTGGCTCAGGTCATAATTTCATGGTTCATGAGATCAAGCCCCACATCAGGCTATGTGCTGAGCCTACTTGGAATTCTCTTTCTTTGCCCCTCCACCCTCTCAAAATAAATAAGTAAACTTAAAAAAAATTTAGAGCCCGGAGTTGCCACTTTTGCATCTTCAGACCCAGTCTTGGAGAGGAAGAAGGAAAGGAAGAGGGAGAGGGAGAGAGAGAGAAGGAGAGGGAGAGAGAGTTGTAAGCCAAGAATCCTCTAGATGTGACCATCATTCATCCAGAATTGGACCCAAGAGGGTCTATTAGGGAAAGTTGGCCAGTCAATAGTTATTGACCCCAAGTCTGAAATTGCAAGAGAGTTTTTCTCTACTTTGGTAGACACTACATTCACAATGCCAGATTCCCAGTGCCTAAATAAAACTGGAAATTCTAAAAGACAAAAATATCAGGAACCTTGAGCCACTCAAATGTTATTTCCTTTAAAAATTTTTTTTCTTAATGTTTATTTATTTTTGAGAGAGAGACAGAGATAGAGCATGAGTGGGGGAGGGACAGAGAGAGAAGGAGACACAGAACTCAAAGCAAGTTCCAGGCTCCATGCTGTTAGCACAGAGCCTGATGTGGGATTCGAACTTGTGGACTGTGAGATCATGACCTGAGCTGAAGTTGATGCTTAACCAACTGAGCCACCAAGGCACCCCACAAATATTCTTTCACTAGGACCACTTTCTACTCTCTTTATACATCTAGTACAGAGTTGTATGGTCCTTATTTTAGGAAAGGGTTCCAAGAAGCAAAACATGAGATGATAATTCATGTGCAATATGATTTATTGAGGAGATTCTCGGGAAAAACTGGGTATGGAAAGCAAGACAGAAAAGGTCAAATCTTGCCATTTGCAACAATGTGGATGGAACTAGAGGGTATTATTCTAAGTGAAATAAGTCAGCCAGAGAAAGACAAATACCATATGATTTCACTCATGGAATTTAAGAAACAAAACAGATGAACATAGGGGAAGGGGGAAAAAAGAGAGAGGGAAGCAAATCATAAGAGACTCTTAACTATAGAGAACTGAGGGTTGATGGAGGGAGGTGGGTGGGAGATGGGAGATGGGTATTAAGGAGAACACTTGTTGTGATGAGCAACAGGTGTTATATGTAAGTAATGAATCATTAAATTCTATACCTGAAACCAATTTTACCATATATTAACTAACTAGAATTTAAATAAAAACTTGAAATCAAAAGAAAGAAAGAAAGCAAGAAAGCAAGAAAGAAAGAAGAAAAAGAAAGAAAAGAAAAGGGAAGAAGCAAAGAAGAGTTCCAGCTTCAGCTTCATCCCACAGGGGAAGTTGGAAGAGTAAATTATGTCTCAGATTTTGGCCTAACGCCAAGGAAAAGGAGCTGGGCTTTCATTTTTCACCCTAGCCCATTATTGGATAAGAACCAATCTTGAAGGCATAAAATCCCAGGAACTTGTTTCACTCAGTGGTGATCCCAGTGATCCTAGGGTGGTTTTTTTTATAGAGTATCACAGAGATGGACAATTAGAAGTAAAACACTTAGAAGGCAAAGGAATGCAAACTGAAAAGGTCAAAGGGACCCAAGGGAATGAGAATAGAACACCAACATGTATGCTAACTTAAAATGTGGTAACAGACATGCTAACTTATGCACACTTAAGATTATTTTAAGGGTCTGGGAAAGGCTAGTCAGTTCTGCAAATATGCAGTTTATTCTATACATTTTAGTGTTATAAAATGGGTAGGGCATAGGATTTAAGTATTAGAAGATGTTTAAGTCCTGGCTCTGACTCATATAAACCATGATCTTGGGGGAATCACTCAGCTTCCCTGGGTCTCAGTCCCTACAGCTATGAAATGGATTATTTTTTATTTTCTAAAGTAGGCGCTACACCCAACATGGGGCTTGAACTCATGACCCTGACATCAAGAGTCATGTACTCTACCAACTGAGCCAACCAGGTGCTCCAAAAATGTGTTACTTTTTAGCTTTATAAATATACATTGATATTTTCTGCTGGCTCCACAGGTTTGTTTTTTCATTTTTTTTTTTATTTGAGAGAGAGAGCGAGTGAGCATGAGTGGGGGAGAGGGGCAGAAGGAAAGGGAGGGAATCTTAAGCAGATTTTACGCTCAGCGACTTAGCACAGAGTCCGACATGGGGCTCAATCCCGTGACTGTGAGATCATGACCTGGGCTGAAATCATGAGTCAGACACTTAACTAACTGAGCCACTAGGCACCCACTTTTAAAATCTTGAACAGGATAGATTTTTCTATTTTGTCTTGTAATTATTTTTTCCCCCTTTATATTTCAAGCCATAGTGTTATCCATGCAAATACAAGATTGTTTCTTATATCACTATGTTATGTCTCTTTTTATGCTTTTTGGACTGTGTTCAATTTCATCTCATATTAATATTGGTATACAGCTTTCTTTTAGTTTGTAATTGCCGTTTTGGTTTTTTTCCATTCCATTTTTTTTCAACCTTTCTGGATGATTATATTTTAGGTGTTTCTACCATAAACCACATATGGCTGGATTTTAAAACATCTGGTCTGATAATCTTGTTCTTATAGAAACTTGAAGTGTAACAATTTTTTTAACAAAGCTTAAGTTATTCAGTATCTCTACCCTGCTCCCAAATAAGCCAAGAACTTGGTATGCTTTAATTATTCACTGAATTCCTTCCCCATCTATATTTTCCTTGGTAGTATTTGAATTATACCCAGTTATGTAAAAAAAGTATCATTCTCTTTTTGAGTCAATCAATAGCAAACTACATTTATCATATTTCACCAAATTCTGTACTATTGTTTGTGTACTCTATTTCTTCTCTCTGTCTCTTAGGGTGTTTTCTCCTTCTGCCTCAAATACATTCTTTAGTAGTTATTTTAGTGAGGATCTGTGGGTAATAATCTCATGTTATTTCCATTTCATCTTGAGTAAATGTATTTTCCAGTTCTTGATTTTTTTGCTGTCTTAGTATTATTTCCTCATGCATTTTGGAATTTTATTATTAAATGAAGGTTCTCCCTCTCTCTCCTCCCTGCTTAACCCCTGTGTGTCACAGTCTTGCAGGTTTATATTTGGTCTCTTCTTCCACCACTTTCTAAGAATATTCAGTCCCAATCCAGATCTTATATTGGTAGCTCAGGGCTCCCAAACTTCACTGATATTGGAGTTATTACATATTCAGCAACTGCGAATGAAACACTATTTCTTAAAGCTTCCCTGGCAACAGCTTTGTATAAATGGTAGTTGGGATGTGGTTTCAAGAGTTTACTTCAGCATCCTTTAGTAGGTAAGGAAAACTCAAACTTGCTTCTGATTTTGAAGAGTAAGTCTCTTACATCCCATGGGATGCTTTGACTCTTGTTACCCCACAGGAACCCAGATTTCTCTATTTACTTCTGGATTTGGAGTTAAGTGAGTCTGAGAACTCAATCCCAGTTATTCCTCTGTGTTAACTTCCATTTCTGGTCTTTAGAGTGGTTTATTCTCAGTTTCTAGAATGGCTGTGTTGTCTTAAACTTTTCTTTCTAGGTGTCATATTTTCTATCAGCCACTGCTTCATTACACACTACCCCTGAAAATTGAGTGGTTTACTACCAGTCACTTATTCTCACTCATGTGTGGGGGTTTTTGGCTAGGCTTTGGCTAATCTGGGATGAGCTCAGCTGGGCAACTCTATTCACTCTGCAGGAAGTAAAGGAAGACAAATCCTGACTTTTTTTTTTTACTGCTTCTTATCCAGTCTCCAGTTGGTTACTCGCCCCACATTAACCAAGCTCAATGGTGGCTAAAGGACTGGGGTACCATTAATGAATCCATAAATGTCAGTCCCCTGGGGCACAGAGATGATAGAGAAGATGAGAAGAACAACAGAGAATATCCTAGCACACATGACCCAAGGAGAGCCAAAAGGAGTTGGAAAAAGACTGGGAGACATAGGGCAATGCTCAAACAGAAAACCAAGTTGCAAGTCTTGAAAGGGTGTGATTATGCAAGACACATTTTATAAAATCAATCTTTTTGGGCTTTAGGAAACTGGTAACTTCTGGTTCAGATGTGGGATACAGAAACAGAGGGGCCCCAATATCTCTAAGTGGGAAAATCCTGTCACCTTTGAAAGCCTGTATTACACTCAAAGAAATATTGCATCCTTTGACTTTTTACTACTTAGATCTCATTAATGTAGTCTTTTGTATCAGAAAGAAGGAGAAGGCAAATTCTTCCATTCAACTGACACAGGGGTGGTAGTCAGGAAAAGCTATGGAGTTCCAGCACTGCCATTGTCAAGTTCTGTGCCTTGGACAGTTCACGTGGCTTCCTGAGCCTCTGGTTTCCTCCAGCAGAAAATGAGAAGGTTGAAACAAAAGCCTTCACAACTCTGCACACTCAGCATATATGGCTTATAGGTGGGATGAATAGCACTATCTTGTTAATTAGAAAATATTGAGTACTGACCGTCCATGTTCTGGTCTCTTTACTGAATCACTGGAACTCTTGAGAAGGAATTTTATATTTTCCATCTTCCCTCCCCTAATCTTTAAATTTATTATTTTCTTCCACGCCTCCCAGGCAAAGGAGATCCAGCCCTGACAGCCACCCTGACAGGAAAAGCGTGGTTTGAGAATGATAAAATGAAAAGGCTAGCAGCTTGTAAATTTAGATTTCCAGCATGTGTACTCATTTCCTGGCCTCATGGACATCCCGGTAATTATCTAGAATTATGCATAATTTACCTCCTTCTAATTTCTAAGAGATTGTCGGTTTTAAGGTCAGAGTTTGACAATTTATTGGTTTGCCCTGCAGAAATAAATTGGGGGCATCTGGGGCTGGAGTCTATAATGTGTGCAGTTGGGGCCATAGATGGGAAGCTGCCTCCTATTTATAGCTGAGCAAGCTTAATTGTTGCTTTTCAATCTAAATAGAAAGGCTCTGTTTACTGCTGCTTTTAATTGTAGCAAGCTGGTGAAAAAGCATGCAGGGCCGCTTCAGTAAAGGCAATTCAATAAGAGCATTTTGTCAATAAATTATTATTGCCATCATGAAAACCACGCACAACATTCAAATATAAAGCAAGCAGCTTCTGCCTTTGATGGACCCAGCCTAATGCTTTTCAATTTTCTTAATACATTCTCTTTCTCTCCTGTTTTCATAGAGTGTTAGAGCTGATAAGGGGATTGTGGATCTTCTTAATCCCTACCCTTCATTTTACAGAGGGAAATCTGATTTCCCTGTCCCCTCCATATCATCCCTCAGCATGATTGGTTAATCCAGGAGTGGACATCTGTCCCAAGGGTAGCCATGTATAGATTTTGGCTGAGCTAATAAATTTTCTTTCTTTGGGAATTTGAACTACACACACACACACACACACACACACACACACTCACACAGTTAGTTAGCAATGGAGGGCAGAGATATAAATTCTTGTAGCCTTAGGAGTGTGGCTGCCAGTAAGAAACATGAGGAAGCTTGCAGGTAAATGGAGAGGTTCTGCAGGGCAAAGAAAGTAGAGCAGATGGGTAGAAAGAAGAGATAGATTCCTCAGTCCCTGAGATGTGAGAAAGCCCAGCTCAGATTACAGAGCTTCCCGCCAGACCTGCCACTGACCCTACACACACAACAACCCAACTGAGACCACAACTTTTCAGCTGAGCTCAGTCCCCATTGCTGGCCTCAGAACTGTGAGCTGAATGAATAGTTAGTGTTTCAAGTCACTAAGTTTTGGGGTGATTTATTATGCAGCACTGTTATGGTTACAGGTAACTGATACTGAATGGTTGGGAAGCCCTGTACACACACACACACACACACACACACACACACACACACACACCATCCCTCCTGTGGGCCCTGGAGTGTGGAGAAAACTGAGATTATTTGTAATCCTTGCATGGAATAAGCCCAGCCCAAAGGCTCTTGGCTCTGCCTTCTCATTTTTTTTTTTTGTAGGGACAATCCCTTCCAGATTCAGAGAGTCTCAGATAAAACGACACCCTGGGGAATTTTCTTTCCTTTCTGAGGCTACCCTCAGCTTCCCTGGCAAGATGGAGAGAGGCCACAGACGCCTTCTTTCCTGGAGGTCAGGCTCTAATTCCTCCATTCAATGGATTTCATTCCATACCTTCCATTCTTAGAGGTCCCTTATCCCCCTGCCTCCTAGCCTCATAGCATTTTGTGTTGCCAAGGCTAGCCATGGGCTTTCTCTAATTTGTATAAGGAATCAAGAGCTCTCATTTACACCCAAAGAAAGGCAGTATCTCTTTCAGAAGCCACACAGAAGCACCCACGTCTGTTCTGGAAAAGGTTAGTGCCCTTTCAAGGTAGAAAATCCTAAAACCTTGAGAAAAGTTAGGAGGTATTTATTGATAAATTCCCTTTTTTACACAGTGGGGGATGTCCCTCTAGCCACATTTCCACATTTCCAACTCTGTCTCTGGATTCAGAGGAGTCAGGATAGGCTTGAATTAAGATTTTTCTGTTTCTAGATACATCTAGACAATCAGATGATGGTATGGTTTGACTCAGTGTGACAGAGATGCCTAACCCTTGTATCCTTGGTGGTAAGAGTCTGGGGGAGGGACAAAGGAAGCAGCAACGATTTTTGGAAGGATCATCTTGCTTTGGGCACTGTACTAGGTACTGTGGGTATATTACCTCATTTGAGGCTTGTGACAATCTCCTGACATGGCTACTATTACTATCTTCATTTTATAGATAATGAAATGGAGGCTCAGTAAAGGGAAAGCATTTGGCAAAGGTTACTCAAGAAACATCAGTATTCCTTCTTGAACCCTACTGGACCTTGCTAATTATAGAACATCATATGTACCTTGCACAACACACTTTTTTGAAATTTAAGAAAAAGTAGAGATAGTAATATGATCACCCCCTAAGATATCTATTATGAATAATTGATCATTCCTGATATTTTGTCTCATTTGTTTGAAGTATTTTAAGTAAAATGTTAAATCTCTTTGACCCTTACTTTCAACCTCAACCGCATCTTCTTTCCACTCTCACCCCCAAGAATAAATCTTTATGTAAGTCTCGTGTTTTTCCTTCCAGCCCATTTTTTATACACTTCAGAGACCTTTCGGGGGGTAGACAGTGTCAGTCTCTGTACTGCTTCCTTCCAAGGGTTTTATGAATCCCATGCCTTAGAAAGTGCCAGCAACCTCTGCCTGCCTCTCTGTGCTTTGCCTGCTCCCCATCCTCCCCCAGTGTTTTGAGAAGTTGCTAATGAGGGTGAGCTCAGACAGAGCCCAAGTGGCCACCACTGCTAACTGCGGCAGGCACAGCCTTAGTTCTCAGCTCATGCTGGTACTGTTTGATTCCAAGGACAATTAGGAACACTGCCTGGCATTTGTTTCCTGAGCTGCAAGACAACTTGATACGATGCCATCTAGTGTCCCAACCTTTGCCAGCAAGAGAAATGGGGCATCACCCCAGAAAAAGCAAATAGACTAAAAAAAATCCACCAACTTCAAACTGAAGCTGGAGGGTTTTTTCTCCTGCACGGCAGGACACACTGTAGGTGTCCTATCAGTATCTCCCTACCCTTCCTTCTTCAGTGCACAGTGGTCAGACCACCAGCTGCCAGGACCTGCATACATCTGGGGCCATACTGCCCAGCGTAGGAATCTGAAATGATGGAGAATTAGTGTTGCCTGAGAGCAGCCCTCAACAAAGGATGGATGTGAATGGATGTATTAATATTCCAGATCCCTTTCTCAGGTAGGATAACAAAGAAGCCTGCATCCAACACTTCCAGAGTTTTCCAATGAAATTAAGCTCCAACTGCCCAGAACACTAGCTGGCCCGATTATGTACCCTTTACTAGCTCCTTTACTCTACGTCTCAATCCCCTACTCCCTTGCCAGTATTCCTTCACTTCCAAGTAACCAAGTTAACCATTTGCTTTGGAATCTTTGTCTCAGGATCTCCTAAACAAACCAAATGTCTCTGTGGTAGATTGAAAAAATGGCCACAAACCTTTCCCCATCTCTATTTCTTTACATGGTGATGTTACAAGATCCGCCCATTAAGTGGTGGGCTGCCTGTAGGGTTTGCTTTTCACCAACAGAACATGGCAGAGGTTATAGCATGCCAGGCCCCTAGGTTTAGGCCTCAAAGAAACTTGCATACCTCTTTTTCCTCAAAGACTGATAAGCAATAATAACGGGTTGCTTTTTTTAGGCCATGGAGTATTGTGTGATTGGTCACATAACAGAAACTAACTGTTCCAGACCTCACCCCCAGTCTACATATGAAGCTCTCTTTTGTGTGTATTTTCTTGAATTAGAGTATTGTTTTCCCTAAAAAAAAAAAAAAAAGAAAAAGAAAAGAAGCCATTTCTTGGGCACAGAGAAGTCAAATGATCTTCTCAGAGCTGCCCAGCAGAATGTGGCTGGCAGTTGCCATCCATATCCAGTCCATTACTTTGCTCCAGGGCTTGTGTGCTGACTCACCTTGTCTGTCTGGATTTGCCTACACACTGCTGCATTTTCTCTCCTCCACGGCTGCCAGCCTGGCTGCTGGTTTTTTCCAAAGCTCTCTTTTCACAGAACTGTGAAGTAGGAGGCCACTGTGTTTTTACAGATTGTGCCGATGACATATGTGTCTGATAGGGCTTTAAGTGCCTGCGAAGCTGGCCCAGGATGGAGAGCTCACCAAAAATACTGCAGTGGCTGGATGCTGGAGACTGTAGGGAACTTCAGAGCCAGCAGGAAGCAGAGTAAACAACACTGAATAGAGAGAGTTGGGATGCTTAATCCTGGCTTTGCCTCTGGTCTCTGAAGTCTCTTTCAGCTCTAAAATGACAGGATTTGGAGACTGAGTAGGGCTCATCCAAATGACAAGCCAGAAAGCAGGAGATTAGTTGTCTATTTTAGGAAATTCTCATAAGCTAGAAAAGTGGTTCTCAAACTGGGGTCCCCAGGTGATGCTGCAGAATCAGCATCACCTGGGAAGTTGTTAGAAATGCACATTCTTGAGCCTCATTCCAGACCCTCTGAATCAGAATCTCTTGGGATGGGGCCCAACAATCTGTGTGTTAACCAGCCCTCCACGTGATTTGAATGCAGACTCAAGTTTGAGAATGGCTGATCTAGAGCCATGTTATTCCGAGTGTGGTTCAGGGCACTGTCACCATCTGGGAGCTGGTTAGAGATGCTGAAGCCCAGCACTATCACCTTCGTGCCCTCCTGAATGAGAATCTGCATTTAACAAGCTCCCCAGGTGATCTCAGTGCATATCAAAGTTGAGAAGCCCTGGGTATAGATTCCTAGTCTCCAGCTTTGAAGACTGTGATTCACTAGACCTGGGGTGGGGTCCCCAAATTTACATTTCTAGAAAGTTCCCAGGGATTGCTGACCCTTCAGGTCAGGGATCATACTTTGAGTAGCAAGGCCAGGCTTAGAATCTTGGCCTTGGGATGGTGTCAAGCCAGTCAAAGTTGGTTTGAGCCACTCTACAGATGTGCAGACTGTGCACTGCCCAACTCCAGGAGGTGCCATTCACATGAATTAAGGGTCAAAGAACCTGAAACCCAAAGCTAAGAACAAGAAGAGGAAGGGGCTGGCTAAAAAGTGGGTTTTGGAGGAAGAGCTGGATTTGAATTCTAACCCTGCCACTTACACAGTTATGTGATCTTGGGAAATATATTGAACTCTGAGTTTCAGTTTCATCCTCTGTAAAATGGAAATGATCATACTTGCCCCACCATGTGAGAGATTCAATGCTCAGCACACAGCACAAGCCAAGGGAACAGTGAGGGTCATCAGACTTGGAGGCTGCTTCTCTTTCAGTCTCATCCTGGCTGGTGGCCTAATTGCCTGGTTCAGGCTAAAGGCCAGGTGAGAATGATGGGCTTTTCTTTAGCGCTCCCAGGGCTCAGATGAAGGTGATGCAGCAATAACTCAGGCTGTTTATGTTAGGAACACTTCCCATGGGTTTGTTTGTACAAATTGATTCATAAAAATTACCAAGGTGGCCAATTTCAAACCGCACCCCAGGTTCACCTACCAAAGTCACGAACACAGGAGCAGTTCCTGGGTCTGCCAAGGCTCTTTGTGATGACCCTGGAATCACACAGAGGCTTGTGAGGGCACCTTGGCCAACCAGGCAGGGGAATATGCCCTCCCCCATACGAAGGACCCAGCTAGACACTTCCTGTATTTTTATGAGAAAAAGACAGGAATGCTCTGAAACAAACCTAAAGACCAAACTAAAGTGTGGATTTGGGGGTGAGGGGAGAGTCATTCAGGGTACAGAGGAGGCGGCAAGATATTTCAAAGCTTATCAATAACAAACCAACCAGGGCAACATTAAGAGGTCAGATTAATCTTGATGGTGTCAGAAATTAGACATTCCTAAGTTTTCCTTTTGCATTTTAGGAGAAGCAGAAGAAAACAAATTTCTCTTTCTTTCTTTCTCTCTTTCTCTCTCTCTCTCTTTCTCTCTTTCTCTGTCTCTCTTTCTCTCTCTCTTTCTTTCTCAAGGCCAGCCAAATTTTTAGGAGAAGGTGGGAAGGGCAGCTGTTAGGCAGGATTTCATCCTAAAACAGCCACTAGAGGGCCTCAGAGATCCAAGAAAACTTTCCAGTGGTTCCAAGGAGAGGCCTTGAACTAGCTGGCAGGTCTGGTCTGGTGGGGTGTTGAGGGTGAATCTGACTCCTGAGAACTTTCTCAGCAGGTGCTCACCTTCCCATGAGAAAGAAGTAGCCAGCTCTGTTAGTTAAGTTAGATAATTATTAAAACATAATTAAAACAGATAAAACAGATAATTAAGTTGACCAATTTGTTCACTGATAAATGATGTCTGCATGCAAAACCCTGTTCTGTCCTTGGAATGAAAGTAAAGATGGAGGTGTAGGACTTTTCTAAGAAGAGTCTCAAGCTGAAAAGAAACCTAGTTTTAGGGCTCACTACTGGTATCAAGGACAGAATTGGAAGGTGTGGACTTTAGTATCCCATTACTTCCATGTGCTGCCCCAATAAGTAAATTCAAAATAAAACAGCATTTTGCTATGCAGATATAGCCTCAAATGAAGTCCCATTGGGTAACGAGATTGCCACACATTGATGCCTCCTGGATAGAAATTCTAGCACTGTCCTGATTGGCACTTTGCAAAGGACCATGAAACAGAGATCAAGCGTCTTCTCTATTACTGCTCAAAGGCCCTTAAAATGTACAGTTAGAACACCAAAGAAGCTTAGAAACTCATCTTTCCTGGAGAGATCTAGGAAACAGGACAGGCTATCTAACTAGGGGGACATGCTAGAAGATGACCTACCAACGTATGTTCGTGGGAACCAGGAGAACAGAGCATAGAGCAGAATCTGCATTGCTATATCTTCTGGCATCTGCTGGGGAAGAGATTTCTCTCCCTCAGCCTTATGGCTCTACAGCCCTCCCAGCAGGTCATTTTGGCTAAGGAGGCCCTTTATCAGCATAACCTATACCTGCCACCCTCACCCCACTCCACCACAGCAAAAGGAACTTTTGGGAGTAAGAAAGAGGGGTTCCTGAAAGGTTGGAGAAGGGCCTTCTAGTCTATAGGTTTGCTTGGAGAGAGCGGAGTCCTATATGACTTGCAAATACAGTCTCCTTTGTGCAGAGAGCTTCTGGAAAAGGAAACAAATTGGTTGGGTTTCAGGATATTTCCTTGGTTATAGGAGACAGATGGATAAAATGAATGAGATGAATCAGATTATATTAAACAATATAATTATGTTTCCCCTTTCATAGAAATTTCCTTTTCAGAGGCTAAAAATCCAGTGAACCTCTTATATCCCAGTTTCTGATGGATAAAAAGAAGAACATTTTCCCTATGAAACTCTATTGCTGTCTGGATCACTATGGCCAGCCCGTCTTGCTCCTCTCTCCAGAAGGCATAGTCAGCTACATCAGTCCTATAGATACTACCTTTGTCTTGTTGCTCTTTGACCCCTAGTTCCCATCACATTAAGTCAAGCATCCTTACCTGGTTTCCAAGGACAGGCCATCCCTTTTACATAATACCCATCCTCTACTCTCATCCTACTGGTCATCTCACTGTCCAATAAAAGGATCCTTGGGGCACCTGGGTGGCTCAGTTGGTTGGGAGTCCAACTTCAGCTCAGGTCATGGTCTTGCAGTCCATAAGTTCGAGCTCCACATTGGGCTCTGTGCTGATAGCTCCGAGCCTGCAGCCTGCTTGTATTGTGTGTCTCCCTCTCTCTCTGCCCTTCCCCCACTCACACTCTGTCTGTCTCTCTCAAAAATAAATAAACATTAGAAAGTTTTTTTTTTTTAAAGGATCTTGACATCAACCCCTCTGAGTGTTTATGCATGCTATTCCCCTTTCTTGGACACCCTTCCTTCTTTCTGGCACAGAAACTGAACCCAAGCTATATTTTCTTCAAAGAGTCTTTCTTGATTACTTAATCCTTATTGATTGCCTCTTCCTTTGAACTCCCATATTTTTCAAGAGATAGTGGGGGACTTAATCCAATACTGTTGTTGCTGGGTTTTTTTTTTCCTCTTTGTTATTTTAGGAAACTTGATTGTGGTTTGACAATTAGAAGGCTAGGTTTTTGAGGGCAGAGGTTTGAATATAGCATCACCCCAGCATGGTGACCCCATGCACACATTAGAAACCCAATTAACATTTGCCTGGTTAACTCCTATGCATCCTTGGGATCCTAGGTTGAACCTTACTTCCTAAAGACGGCCTCTCCCATTAGATCCAAATCTCCTAAAGCTTTCCAGAGAATCATGTATCTCTTCTGCATAGCACTCTTCAAAGATGGAAATTTTTATGTATTTGTCTTATTGTATTACTCACTTCCCTCCATGAAGGCTGGGACTATGTCTGGTTTTGCCTGATACACAGTAGGTACTCTGTAAATATTTATCTAAATGAATGAATACATGTTGGTTGGATGGCTGAACTGGAATGTGACACAGAATTCTGGGGGAACAAGAAGAACACAGTTGAGGATGTTAATCTCCTGGGAGCTGGTACCCTTGAGCACAGTCCTAAAAAGAATCTAACAGCAGAGGCTCAGATGGGCCAAATCAGCAAAATCATTTTAGGGTCATTATTGGCAATGAGCAACATAATATTTTCTCAAAGATTTTATGATTGAGTTATAAAAATAATACATGCTTATTGTGGAAAATATATAAAGTCTGAAAAATTATAAGGAAGCAGAGAAAAGTAACTGCAAGTCCACCCTTCAAAGGCTTTTTTAAAAATAATATATTCTTCCAACATTGAATCAGTACTTTTTTTTTTTTTTAACATACTGGAAACCCTACTGAATATACAAGGTTGGATCTTGCTTTCTTTTTAATCATTTAACATTAAATGATAAGTATTTTTCTTTGTTATTGAAAACTCTTTGGATTTTAATAGGTCATAGAATAGAATAATTTTAAGTAGCTCCAGAATATTCCACTCTACAAATGTACTCTATCATTCCCCCTATTTAGGACATGGAGGTTGATAAATATGAGTTTTGGCCCTTATGATTTTGAAGACATTCTAAATTCTAAAGACAATAAAAATAAATGGGAGATGGAGGACAGATTTCCCCAGGTGTTTCAATGTGATACATACTTTCATTCATTGGCATACCACCCTGGCTATCCAGGTCTCATCTCAGCACCAGGCAAGTGAGTGCTCCTCGTCTCTGGTGCCTTCATCCCCATCCCCCTGCCCCTCCATCTTCTACTTCTCCCCATGTAGCAGACACTATTGATGTTCTGCCTGTATACTATCAACACTCAGCATTCCGGTACATGCCAATGGCTTCTTACTACATGCACGGTGGATTCTCTGCTTAAGGATTTTCTTGGCTGCAGGAGCACAGTCATGAGTGAGGCAGGCTGGGAGTGCCAAAGCATTAATGCCCCCAAAGCCCTCAACCAATGATAAATGGGAATTAGTGGATAAATATCCCAGTTCCTCACCCCCCATTTGGAGGTGTGTTCTATACAGAGCTCCCCACCAGGGCTGAGTTGCACTTACCCACAGGCATAATTTACTCACTAACACACCTGTCTTAGCTTCTTTTTCTTCACTGCCTGATTTCCATATTCTCCTACTGCGTTTCCCGGGATCACCTCACAAATTAAACATTTGGATTCAAATCCTTGTTCCAAGGCCCATTTCTGGGAGACCCATTCTAAGATATTCCACTTCTTAATTATGAGTTCTAGCACTTTCTAGCTTCAAGATTCTCTCTTCTTTTTGACTAAAGTGAAAGCTGAAAGTTGAAATGATCCAACACATATTTTAAGGAACAGGGTAAAAATGCAAAACCATGCCAGATGGCTGACTCTATCATCAGAACGTCTGCTAGGAATGCTCCCAAGAGGGAATAAATTATACGAGACTCTGGTCTCTTTGGAGGTGACTTTGCACTGTTCTTTCTTTCTCCTCTTGTTAGCCCTCTCATTTCTCTCTTAATCTGCTTTCTCTGCAGTAGAAGTCATTTTAAGCTGAACTAGTTTTGCTGCCAATTCCTAATTAGGTTCCCAGATGCAGAACATAAACCTGGATGTGATGCTAGATATGCTATAAAGCAAGTTCATATTCATTTTATTTAACTCATAGTTACTACTAGTTACTAAAGGCCTGATATGTGCTGAGCAACTCTATTAGGGTCTGAAATAAATTCTGCAGGGACTATTAAGACTATCCTTGGGACACGTGGGTGGCTCAGTTGGTTAAGCGTTAACTTCAGCTCAGGTCATGATCTCGCAATTCATGGGTTCAAGCCCCACATTGGGCTCTGTGCTGACAGCTAAGAGCCTGGAGCCTGCTACAGATTCTGTGTCTCCCTCTCTATCTGCCCCTCCACCACTTGTGCTCTGTCTCTTTCTGTCTCCCAAAATTAAATAAATGTAAAAAAAAAAGACACTATCCTTTTAGAGAAGATATAAACAGATGGACTTCTGCAGGGCTGAGTGTGATCTGTCAGTTGAAGGGCAACACACAAACCAAGACAAACTACTCTAGGAATTCAGAGAAAATAGGGATTCATTCTGGCTAGATTTTGAGAAAGCTTCTCGGATCAAGCAATGGTGGGTGGATTGGTTTTCTTAAGCCACATAGGTCAAGACAGAGATAGAAGTGATCCAGACTTTCCCCATCTCAATTCCTAGGGGACTTCTATTTGATGCTAAAAGGTAAAACTGCTGCTCCCCTCCACCTCTTCACAATATGTCAGGACACCTTCAGAGTATCCTTCTATCTCAGCTCGTTGAATACACACTGAGGAAATCATAACGTCTTTCTGATATAAAGACTGCGCCAGACCCAAATCAAACTGTCATATAGTCAAATAGGCATATCCGTTAGGAATGAATTTCATTTTAGATATCAGAACCCCATCTCACAGGGTTTTAAACAAAATAGTCACTGATTGTAGCTCATTTGGAAATAGGCATTTGCTGGTGCTGGTTTAACTACTCAGCAACATTATCAAGGATCCAGGTTTTCTTCCATCTTCCTACTCTGCCTCCTTAAGCTGATGGCTTTTCAACCTCATGCTACTCACCTACTGGTTGCAAATTGGCTGCTATGGACTCAGGCATCACCAGTGCCTTCGAGACAAGCAGAGGGGCAGTAACAGAAGTCCCTTTTCTTCTGAGCAAGACAGCAAAAGTTTTCGTAGGAGTCCCTTGCAAAACTATACTTATGTATCATTAGCTAGAACTGAATCATATGGCCACCCATTGCTGTAAAAAAATTCTGGGAATGTAGGGATTTCACTTTCTAGAAAGTAAGGAAAGGACGTTAGGGAATGGCTCCAATAAAGTTTCTACAAATTCTGCCTTCTCTTAACAGGAAACTTCACCTGCTGTGGCCGAGACTCTCAGCACCTTGCTCTGTCTCTATTAGCACACATCGTTCCTTCTTCTGCAAGAGGAAGAATGATGTGGCAGAAGCACAAAAGCAGCATGAAGAAAATGAGACAGGGACCATGGAAACAAGCCCCAAGTGAAACGCATTATGCACCTGGGGCGCTCTCCGTTGGCTGTTGTTAAACAGCTCCTCTCACAAAGCAGAACAAGGATGTAGCCAGGACAAGGCCCCATCTACAAGCTGTACTTAGAATACAAGATCCTGGCTTCCAAAAGCACCAATAAGCTGCCCGAATTGCCTGCCAAAATCGACCAATCAGTATGAAGCCCTTTTGACCAATCAGTATGTGGCCCTTCCAACCAATCAGGATGAGGCTTATTTTCCCTTTCCCTTATTAGCATGTTGGACCAGAGTGAGAACCTGAGCAGGAATTTTCTCTATATAAGCAGGACCTCCTGGTTTGTGGGTAGGTTAGCATGACTATATTTTGTTGGGGCTGGGGATGGGGGGAAGGGTCTTTTTAGCTTAAACTGTAGCACAGCCTTGCCTCTGCCTTTCCTCTAGGTCGGCCCTTGTTTTTATTGTTGTCTGGTTCAGGAACCCGAGGCCCGTATTAAAGATGGGCTGTCTTCTCATATGCGGGCTAAGAACTAGCACCACACCACTTTTGTCTATATTCCTGCCAAAGCAAGCTTCACGGGACCAGAGCGACTTTTTTGGAAGGAAATGCAGAGTTATTTCGGCAAGAGTGTGGGTATGGGGAGGGGGAAGGAATGGGTAAAGTTCCCATCCCCCAGCTGGGTAACTTACCTTATCAGTGTTAAGTTAGTGGTGGTGTTAGAATGTTAATGTGGGTCCCTGCAGGTGGTAAACGTGCCTGTGAAGGGCCAGGGCCTCCTGAAAGCACTATCTAATCAGTAAAATGATCCTAGGTGTGTAATTTTAGACCGGTTGTGAGGTGAATGGATGGCTACAGCAAGCACATTAGTCCTTCAGAAAAAGTGGAGTGTGTTGTACCTTGAATCACCTTTCCTAGGCAACTCTTTACTTCCATTGAATATAAGCTCTCCAACGAAAAAAGATTCTGAAGTTTAGCTTCCCAGCTTGTAACAGTTTGGCATTTTCCGGAGCAGGCAGTTCCTCTGGGTTGAATGAATCTTGGTTTCCCCAATAGGGGTACCTAGAGGTGTTCTCTTCATTCCCTAAAGAGTCTATTCCCGGATAAACTCCTTTCACTGTGGTTACTGTAACTTAAACCAAATATTGTGGCAATAAGAATAGAACAGAGATGGAGGTATTCACCATGATGGCCATGATGCCTATATTTTGTTGGTGCTGTTGCATATCGGAGCATACATGACAGGAGGGCTGTGTTGGGATTTAATTTTTTTTTTTTTGTTTATTTGAGAGAGCGGGAGCAAGGGAAGGACAGAGAGAGGGAAACACAATCCCAAGCAGGGTCTGAGTGTTCAGCACAGAGTCTGATGCAGGGCTTGACCTCACGAACCGCCAGATCATGACCTGAGCTGAAGTGGAAAGTTTAACCGACTCAGCCACCTTGGGGGTTAAATTCTGCATGCTTACAGAGAAAAATGACAATACAAGCAAACTGTACTTAAGGACAGGGGTGTATCTCTGAGAGGGGAAAAAACATTCTTTGAAAGTGGGATGGGATTCATTCAATAAACAGCTTCAGCAATTTCTCATCTTTCTAGAGGCCAAGTTGTAGGGAAGAAGCCTATATTAGCTCATGTGGGAAATCAATGAATCTTCTAAGAAAAAATATACCACATCTTTGCAGATTTATTTAGTGGGTTTTTTTTTTTTAATAGTACTTGTCATCTGCTGGACTCTACTGGTAGCACTTAACAAGCATTAGCTTATTTAATTTTACATTATCAATGTATGAGGTAAGCAGGTCCTATTCATGATCCTATTTCACAGTTGGAAACCCTAAAGCACAGTGAGGTTTAAACAAATTCTTCAAGGTTGGGTAGCTTGAAAAAGGTATGGATTTCCACATGATCAATGGCAAAAGGAGACAAGGCATTTGGCAGACAATTCCGTGTGATTTTTTTTCATGAAGCCATGTAAACTCTGAATAACCACGACAATTTTTGGAGAACCAAAAAGGCTTATTGTCAAGAATCTTGATTTGACACACAAGGATTTTTCCTCCCCAACATCCCTTCCCTCCCCTCCTAACTATAGCAACCTGGTTTTCCGTTGGGAGAATCGCTGTCTCTCATCTAGAGCATATGGTTTGAATGGGCAAATCTAACCCTTTCTCTCCACGGCTGGGAAATAGATCAGGCCTGGGAATTAGTTGAAGTATGAGCATGTTATCCAAGTGGAAGTTAATTAGCATCAACTCTAGGACTTGTGCTCAGGCTTTTAGGAAGGAAGCACACTGTTTGTGGTAGAGCTGTTAAGGATGGGACATAACGCTGGGATAGCTAGAGGCCATCTTGCCACATTTGGAGAAATTCTGAGATTTAAAGCAACCCAGGGGACACTGATGCTAGGAGACTGAGAAAAATAAATTCCTAATGATCTTATATGAGCCCCTGAATTTAGCTGTGCCTGAGCTTCTTGTTATGGAGCCTGTAGATTTTTTAGTTACTTGAGTCAATAGAGAACCTTCACTGTCAAAGACAGTTTTTTTTAATGTTTATTTTTGAGAGCACAAGCGGGGGAGGGGCAGAGAGAGAGGAGAACAGAGGATCAAAAGTAGGCTCCTTGTTGACAGTAGCGAGACTGATGCAGGGCTCGAACCCACAAACCACAAGATCATGCCGAAGACAGCCCCTCAACTGATTGAGCCACCCAGGTGCCCACAGGTTTTTTTTTTTTTAACTTCACTTATATTGAGAGGGAGGGGCAGAGAAAGAAAAATTGAATCCCAAGCAGTCCCTCTGCCCTGTGCAGAGCCTGATGAGTGGCTCAATGCCACGGACTGTGAGATCATGACCTGAGCTGAAACTATGAGTTGGACACTTAACCGACTAAGCCACCCAGGTGCCCCACAAAGCTAGTTTGAATCAGATTTCTGTCATTTGTACCAATAAACCCTGTCTGAAAGTGTACAGGACCACTTTCCAGGCCCATTCTGGGCCTCCATTCTTCCTGTAACAGATCTTGGACAGTTAGGCTGACTTCCTTTCTCGGAAGCATCCACTGACATGCATCCATTCTTACGTGGAGCTTTTCTCCTCTAACCTTTACTTCCTTATTGATCCCAATAACAAGAACACAGGTTCTTCTCATGTAAAGGCTTCAGACTCATCATATGAAGAGAAAACAGGTCACATAGAAAATTAGCATACAAAAGTTTTAAAGTGGGAGAAATCTCACATGTTCTGCCAGTCATGGTCTCTGATCTAGTGTTTTGCTATTCAGTGTAGTAACCACGAACCACAGCTGTCGAGCATAGCAAATGTGGCCATTGTGAGTGGGAAACTGAATTTTTAATTTAATTTTTTAAGATGATTTATTTTGAGAGAGAGCGAGCATGCAAGTAGAGGAGGGGGGGCAGGCAAAGAGAGGGGGAGAGAGAGAATCCCAAGCAGACTCCACGCTCAGTGTGGAGCTGGATACAGGGCTCAATCCCATGAACTGTGAGATCAGGACCTGAGCCACAGCTAAGAGTCAGATGCTTAATTGACTGAGCCACACAGGTGACCCTAATTTTATTTAAAAATTTGTACTTGATTAGTAATTGGAAAGTTTTCTTATGCATGCTTGGGACAACTCACGTATGTGAATTTTTCTTACCGTTACATTTTATAAATCTAAATACAGATCAAGTATTTCTAATGATTTTTTAAAAAGTTTATTCATCTATTTCTGAGAGAGAGAGCACAAATGGGGGAAGGGGAGGAGGAGGAGGAGAGGGAGAGGGAGAGGGAGAGGGAGACACACAGAATCCAAAGCAGGCTCTAGGCTCTGAGCTGTCAGCACAGAGCCTGATGTGGGGCTTGAACTCACAAACCACGAGACCATGACCTGAGTAGAAGTCGGATGCTCAATTGACTGAGGACCCAGGCAACCCCAGACCAAGCTTCTCTGATAAAAATTGACACATGGTATAAGCATAAAACACAGATAAGATTTCAAAGATTAGATTTGAAAAAACAAAAAGTTATTAATTTTTATATTGATCACATACTGAAATACTGATATATTGATTTGAAAGTATTAAAATTATTTTTACCTGTTTCCTTTCACTTTTTCAAACATGGCTCACATTGTGTTTCTGTTGGACAGTGCTGGTCTATAGTTTCGTTCTAACCAGTGATTTAAAGCCCCTACTGCTACTCTGTAAGGTGGAGTTCACCAAATGTATGTTTGTGGCCTTTTGTTCTGACAGTGTTTAAGATTTGAGCTTTTACTCTGGAAAAAAAAAAACATGGAGGAAATGTGTCAGCAACCTCTCTTGTGTTAGTTTTATATAAATCTGGAACAATCTAAGTACTTTTGCTTCTTCCCTATATGATACTCCTCCAGTTAAGGGTATAAAACATAAGTTCCTGAAAATTTTTTTAAAATGGGAAAATATTCTATTTAATGCAAAATATTAGATGTTATATATTACTTTCAGAAATCTCCCCATATTGTATTATTGTATTTCTTTAGTTGCTATTTTGTTAATTTTTTACTCATACATGTCTGATACTATTGAAATCATGAGGCAACCCTGGGGAAACTTCACTTTGCTTCATTTCTTCCACTTTCCAGCAATCATGATTCTAAAGTGCTTCTTCCCACTCAGAAGCCAGAAGATACAGTTACAGCAGAATGATGAATAAGGGCTCAAGCTGCAAGGGACTTGCCAACTGGGGAGGGTGGAGGGGAGGGGTGGCTTCTGTCCCAGTAGGTCCCTCCCCCATGGTAGGGACTCCCTACCTGTTTTCTTTTTAAGCATTCAAAGGTCCCTTGGCACAAACTACAAAACAAAGATATGGAAAGCTGAAAATCAAAAGGTTTTTGGCAAAGGAATTTTTGAAGGACTTCGTTGTAAATCTGGAATATATGCTGCAGAGCATGTGCTGGACATTTGCCTGCTTGCTCTCAGGTCCTTTCTCCACATTTCCCCTGCTCTCCTCTGCATTGTGGAAGGCTCATCCTGCAAGCTATAGCTCTCAGACTTTGCAGCCAATTGGCTTCTGGCTCGGTTCAGCCCATGGGAGGCGTGGGTAGGAGATGGGAGGTCGGACAGCAAAGAGAAGACGGGAGAAGTCCACAAGCTTATCTCTATCCCCCTCTTTCTGAAGATGTGTTCTCTTTGGTCGTGGCTTTGTGTCATTTGTTTTCCAGCTCTTGTCAAACAGCCCTTCATTCTCTGACCTTTATATGTAAAAAGTTAGAAAGTGCACACAAGGGATGCCTAGTTGGCTCAGTCGGTTAAGTGGACACTTAACTTCGGCTCAGGTCATGAACTCATGGTTCGTGGGCTCGAGCCCTGCATCAGGCTCTGTGCTGACAGCTCAGAGCCTGGAGCCTGCTTCAGATTCTGTGTCTCCCTCTCTCTCTGTCCCTTCCCTGCTTGTGCTCTGTCTCTCAAAAAGAAAAAACATTAAAAAATAAACATTAAAAAGAAAGTGCACACAAAATAATGCTGTAAATTGATTATGAATTTGTAATTAATATTTGTAAAATGGATAACCATACATGTTGAAATAGGATTATGGCTGATGGAGTGGATCAGAGAAGGCACAGGGGGTTAAGATGACAGAGGACCTGATGTTCACCTGCAATGAATATTTTCCTGTTCTACAAAGGGAATGGAAGGTGATCATATGAAGGAGAAAAGAAAAGTCACACTTCTAGACCTTTCTGGGGAGAAGAAATAAACTTTATCATAATATATTTTCTTATATATTTTTTTCAGGAACTATTGAAATATCATACCTATATTAGTTTTTGGTTGCTACTGCAACACATCACCATCAACTTGGGAACTTCAAACAACACAAACTTATTATCTTATAGTTCTGGAGGTCAGAAGTCTAACCCAGGTCTTGAGGGGCTAAAATTAAGGTTTCAGCAGTACAGCAGTCCTTTCTGGAGGCTCTGGGAGATCATCTGTTGTTTTCTGTCTTTCCCAGCTTCTAGAAGCCAGCCACATTCCTTCTGGCCCCTTTCTCTATTTTCAAAGCCAGCAAGATTACATGGCTTTGACCATAGTCATGTCTTCCTCTGACTATAGCTGGGAAAGGTTGTATGATTTTAAGGATCCTTGTGATTAGGTTGGGCCCACCCAGCTAATTCAGGGTAACGCAATGTCTCAAAATTCTTTACTTAATCACATCTGCAAACTCTCCTTTTGCTATCTAAGGTTACATAGTCATAGGTTCCAGAGATTAGGATGTGGACATTTTCGGGGAAGGGCCCATTATTCTGGCTACCACAATAATTTATGGTAGGAAGATAGCTTTCATCTGTTAAAGGATTTCTCCATCTATCTAGCATGGATGTAAATCCCTTCTATATTTAGCATGCTACTTTTCTGAAAAAACAAAGTTTTTATTCAAGTTCAAATCCACAGCAGTGATGGTGTTCCTCTTTTGATTATGCATAGCTGAGCAGGAAACTTGCTATACATCGTTACAATGGAAGACAATGAGAATTTTACAAGTTCATTAAGATGGTTCTCATCAGGACAGCCAGGCAGATCTCAAATTAAAGTTATGACAGAGCTGTCTTCTAGATTTCCCCCAATGAAGAGACAAGGATCATTTGCTCTAATTGTTGCTTTGCTATAGCAAATCATTTTGGCTATAATGACAAATTAACACAGTTCTATGAGATGTTACATTTTGCACTGGTTGCAGAGGCTCTGCTGAAAATAGGTCAATTTCTTATGAAGGAAGATTTTGCTGAACTGGTTAGTTATCTAGAAACTGGGGCCTGGAACGAATTATTAGAAAGTGCTAATGTTCACTGACCCATGATGAGCAAGACTTCCTTGCCAAGCAGATTGACTTCTCTTTAAGGAAAGAGGTAATGAAATTCAGAACCTTGCAAAGAGATCATGAGTAAACATTTGATTAAGCAAACAAGTTAAAGCAAGAACTTGGTAGATAATCATGAAAACAGCCCTTGTCAAGTCTTTTCACATTTCATTGAGCAATTGCATTCCTCCAGCAAACAAAGGAATAACACATTAAATGTTAAAGAAGTTGAATTATGCAATCAACTATCAGAAACACTCAAGCTGCTCTTCCAGTTTCTCAGAGGTTAACTGCTTCCCCCACAACGCCCCCACCCCGCCCCGCTGCCTCACCATCCTTTTGTAGGGCTTTTGTCTGCTTTGTTTCTGAAAACTATTTCAGCAGCTAGAAATTGTTCCAAAATTTAAGATGCAAGAAAAGAGACATTTGTCTGATTTCTTAGCTCAAGTCAAATGTTGTTTGCAAAGGTTAGCAAAAAGTCTAAAGTCTTATCATTGTTACTGTTTTTTCCTGGCTGCTTCTTTCTTTTCTTTTTTTTCTTTTCTTTCCTTCTTCCTTCTTCCCTTCCTTCCTGATGGAAACCCAGACAAGTATGGCTACTGGGCTGCCAAGATATATTAACCAGCCCAAATTGGGCCAGAAAATTGTGGGCAGCTGTACTGTCAGCACCTGCCTTTTCTGGGTCTAGGTGGATGCTCTGAACTTCACAACTGCTCCCAGGAGGAAGTTTTTTGTTGTTGTTGTTGTTGTTGTTGTTTTAAACTGATTCTCATGCAGCCTCCCTTTTATGGAAGCTTCCACTTTTGAGGTGAGGAATGGGAGTTGAGTCTTCTATTCTCCCAGACTTGAGAAATCCAACCCTGTCCCTGACCTGGCTTCTCTGCCTCTGAGGGAGAAAGTGAAAATCTCTCTTCATTGACTCCCTAAGTATTCAAATTGTCTTAGCTTAGGTTCTCTCTCAAAAGAAGACCCTGAGATAAGATAAGGTAAGCAGTTTATTTGGGAGGTGATCCCAGGAAACACTAGTAGGGAAGTGGGGGAGTGAGACAGGAAGGGAAGGCAACCATAAGGAGTGCCTTATCAAGTTAAGTTACCCCTGTGGGCAACTGAGGCTCATGCCCCCTGGGGGAACCCTGGGAAGTCATGTAGAAGACCCAGAGTTGATCTATGGAGGGCAGGGGTGCTGGGTTGTATATCCACCAGTCCCAATGGATCATTGGCAGAGGGCTACAGTAGTTAATTTCCCAGACTGTCCAGTCTACAATGCTGAGGCCAGAGTGGCTTTCTGCTGTTTGGAAGAAAGCCGTCTGGCAAAGAGAGGCAGATGCTGGCAGCTGGAAGTAGAGAAAGCTCACACTGTAGTGGTGAGGCCCCGAGGGGCAATAATATAAACTTGGTGTTTCAGTCTATGAGGAAGGCATTGAAATAAGTGCTATAGAAAAGGTTAATATACTCCAGTTGGCACATTAAGCAGAAGCAGCTCTGTTTTGCTGACTGTGTGCTCAGAATGATGCCAGATCCTGTAGAGGAAGCAACAGAAGTAGGAGGCATGGTCTCTTCCTGATTTTGAGGTGCTTACTAAGTAGGGAAGACAACCCTGACTTTATCATACAACATGGGCAAATGAACAAAATATAATAGTGCTATAGACCTTAGGGAAGGATGGGAAAAGCTTCATGGAGGAAATAGGAAATAGAGGAAGAAAAGTGTTTGTAGGAACAGAGACCAAAGCCTGCATAGCTGGAGGAACTGTAAAAAAGGTAGCATGGAGGGGTGCCTGGGTGGCTCAGTCGGTTAAGAGGCCGACTCTTGATTTTTGGCTCAGGTCATGATCTCACCTTGTGAGTTCAAGCCCCGCATCAGGCTCAGGGCCCACAGCATGGAGCCTGCTTCAGATCTTCTGTCTCCCTCTCTCTCTGTCCCTCCCCTATCTGCTCTCTCAAAAATAAATAAATGTTAAAAAAAAAAATTAGCATGGAGACAACATTAGCCCAGCATCTGGGTAGACAGTGAACAAGGCCATGAGATTGGAGTAGAGGAAAACTGTTCAAGAGGGCGAAATTTCCTTGAACTTGGGTAGCACAGGGCCAACACTGAGAGGTTTGAAGGCAGAACAAAAAAGTCTTGGTTTATTATTCTCCTAGAGATGTCAGTCGTTGCCTTGAGCCTACAATCCCCTTTGAAAAAATACTCACATGCCACAGTACTGCTGGAGTGGCCATGTCTCAGAAGAGGGCCCTGCTTCCACAGCTGCATCTGGTTGGAATGGGGAAGACACCTGACCTGAGATGAGCTAATCAGATCCTGATTTTTTTTTTCTTTCTTCCCCCGGCATTTAGCATTTGGACCTTGGACACTAAGATTTGAATAAGCTGGTTTTCTGTACCAGGGCAAGTGTTTTGTTTCCTTAGTAAGGCACAGCCATGTGCAAACAATTACATTACTGTAAAACATCACAGGAAGTATTGAATTGCAGCAAAATAGATGAGTTCATGTGCTGAGAGAATCAGAGAAGGGAGACTCTGTGGCCCCAACAAGTTACAGGTAACTTTCTAACTCCCCCAAGTCATAGTATACCTCTGTAAAGTTCCCATTCAAGCTAATTTGAGTGGGTGTCTCCTCCTTGATCTCCAAGGACCCTTAACCAGGACAAAATGGTGGCCACTAATTTACATATTGTTAGCGCCCAGGTTTTTAGTTCTGAGCCTGCAGGGGGTGCTACAGAGGAAGTCTGGTGTGAGGTTTGCTCTTTTCCCCTTAATCCCAGGCAAGGGAGTAGGGTTTTCACTCTCTGCACCTTCCCAGGTATGCGGAGGTAATTCAGGCAGACCCTTGCTCTTAACTCCTTCATAGGCTTGTAGGGGGAGATGAACTTGGCAAAACACATACAGGTAACCAGAACAATGGCTTTTAGGTGGTGGAGAAACTCTAGACCCAAAGGAAATTCTTTGCAAAGAGTGAATGCTATAACATCTATGTGGCATGTGTTACCCCCACCCTCCACCCCCAACCCCCAAACAGAACCACTGAACAGCATAAACATGGCTGATTTCCTCCCAGGTACTTTTTTTCTGTATAGAAAATAGAACTTCCTGGAGAATGACTGTTGAAGAAATGTGGTAAGAACCTGGTAGGAGCCCAGTTTACACTTCACAGCCTTGACCCAAGAAAGAGAAGAGTAAATATCAGACCCAACATTGATAAGACTGCTGTATGCTTTTCCTTTTTTCCCTAAAGACATGTTTGCTCTTTCAAGGAGTAGAAACATACTGTTTAAAGTATTTTTGGTCCAAGGGTCACACTGCCAAGAAAGCAGTGGCCATTTGCTTTCAGTAGTGGGGTTTTTACCCAATGTGACCTCTTTTTAGGGCAGGAGTTGTCAAACTGTGGACCGGCATTCATGAGGCTTTCAGGAGCCTTCAGGTCTGGAACTGCTAAAACACTGAGAGTTTTTTTCTTTATTATGAGCAAATGATATACCATGTATCATTTTATTTTTTATATACAAGCAAGTGCTATATACTAGCAAGCTACTATATGAAGTATTCACTATGACTAAAATTTAGTATTCATACATTTTAGATTGCACGATATTGGAGTTTACTGGGAACAGTAATTCAGGATTCCAATGAAAGTCAGCTTCCACTAAACATTTCACAGCTGCACACAGATAGTAGGCATTCCCACAAGGAAAACCTGATCAGTGCATCCCCGTTGGTGTTATCTATAGTTTTTAACTGGAGCTATTCTTGCTTCTTCATCATCAGCCATTGTTGGTTCAAATTCCTCTTAATCTACTTGCTTTTATCTTTGGTTCATTTTCTTATGTGGGAAAATGCTGTTTTATCTTGGGTCTCCCTAGAAGTAGACTGTGAAATAAGGGTGTGAGTACAAGTAGTTCATCCTGAGGGTGATCCTAGGAACCACTCAAAGGTGAGTAAGGAAGTGAGACAAGGAAGGGAGGAAAATTTATCAAAGGTATGCTAATGAGCAGAATTACTGCTGTGGTGGGCACTGGGAACTCGGGACTTTGGGAACCCTGGGGGAGACTTTGCATCACATGCCTTAGTGCTGCCCCCCAGGAGACATGAAAATTGGGGTATTTACCCCCTTCACTTCCTACTTGGATGGGATTTAAGGGCTGCTTCTGGAGGCATCAAATCACAGATATTTCCAGCCTTCCCAGCACCCTGGATCATTAACATATGAAGAAGGAGAGTGGTCCTAAAGTCTTCTGCATTTATTTGCCCATTTAAATTCTGAGTCCAGAACATGGAAATGTGAATCCTAGACTGCTTGAAGAGTGACATTTAGCAATCTTGTTCTCATTCAGAATGAAATTGTTTTATTTCTAGCCATCTCCTGCAGGATAAAATTTCATATTTCCTGTTAGATCCCATTATAACATCATGCCTCTTATTTCTCTATGCCCACTCATTAGTCACCTTTCCCAATTCCATTTTTACCAATCACTGCTTTGACAGTTTCTATCTTCAGTCCTAGGTTTCTCTAATCTAGTTCCTTAGGGGAAAAAAAATCTCATTCCTCAATCCTCTCTAAACATGGTGAGGATGACAGTTCAGATGCCTGGGACTGGACTTGCTCCAATTTGTCTGGTTGCAGACTTTCCCACTTTGTCTTGCCCCTCAGCCTAAAGGCAATTCCCTATCTCTCAGACACTAATCATGAAGCTTGTCTTAGGTTCTCGGCCTTCTGTGAGTAATTATGGAACATTGAAAAGAACTTAAATGAGTATGAGAAGGGATGTCTTCCCTGAATGCTTTGCATCACAGATTTTTTTTTCTTGTGATGGAGTCACTGTCAAAACTGGCTCAGTCATCCATTTCTTCTTTCCAGTGTAAGACACTCCCAAGGGGCATGTGGCTTCATCCTGAGCAAGTTCAGTCAGTAGTGTTAGAGAGTATAGTAAAAACTTTGAAGAATTATGAAGCCAACTCAGACCTCATTTCTTGAAAGATTTCCTGAAATCTTCCAGGTAGAAATAGCCTCACTTTCATCAGCCAATGGCAGTGTCCCCTTCTGTCATATTATATTATACCATCGATATCATCTCCCTTCCTTGGGCTTTCTCTGATATTTCTGACTTTTGGAAGAATCATTATCTTCCATGTGTATGTGGACATTACCTTCTCTGCACACAGTTTTCTACCTCTCAGAGTCTTCATAGTTTTGTTCCTTTGATGGAAAACTTTGTTTTTATGTACCATTATGGCTTGTTTTCATCAACTTCTCTTGCATTAAAATGGTTTTAAATTGGAATAGACACGTGTACTCTGTCATTTGATTCAATTTTCAATAGCTCTATTTTTTCCATATCTACCAACACAAAATTCTCAAGGCTGAATGAGTAAAACATTTAAATTATTTCTTTATAAGAAGATCCAACCTAGTCAAACCATATTCAGATTTCAAATATACGTGTTAAAGGAATTCTGGGTGTCTGGATTTCTGACCTTGTATCTGAAATCTCATACCAACTTCGTTGACTTTGTTTATGTGGTGCTGGATAGCAAGAAAGGAAAAAAAGTAATGCATAAGCATATCTTTACATAACTACAACAGGAAAAAAATCCTCACCTCAAAGCTATAAGCCACTATTTTATTTTTTTTTATGTTTATTTATTTTGAAAGAGAGTGCATGCACGGCAGGGGGAGGCACAGTGAGAAAATCACAAGCTGACAGTGAAGAGCCCAACGTGGAGCTCAAACCCACCAACCATGAGATCATGACCTGAGCCAAGATCAAGGCTCAGACACTCAACCAAGCCACCCAGGTGTTCCTGTAAACACGTATTTTAATTTGCCTAAAACCTCTACTTCAGTAGTTTTTCAGCCCCTTTCCCCCCTCAATACTTCCAGTGACCACAAACTCCTTATCTCCTCACAGCGCAGTTCAAATGAGTTCCTGAAAGTTATGATTGTTGAAGAAAAAAAATATTCAGGGGCCAAATTTTGGATAGTTGTAAGTGCGCTGCTAAAAATTTTGGATAGCTTTCTGTGTCAATCATCTTAATTAAGGGAACTCTGCAAAATAAACCACGTTTCCTCCCCTGTGGAAAAAGAAAACAATTGATATTGAATTTCAGTGTCCCCTGACCTCTAGAAAGTCCTCATCCCCAAACCAACATATTTGTTTCTCCAGCAACTGTGTACCCATTTGGGTAACTGTCTCATTGACATACTATGAATGACTACGATTCAGTGACTATATCGTACAGAATAGATTTAGTCTCCTTTCAACTTGTAGCTCAAATAAAATCACCATGACCCAAAGGAGTATCTTTCTAGTTCTGCAGTGGTCATGTTGCCCTAGAAGAGTCTTTGAGGTAACCCAACCTGAGCCGTCTGCTCTCTGTATGTGATCTAGCATAGTTCCCTATGTCCTGACCTCAATTATAGTGTCAGAATCTTACCTAGTCTTATACGATGATCCTTTTGAGTGAGACCCAAAACATATTCTTATTTGCCTTGTTTCACCTCCTAAAATGGAAAGGAGATTATCAAGGCAAGTCTTGAGACATTGCCTTATTAGTGATGTGGCAGGCATGATCAACATCTAAGGTTGATCCCCGAGTGGCATGTGAAAGGGTAAGGAATGTCGTAAGCCTCCTTGACATTCTATAACACTCATTGTCACAGCTGCCTTAACACAGGCCCTCTCCATTTCTAGTATGGATGTTGCCATAGTTTATTGTGCCCCTCAGCCTTGCCAGGTCTCTCATCCCTTCCTTCCTGCTAGAGTACTCTCTCTTACATGCACACCTGATCATGTCACTCTGTTGCTTAATTGTCTCATGGCTGTCCACATAAAATTCAGACACCTTGATAAAAAAATACAAAGCCTATGCCGACTTCTCCCATCTCATCTTTCTATCTTTGTCTTATCTTTCTATCTTCCAACCCTGTGGGATTACCTTTGTTCCTTGGTAGCATATGCTTCCTGCTGATTCTCCTCCTCCCAGTCTTTGGCTACACACACCCCTCAGAGCAAAGCCCTATTGCATAGCTTCCAAAAAGCTGGTTTCCCATTACACATTCTTCCCCAGCAGGATAGATTTGTGGTCCACTACATCTTGAGTTTCTCTCAAATGCTAGCACTAATCATTCCATATGGTAATTATTTCCTACTCTACATCTTCCCCAAACCTGGAGCTCTTGCTGAGAACAGGCTGAGCTTTTATCTCTAGGACATCAGAATGTAATGGGTAGTTGCCCCCTATTGCAAACACATGATGAATGCAGGTGCTCCAACTCAGAAGTGAATAAATATTCAGCACACTGGAAAATCTAATTGTGCTGCTGAAGACTGTTCTACACCATCTGAGTGAACTCAAAGTTGCTAAGTAATGATTGCCATTGTGATCTCTGGTGGTTTTCCCCTGGATCATGTTTTTGTCTTAATTTTTATAGTTTCAAAATTCTCTATAAGGAGCCATATGTATTACATTTATAATCAGGAACAAAGGTTAAAACATTATATATATTTTGTATTTGCATTAATTTTTATGGCCAATGTGTGCAGAGTAAAAGGATTGGGATAAAGTCCTCAAGGGGTTAACAGTGGTTTTCTCTAGAATTAGAAATAATAGGTGGCTTTTTTCTTTTTCCTTGTATTTTGCATTTTTCCTGTATGAATATGCATTCCTTTTATAAGGAAAAGTGTATTTAAGTATTTAGAAATTAAATAACATGATGATTAATAATTGGAACAGTCAAATAATCAAACCATCTCCTATCAAGAAATAAATGAATTTAGCAAAAATCTTACTTACGGTGAAGCCATTTAAGCTCTTATTTTGAGAACCCATGGAAAAATATCAATATTAGAATCTATCATTTAAAACTGAGAGCAGCGCCTGGGTGGCTCAATCAGTTAAGTATCTGACCTCGGCTCAGGTCATGACCTCCCCTTACATGAGTTTGAGCCTCACATTGGTCTCTCTGCTGTCAGCACAGAGCCCTCTTTGGATCCCCGGTCTCTCTCTCTTTCCCCCTTCCCTGCTTGGTCTCTCTCTCTCTCTCTCTCTCTCTCTCAAAAATAAAAATAAAACATTTTAAAAAATTAAAATGGAGAAAAATGTGTCTCTGTAATTCCTAAAACTAAAATATTTGTTGTAGATCATTTGGAAGATAAGTGTATAATTGGACTGGGAAGAGAACCCTAGTCCAGTTGTGAATTATAGAGTTGGTTTTTAATGGAATGTAGCTGTCTATTTCTGTTGCCAAATCTATTATCCTTTGGTACATACACCAGAGATTAAGGTTCCATATATTCAGCAAAAGATTTACGTGAAACAGTAAAAATAGCTTTAGTCATAATTTATACAGGTGCATATTTATAAGTCAAGAATAAATATTTGAAAAAAGGCAAAGAGAAAGGTAGGAACCAACATTATTTTAGAATTTCTTTTTACTTCTTTAAACCCATATACTTTGCATTTATTATGATTTAAAAATAAACACTCCTTCAATATTTATCAAACAGTTAAGACTTGCCTCAATTGTGTTTGGCAAGAGCTGAGTAAATCAGTTGCTTATGGTTATTTATTGAAAAGGTGATTAGGTGTTAGTTTTTAGCCGTTAGGAATTGTTCTTAAGGATTTTGTATATTATCAATTATGAACTGAAAATATGATTATAAACTTGATGATCAATAATTGTTATGTATAATTAAATGCCAAAGTAGAGACTTCTGAAGTGTCATCCAAGCCTAGGCCTGAAAATTTTACTCTGAGAACTACATAAATGCTAATAGACACAAGTCCAGTGATGACTGAATGATGGAAACATATGTACTTAGCACTTTATAGTGTGATAGATAATACAGTAATTGCCTAGTATATATGATCCCACTGTGTCTTCAACACAAATATATGAAATCAGTCTATTAGAGTAGTAAACCACCTGTAATCTTAGTTGCTTATAACCGAGTAGCTCTGGACCCTGCTCCATAGCTCCTGGGCTGACAGAATAACCAGGAGCAGAGAAAAGTGGGGCTCAGAGACTCTCAGATCTGCAATTTAAAGCCCCAACTTGGAAATGACAAATATCACTTCTGCTCACAATTCCTTGTTCACAACTAGTTGCCTGGAACTACCTAACCATAATGGGGCAGGACAGGGAGTGCAGCCTTATGATGTGTGGGGAGAAGCAGGAAATATTTGGCGAATAGTACAAACTACTACTACACTGAGTGAATGTCTCTATTTTACACAGGAGGAAACAATCTGAGAGAGGTCACTTTGCCAAGTCTCATAGCTGATAAGTGAAAGAGCTAAGATGCTAATAAAGAATTAAGTATGAATTAACATTTTTATTGCAAATTCTGAGCCTACCAATTCAATGCCACCTAGAAAAACACAAGAATATTAGAAACTGAGCAGAGATTCACAGGGGTCTCTGGTCTCACTTTTGTGAACTCTGAAATCCTTTAGCTATACTTCCAGCTGCCTACCTCAAAAGCAGAGACTAAAAATAGTGACTCTCTGTTACCAGAGCTGAATTCCTTATATCAGTATTCTGGGAGTGCCTGGGTGGCTCAGTCGGTTAAGCATTCGACTCTTGGTTTCATCTCAGGTCATGATCTCAGTTTGTGAGATTGAGCCCCACATCAGGCTCCACACTGACAGCATAGGGCCTGCTTGGGATTCAGTCTCTCTCTCTCTCTCTCTCTCTCTCTCTCTCTCCTTCTCTCCTCTCTCTCTCTCTTTCTCTCTCTGCACTTCCCCTGCTCACAATTTCTTTCTCTCTCTTAAAATAAATAAAAGTTATTTTGGTTGAGCATCCAACTCTTGATTTCTGCTCAGGTCATAAAATTGAGATTCTTGAGTTGGAACTTCACGTCAGGCTCTGCACTGGCACTGCAGAGCCTGCTTGGGATCCTCTCTCCCTGTCTCTCCCCCTCCCCTGCTCACTCTTTCTCTAAATAAACATCACAAAAAATTAGTACCCTAATACAATGAGTGTTGTATATCTCACACAGTATCTGTGGGTCAAGGATATGGGAGTAGTTAACTGGATGATTCTGGCCAGGGGTCTCTCATGAGGTTGCATGAGGTGTTGGCCAGGGCTGCAGTCATCTGAAAGCTTGACTGGCCCTGGAAGATCTGCTTCCAATGGTGGCACTCACATGGGTGGGGAGGTTTGTGCTAGCCTTTGGTGAGACGCTTCAGTTCCTCCCCGCATGGAACTCTCCACGGGATTGCTTGAGTGTTCTCAGGACATGGTGGCTGGATGCCTCCAAAGCGAGTGATTCGTGAGAAAGCAAACAGGAGGCTGCAATGTCTCTTTTAGCTGACTTTGGGTAGTCACACACTATCATTTTTATATGGTCTTATTAATTTCCCAGATCAGCCCTGTTTCATGTTTGAGGGAACCATACCAAGATGTGAAAAACAGGAGGAGAAGATCCTCAGGGTTCATTTGGAGTCTGGACTGTGCTAAAATACCTACCTGATCACTTCTAACTTTGTCTTCATTTCAGCCTTTTCTATAAAGCAGTCATAATGCTTTATTTTTTTCCACAATGAGCTTTTCATAAAGAGAATAGGATCATGCCAATTGTCCTCTTGCATCCTTTAAGCGCCCTTATATTGAATTTAGAAAGTCACACTCCTACCCTTTCCTGCAAGGTCCTTCGCATCTGGCTCCAGCCTCCCTTTCAGCCACACCCTCACCTATCTCCCCCTCACCACCTTCATTGTTTAGACCTTTCTGGTCTTCCTCAGAACATGCTTCTCGCCAAGCCAGGCTCTTTCTCACTTCAGAGCCCTTGAGGTAGTTTGTGTGTAGATTGCCTCCCCTCACTCCACACCCATCTGGCAGCTTCCATTCATTCTTTAGCTCTCAGATTAGATACATACTCACCAAAGCCCTCTCTGCCTCCCAACCTAAAACTTCACCCACTAACATTCATCACAATTTATTTATTTATTTTTAAATGTTTATTTTTGAGAGACAAAGCACCGGTGCATGAACCAGGAGGGGCAGAGAGAAAAGGGGGAACAAAGGATCCAAAGTGGACTCTGAGCTGATAGCAGAGAGCTCAAACTCACAAACCATGAGATCATGACCTGAGCCAAAGTTGGACACTTAACCAATGAGCCCCCCGGGAACCCCCATCACAATTTATAATGATACTTTTGTGTTTATTGACTACAGTCTCCCCTCTCCCACCCCCACCATGGCAGCAAGAGCCAAGGGAGCAGTGACTGTTCCAGTTCTACATCAAGTACCTAGGATGCTGATGGGAAAAGTAGGAGATCCTTAATATTTACTGCAAGAAATGAATGGATGTATGAATGAATGACTTGTAGTCTATAAGTGAGGATTTCATTTGACTCCCCCAATTTCAATTCAGGTTTCTCTTCCTTTAAATTTTGCCAACAATTCCAATGCTAGGGGTGAGAAAACAGAGATGAGAAAACCAGACACAACCAGAAAAGTTTAGATAAAAGTGAAAACAGCTCTCTCTCTATTCTGGTCATTCTTTTTCCCCTAAAGCCTGAAAAGGATGAAACTTTTGGGACTATTGATTTTTTAGAATGCTGTTTAAAAGATTTAAGAACATTTTGCTCTATTCAATATGGGTTCTATAAGTAGAAAAGGAGATACAGAAAAGCACCAAAACAATAACAGCATTTGAATCAATAAGTACATTTTACATTTTTTGTCATACAAATTCTTACCAAATGGCTTAGATAATATCTGTTCTTGTGTGTGTGTGTGTGTGTGTGTGTGTGTGTGTGCATTCCTACTCACACATATCAAATGAAGAAAACCCCAAGGCGAGGTGCTCACATTTCCATCATAAAACACATGGCACATTTAGAAATTGGCACCACAGGGTAAGCTGAATGCTGCAGGACACATTTATCTCATGATGTGTGGTCTAGGAAGTGTTTTTATTCCACCAGTTCTGCCTCCTACCTGACCCTCCTCCAAAAAAGAAACACTCTCGCAAAGTCCTTTGTAAAGAGTTTTTGAGACCACTTGCTCCCTGCTTATGAGCAATCCCTTCACTTTTTCAGAATCATTGACAATTCTTATGCATACTGGGGCCTGGGCTATAGTTGATACTCAAATAGGAAGGAAGTGGAGTAAGGGGGAGTCCCTGACCAGTGGGCACTGATTAGAAGCAGCCCTTGAGAAGCAGACTTGCTTCAGACAAATAGTTGTGTTATGAGTAGGAAAAGGGAGAGGAAATATAGTCCAGTGGAAGGAAACAAGCACCAAGGAACAGATGCAGGAATTAGGAGTATAACAGGATCGATTAGCATAAAAACAAACCTCTCTACACATGATGAGGCACTGAGGAAGTATATGTGTGATTTTTAGTTGCTTACTATGACTAATTTTAAAATAATTGAAGTGTAGACTATCTTCCATTTTCAACGTGGCAGGAAAATCCCTTCAGGGATTTACAAGGCATCCATATGGATGTGGGGAAGTAATTGCTTTCTATTTAATTCTATTGATACTTCCTTCACCCTAGGAATTTCTTTGACTTTGGTAAGACCACAGTTCCTGGTGCTTTTCAACAACCTTTGAAGGGCGGTCCTCTTTGTATTGGGGCTCTCAACACAAACCAATTTAAGAGAAAGAGAACGTGATGGCCTGTGAAGGTTAGAATTTCCAGGGATGGACTGAAAGTAAGGGATGGACATACAAGGGATGGACTCATGTAAGACTTAAGAAGTGTGTCTCTTCCCTGGGCTTGCAGGCACTCACTCTCCAGCTCTCTTGCTCCTTCAGCCCTGCTTAAATTGATGTGAGCTCCAATCTCAGCCAGAATGTCCCCACAATGAGGCACAGATGTCCACCAGCAGCTCCAGGCTCACATCCTGTTAGAATTCCAAGTGAAAAGAGGCACCTTTTTCCAATCGGCTCAGTAAAAACCCTGGTTGGGCTCTCAGTGGGTCTGGGTTGGGCCTCTTCCTCCATCCGGTTTCTGTTTCTCTTCGTGTTACACTGCCTTCATTTTATTTCTTGGGACAGATTTCTCCTGCATAATGCTGTTCCTTCCATCAGACTCTTCCCTTCCATCATGGCCAACTTAACTCCTTACTCATCCTTCCAATCTCTGCTAAAATGCCTTTTCATTAGTGTGAAGTTCCCTGATTCCCTAGTGCACTCTGTAAGTTTTTGTGTTGCTTTAGGACAGGATACCTTGCACCTATACTGGGGTAGCACCATGGTTATCTACTGGGATGCCTAGAAGTCTGGTTAAGATAAGGAGAAAATGTGACAGCTAAGACTTTATAATGTGCTGTTTAAAGTTCAAAATTCCCCTGGAGGCAACTGGTACTAGCTTGACTAGACTTTTTAGGATATGTAGATTGATACTTTGCATCTATTTTAACAGGTCATACAGCCTGCCTGGGTTTTTACATGGCTAATGGTATAAAAGACCCCTCAATAAATGTGTGTCTGGGCCCAGTTAATTATCTTGATAGTGTATAATCTGAAGATGAAGCATGTCCTGTCCTAAGTAACTAGGAAAGGCCTCAGGGGTAGAGGGGTGGTATGTCTGGGATCTTGGAGCCAAATATGATTGTCTATCCTTTGTCTTGATGTATCCTCTACCCATAATAAAATCTTACATGAGCATTGGCAAGGATGTGGAGAAATGGGAACCCTCTTGCACCGTTGGTGAGAATGCAAACTGGTGCAGCCACTATGGAAAACAGTATGGAGTTTCCTCAAAAAGTTAAGCATAGAACTACCCTATGATTCAGCAATCACACTACTATTTACCTGAAGAATACAAAAATACTAATTCAAAGGGATACATGCACACCAATGTTTATAGCAGCATTATCTACAATAGCGAAATTATGGAAACAGCTCATGTCCATCAATTAATGCATGGATAGATGGTCCCAATGTAGGCAGTCTGGAGACACACCGTCCACCTATGCTGTCATTTCATGATAATTTCTTTTTAAAATTTTTTAGTGTTTATTTTTGAGAGAGAGACAGTGCACAAGTTGGGGAGGGGCAGAGAGAGAGGGAGACACAGAATCTGAAGCAGGCTCCAGGCTCCAAGTTATCCGCACAGAGCCTGACGCGGAGCTCGAACTCATGAACTCACGCAGAATGAGATTATGACCTGAGCTGAAGTTGGATACTTAACCAACTGAGACACCCAGGCGCCCCCATTTAATGATAATTCTCTTGCTGATGAATCCACCTTTTGGCTGACACTCTTATTTCTTTGGCTGTGCAGTATATCGCTTTAGCTTGAGATCCTTTCAGATTTATCAGAAATACTGTCTGTTGTTCATTTCATTCTTTCTGTCTTGATTTTATTAATATTTGTGAGGGAATACTTATTTCTCTTATTTCCAGCTTTCATAGGAGAGGAGCACCACACTTGAGCCTGCATGTCCCAACAACAAAGAACATAATAATCTCCCAGGTTCAGAAAAGATGTGCCTATTTAGGGAGAAGGGAGGGAGACAAAGCACGAGAGACTCTTGAATACTGAAAACAAATTGAGGGCAGAAGGGGGAGGGGGAAAGGAGAAGGGGAGTGATGGTCATGGTGGAGGACACTTGTGGGGAAGAGCAGTGGGTGTTATATGGAAACCAACTTGACAATAAACTATAAATTTAAAAAAAAGTCACTAAACCTTTGGAAATCAAATAATCTTTTATGTATTAGTTCCTCAAAGTCTTATTTACTGAAGATAAAAGGGAAACTCTATCATTATTAAAATCCTGAATAAAATACACACACATGCATCAGATAATACTCAACTATTTATCTACGATAAAAAAATCTCCAGTGAGTTCCAGAATATTAACAGAATATTCAGTTTTTCTTTATTGCCCGGATAAAATTCATGATATAGTAACAATTACCTAAGGATCTAAGAATGTGAGCATGAGCTTATTTGATGTGCATAAATGCCTCATCTGCCTTCATTTATAAATTCCCCCCAGGGTTTATTGTTACAGAAACACAAATCCAGAGAAAATATATAGCCTGTATAAATATTTAGAGAATAACATCATTCAGATGACTATTTACTTCAAATTTATATCTGTGTGTAGAAGGCATCTAAATTCTTCTTTTCCTTCCTTGTCATACCACCTTCTTCAAAAACAAACTACAGGCTGAGTGGTTCTCTTGGGTACCTTCATGGCTATATAGGGAATTTGCTCAATTGTGAATTCAATAAAAATGGCTAAACTAACTGAAGGGGTGTGTGTGTGATTCATTTGTACCAATTAGACATGACCTTATCCTGAGCATAGTGTTGAATGCATCTATCTGCCTCTCATGGTTATAATTTTTAGTGATTGATGATACTCAACTCAAGCTTGAAGAAACAGAAACAACTTTCTCCTTTCAAGCAGCTGCTGAATTGGTTCTCACTGCTGTTCTTGCTCATTCATTATCCTTAAGAATGATTTAGACAAATCTGGAAGTTTGTAAAAGTTACTTTTTTTTAAAGAGAGAAAGCTTGTTATACAAAATGAACCCCAAGAAGTCACTGTCAAAAACTTTATATCCAAAGTTACATACAAAAACATGTCATTTGTAGCAGATCTTACTGGATTCCCCTTCCCAGTGGGCACACCCAACTCAATGGCTGTGGCTGATGGCTCAGACCCACTCCCTTCTCTGGAGGATTGCCTTTGGCCAATCAGAGCCACCTTGCTTCTGTGAGATTTCCATCCCCACAAGAGGCTGACCAATGACTGACTGACGCAGGTTACAACAGCCAGCCTCCTTCCCTCTGGGCAGGGCAACCCCTGTGATACAATTCAACCTCCATATCTCCCCATGGAATCCAACTGAATCTAACTTTCTCTTCCTTAGGTCCTCCCCCTGCTTTATTTTGCATCTCTCATGCCCTGAAAAGTTTCTCCTGGGAGCAGTCCTGCAATAAAGCATTTACACAAGTTTTCATCTCTGGCTCTGTGTCTAGGGAGCTTGACCTAAGACTCCATTTTAATTACTTATTTTGATTCCAGAAAAAGTTGGTTAGGCTCTAGAAACAAAACAAACATTTGGGCCACTAGAATTACTATGCTGGTATTAGTGACTATTTCCATAACTAATGGGTAACACTCATCTTTCTCTGATTATCAGAAACTAGATAAAGAAAATGTCTATGTGTTTAAATCACTTCAACAGACAGTCTGAACACGAATCATCTTCAACAAACCATTACTCTTCTGATCATCTAGGTCTGGGTCCTCATCCCTGTGCCGCCTTTTGGTTTACCTTGCCTCTAGAAACCAAAAGAAGGTTAAAAACAAGTCCCTTACTGGGCACTAACTGTGTAGTCACAAAGCTAGAAATATTACAGATGTAATGCCATTCAGTTCTCAGGATCCTTTATTGAGGGGCAGATACATATCCCTACTTTGTAGAGGATGAAATTGAGATTGAGAGAGAATTTATGACTTGATCCATAGATATGCAGCTAGTAAATGGCAGAGTGAGGATTCAAATCCAGGTCTGCTGACTACAAAAACCACATTCTTAACCAATTTGCACAGTGTCAACTTAAAGATAAGGACATGAATAGAGGAGAGTATTTCCTTCGAGACTTAAGAGTCTACATCTACATTTCTGCAGCACTATTGGTGCCCTTTTTCCCATAGGGTCCCCACCCCCAGCTTCTGCATGCTTTTCCCACCAGCTCCCCCATGACCCACGATTCAGTTCATTGAATTGCCTTTGAGCACTGGAATAGCCTTACCCATACCCCCTAGGCTGCAATTATTAACAGATGCAGGAATCCAAAAGCCTAGTACTTTTTGCCTGTTCTCTACAGCTCCCTGTGGGTTAAATTGAAGCTGGGGCGTCACCAGAAAACTCGGGCTCATTTGTCTTCCTTCACTTTCTCTGTCCTGCTCACCCCCCACACCTCCCACTAGTCTCCCCAGGAGCATTTTCTCAACAAATCACCTGCTCCTGAATTCTTGGCTCAATGTCTCCTTCTGAGAGAAGCATAACTAAGGCAATATACATAAAGGAATAAAACAGACAAATACTAATAAAATCACTTTGACATTCTGGAAGTCTGGGTAAACTTGTTTTATTTTTTCAAAGAAATACTTTTGTTGCTTATTGAAAAGCCATACATGCTCATTGTTAAAAAAATATAAATTAAAATAATACTATAAAAGTCAGTTGATAACTCTAAAACCAGAAAAATTATTATTTGAGTGTTGCATATTTACATGTCTATGATTACTATACATACCATTTATAATGTTTTTTAAATGTAACTTTGATATGCTATTTTTTATGCCAGTAAAATTTCATCTACAAAATATTTTTTTAATGTTTGTTTATTTTTGAGAGAGAGAGAGAGAGACTGAGGATGAGCAGGGGAGGGATAGAGAGAGGACAACACAGGCTTCAGGCTTCAGGCTCCAAGCTGTCAGCACAGAGCCTGATGAGGGGTCAAACTCACAAACTGCAAGATCATGACCTGAGTCAAAGTCGGACACTTAACCAACTAAGCCACCCAGGAACCCTCTATATTTTTAAGCTCGTGTAATGTTCTGTACTATAATTTTTGGGAGTGGGACCAAGCCCTCAGTTGATGCTGCTGGTCCATGGGCCACTCTTTGGTTGGTACTGAAGGCCTTACAGGGCCATCAAAGAACTCTGGCTTTGTGCTGTTTGGGTTTAGTGTTAAACTTGAAATAGATTTAGTCACTCAAATGTTCCTTCACACAGTTCCCATTCAAATATATTGTTGAGCCAATCAAATGACTATAAACACTTCATATATTGGGAAAGAGAATTAATAGGACTTGACATTGACACTTTCAGTGTACATCTGCAAATGGCTGAAGTTGATCACAGAACACCACTATATAAGAAACTAGCACTGAGGAAGTGTGGTATTTGCTGGGGTGACAGCAGAAAGTGAGATGCTCTGAAAGTCTGCTATTGCAGACTAATTTTCTTTGTACCTGAGTAAAACCATGGGTAGGCATTCCCGCCCTCCCCCCTCCCCCCCCCACCCAGTATTCAAGAAATAAAACATCCTCTAATTATTGGAAGAAACAACATGTCTTGTTCTCATGAGCCACACTGAAGGGGCTTCATGAGCCCCTCATGGCAAAAATCAAGGACAATTTGAGCATCAAAATAATTTCAGTAAAGGATTTTAAACTCATTAAATGAAAAAGGAATGCACAGGTCCATATGGATTTACATCCGTATGTTAATGGGGAAGAAGATATAGCTCTGTCCAAAAGTAGAAAGCCAACTAGGAAATGTAGAAAGAAAGTTGAAATCAGAAACTCATCTTATGACAAGCCATCTTTGTAGTAACTATTTCAGGCAAGACTCCTCATGAGTGCTAAAACTAGTGGGTGACAATTATGGGAGTAACAGGAAATTTATATAGTTTCATAGGTTCTATTCACAAGATACTTATTAAGTACAAAGGGAAAAATAATAGCTTTACAGTAGAGAAACCAGATAGATATCACTTTGACCAAGAGATTAACATTCACAAAGTTTGTATCACATGTCAACATCACATGCCTCCTGAGAAGGGTACAATGTCACATCTGTGGCATTCCTGCCTTGCATGTGTCACTTGAATCTATCTTGCCCTCAAAATTGAAAGGAATTTTCAAAATAAGTGGCGTGTATTCTTCTAATACTATCAATGTCATAAAAAAAAAAAACAGATTGTTGTCCCAACTCTTAAAAAAAGTTCCTCAAAATGTAGCCTGTGATCTGGGATTTTCTTTTGGTATAAAGGATATTATTGGGACAAATAGCAAAATCTGAATAAGGTCTGTAGACATGACTAGTTAATTCAAATATTAAATTCCTAATTTTGACAGCTATAATATGATTATGTAAAAGAATGTCTTTGTTTTTTGGAGATACATACTGAAGTATTTAAGGGTAAGGGTAAGGGACATTATGTCTTCAACAGACACTCAAATAGTCCAGGAAAAAAAATTACACACACACACACACACACACACACTATGTATATGGAGAGAGAAACAGAAAGAAATAAGCCATGTGGTTAACATGTGGGTAATCTGGGCAAAGAATATATAGGGATTCTTTGTAAAATTCTTGCAATTTTTCTGTAAATTGGACATTAACTCAAAACTTTAAAATGATTAAAAATAGACACACAAAAAACCTCATGAAACAAATAAAATTTAGTTCTAAGAGCAAATGTCCAGGCTCCCTAACACAAACCTTGTAAGGAACTCCAGCTCAAGCCTGCCTCAGGGGAAAGTAGGCCTGGGTAGCAACTTGCTCACTCATCCAGCCTCCTCCCCACTCACCAGCTACAGTAAAAGCTCTTCACAGGTGGAAAGTGAGGGAGAGGATGAAGCAAAGGGCTTTGTCGTATATGGCTGACTGAGTTGTAATCTGGAGTTGGTAGCCTTTGGTAAGGCAGATCCTAAAGTGGACTCTTTTTGTCAATGGGGCTTTTGTGGATATTTTTGGAGCTTCTGCCCAGCACTCACTACATTTCCTGGTGTCAGCAATGCCTCTCCTAGCTTTTTACTCAGTAGTACACCTCCAGCGATGTTCAGTTTTATGTCTCAATTTGGCTAGACTAGGTTATGGTACACAGTTACTCAGTCAAACATTAATTGTAGGTGTTGCTGTGAAAGAGCTGTGTAGGTGCAATTAACATCTACAATTAGCTGACTTTATATAACGGAGATTATCCTCCATCATCTAGTGGGCCTAATCCTTTCAAATGAAAGAGTAGAACTGAGGTTTCCCTGAAGAAGAAGAAATTCCACTTGTGAACTGCATGGATAGCTCTCATCCAAGAGTTTCCAGCCTGGACTTCCTGATGACCTGCCCTGCCAGCTCCATAGTAATGTAAGTCAGCTCCTTGCAATAAATCCCTTTCTCTATCTATCTATCTATCTATCTATCTATCTATCTATCTATCATCATCACCTATCACCTATCTATCTATATCTATACTACTGGTTCTATTTCTCTGGCAGAATCCTTTTCCAAGTATCATCCCCTGGCCCAAATCTCAATGGACACTTGCAAAGTTTCATGGTATATCTCTTAAATCCCCCACTTCTCCCTTGCCCCCTATGCACATGCCTTAAGAAAGAGTCACATGTGATATCTAGTCCTTCTTTATCATATGCATATTTTTTTGGTTTCAACTATTGTATGAATACTACTTGAACTGTTTCTCAATTGCACAAGACCCTGGGGGCACATCCTCCTTGCTCCTTCCAGCCTGGGAAATGCTTATTTTGTAGTACACAGAAGATAAGGGAATGCACTTTCAATGTTTTTGCTAGGGGGACTCAGAATAATAACTAATGCTGTAACTGTTATCTTAGTTTGGGTCCTTCCAGAAGCAACCTTGAGACAAGGGTTTAGGTGTTTGTATTTCAGAGGTGATCTTGATAAAGACCTGAAGGTGTGAAAGAAATGTGGGAGGACAGGGAAGGGAAGGCTGCCAATGAAGGGTGTGTTATCAAATTACCACTGTGGGCCATGTGATATTAACCTCTTGGAGGAACTTTAGCAGTCAATAGGAATGCTCACTTCCAAACAATCCAACCAGAGCAGTGAGGGATCTGGGGTGTTAATACACTGTATCTGTTCACTCACTGGTTGAGAGCTGCTTCTGGGAGGCTCTTGTTCTCATGTACTTGAGCCCTACTCTACAAGTTTAAGTGTCAAGGTCAGCCTTCCAGCATCTGAATGTTAGGCCTGCTTCAATCAAGAAGAAAGGGGTGGAGTGCTTAAGCTTATTTGACTCAGGTATCTAATACATACCACGAATGATGGCATGTAAGAAATAAACTCTTTCCTTAATGGGTTAGATAGTTTTCACTAATTTCACTAATTTCACTAAAGAATTATATCTTTAGCAAACATAATGGTGTATGTCTTATAAATTTTTTGACAACAATGTTATATTTATAACCCAAATGCCATTTATTCTATTACATCCTTAAAGAAGATTAAGGGGTTTATCCAGAATGACATGTAATTCATTGCAAAATAAAATATACCTTCTCTAGATAGCTCAGGATACTTATAGTTGTTAAAGCAAAAACAAATATTTGGTTACAAATTGTTAATTTGTGGATTGCTTTGACTTTGATAGAAATACCGACTTTCTACCTGAGCCTTGAAATGTTGACCCCAAGAAGCATCTGTTGTGACTTAGATCTTGAAGGCGGATTCTAAGGCTTGAGCTTTCTCCATGATGTTCTTCTGAAACGGCATCATGAAGTCCTCAAAGTCTACCTCGTAAGTGAGCCTCTCCCGCCGCAGCTCCCTTTTCCTGATCAGCTCTGCTGTTGTGGCTTCAGGACTCCAGATCTTAAAATAAACAACCATATCCAGAGCAGGCATGAGTAGGAAAGCCAGCAAACATGTCGGTATTCAGACAGTGTCCAGTATGATTAACTTAAAACTATCAAATTTACTCCTAAATCTGTTTTAGCATATATGTTCCTCTTACATGACATCAGGGGTTATGTGGGCATAACTATTTCTGATGGTGACTATTTGGACAACTGAAATGCTTTTCAGTTACTTCTGATGATCCTCTGCTATTCATTTTTAGGATGTCAAAACAAGGAAGAGATGGAATTAGAAGATCATTTGGGTTTGTTACTTTTATGTCTTATGTGGAAGTCATAAGAACATTATTTTCATAGTAGAAGGCAGAGGGGGCTGGTCGTCTCTTATTCAGCATAGTTTGATGGGCATTGGCAAGACCACCCTTTTGTCCAAAGATGTCTCCACCTCTTTAACTGTGGATGTTTTAGGAAGCTACTGAATAAATCTAGTGTTGCTTAGTATGAAACTCCCAAGTGAGATAGTAGTAAGAGTACAAAGAGGAAGGCTAGGGTCTGAGCAGTACCAATAAAATATATCTACAGAACTTGGTGACCAAATGGCTACAGGGAATGGCATTGACCAAAAAATACTTTAGTTTTTCAAGGACAACTAAAATGTCAATATAGAAATAGTAATAGAGGAAACAAGATATTGGAAGCTAAACAAGGTGAACTTACTGAGTTGAAGTAGCAGGAATTAGCAAAAGGATACCTTCAAATCATAACTATGAAAGATAATCTTTGGACATTCATTTGGGTGCTTTGCATAAAATGTATTTGGAAAATGATATTATGAGCTTATACCATGTTATGAAGATCCTTCCAAAGTACTTACCCTCCGTGGAATAAATGTGATATCCACTTTCTTGGTATAACCACTGGTAATCAATGAATTTAAATAGACCACATTATCCTTACGCACTTTCTTTTCCTCTAATATGTCTGGTATAGTATAAACTGATGAAAGTCGTTCCTGGAAATGAGACACAAGAAAAACTGACCCTATCAATTGCAAAAATCTATATTACACTTTCTTATACTATTTGTTGTTCTTGCTCTGAAGCCAAGAAAAAATTAAAATAAAAACATTTCTATATAAATTATAATTTGAAATGAAAGGGAATATTATAACTTTGGATGGGGAAGGATAACTAGTTTGCTTTGTTTGACTCTACTGTAGTAGTATTGGTGATAAATCATTTAAGTCTTCAAGATATCCATCCTTGACCTACGGCCACTGATTAACTAGAAAAATTAAATTATCCTACTAAAATGATAATGATGTATGTAGTAGAAGCTTAGCTGATTGATCTTCCTTCACCCCTGGCCATTCTTACTCTTGTCCCCTCCATCTTTATTACTCTCTACTGTTTATTGTCCTTCATGGTTGTTATAATCCCTTCACCCTCTCCACTTCCTACCATCTTACGTTTCTCCAACCCTTTCCAATTTGATAACATTAAACATTAACATTTTTGAATTTCATCCCTGCCCTATGTCTGCCAAGGATCTCTAGGGGTTCCTCCTACTTCCCTAAAATAAGCTTCTAGCCTACTAGAAATATACTTGGACTTCTCTGCTAATGACAAAGTCTTGATCTCTCAGTAATCTCCATGGGCAAAAACCTTAAACTTCTGCTGGTAGTTCAGATGCACCCACATCACTCCAGATTACCAGGAACAGTCACTTTGGCAACTTTAAAACTTTCTAGTCATTCTGCAGGATATACAAGTCACAAGTGGCCCCATATCCCAGGGTTCATTGATAGTCATTAAAATCCCTTAAGGGGTGCCTGGGTGGCTCAGTCAGTTAAGTGTCTGACTCTTAATTTCAGCTGAGGTCATGATCTCATGGTTTGTGAGTTCGAGCCCCACTCTGGGTTCTGTGCTGACAACATGGAACCTGCTTGGGATTCAGTTTCCCTTTCTCTGTCCCTCCTCTGCTTGTACTCTCTCTCAAAAATAAGTAACCATTTAAAAATAAAATAAAATTCCATAGGAGGAGAGTAAGGTGGGTAATGAAAAGATTAGGGTACCATAATGAAGGAAAATAATGCTTTGCTTCATTCCTGTTACCCTCCTTCCCCGTCTGGGGTGTCTCATCAAATCTGTATAACTTAGAACGAAATATACATATATCCAATGCCAATTCTTTTTTCAACATTCTAATTGTGTTTGGCTGAACCAACTTGGTTTTTACATGGATTTTATTTGCGATGAGCACTTTTTAGACTTTTCTGTACTAAGAATTTCTTTGCTAGGTATTCCTTTAAAGGTACTGCATAATAGTGCTGACAATATGGGTTGTATATCATTTTGCCTATGCTGTATAACCACATGTACATAGTGACACTGCCCTACCCCTAACAAGTTTTAAACAGGTTCTAGTTTCTAATGGGTAGTCCATCACTTTTCTTACCTCCTCTTTCCTAATTTCAGGGCCTTCAGTCTTCACTTTAGGAGGTGGCTTGCCTTTCAGTTTTTGGTTTTCTGGTTTTGGCAAGTTATCCAGCTTTTCTTGAATCAAACTAATTATTCTATAGTCAGCATATGCCTTTGCAATATCCATGGCAGTGTGCCCTGTTGAAGACATAAATTCAGAGTAACAATAAACGGATTGATAATAAGCCATGTAGAAAAAATCCAGCACATCAGCTCTCAGCGTACAATAGTAAGGGTGATTACTAAAGCAAAGGTTTATATGTAAGGTCACAAAGCTAGATCAGATATTCTCTAAGGTGGACTTAGCTCTAAAATCTCATAATTTAAAGTGCCATTTACTAGCAACACAACTTTTTCTTGTTATTTTTTTTTAGCATGTTTCTTAAAAAGTTGATAGGGAATACTGGTAGGATATTTACATGTGAATATTTGATTGATGGTTCTCTTCCCACATTGTGTACATCTCCTTCTGTGTGATAATTTTACATTATTCACCCCTTTCCATGATATAAGGAGGTATATTCAAAAAGGCCTGAGGAAGCTGGTGTCACAGTGTACTACACAGATGGCTGGGTATTATGACACCTGTAATATCCTCAAGCAGGCCTAAAACAATACTACTGGTGACTCAGAGGAAGCCTGAAGCAGCCAGAAATATTAATGCTCTCTCAGATCAAAAGGAAGCAATGGGCTCCACTATAAGAAAATGATACCTCCAAGCAATGAGGTCAAATGTTTATTTATTCTTTAGGTGTGATATTTATGACATAAGCTAGGCCTCCCATTAACATCCTAGAGAGAGCCTCAAATTCAGGAATTACTTTGTTCAGCTTTAGAAAGAATCCAAACTCTATAGTCTTTAAACTATGCCATTTACTAGGAATTGACAGTTGCAACAGAATGAAAACTCTGAATATTGGTGCAAGCCCACAAACTAATGCTTATAGGACCACAGTGAAATAACTACAGAAATTAAGAGTAGGCAATTAGAGGGGTGCCTGGGTGGCTCAGCCAGTTAAGTGACTGACTTCAGCTTAGGTCATCATCTCACTGTTCGTGAGTTTGAGCTCCACATCAGTCTCTCTGCTATCAACACAGCACTCTCAAAAATAAAGAAACATAAAAATAAAGAGTGGGAATTTAGAAATTTTTAGATAGATTTGATAGAAGAATTTTCTGCCATTTTAATCCAGTGGTTTTTTTTTAAAAAACCTTGTATTTCATGTTTTGTCTCATTTCATTTTCTAGGAAGTCACTTTTGTACTTTACAAAAGTATCCGTCCATGATAGATTGCAAACATAAAGCCCTGATCCTTTCACACCAGTGATTTGAGTGGCACTGCATAGAAAACCAACTTGTTTAACATTCACCTTAGGATTGCGTTTGCAGAAGTAACTCAACGGCAAATGTGGTCCTATGAAAACAGACTCAGAAGAGGTTTGGAATCGAACCTAAATTCTCCTTTGCTGACTCTAATGATATCGATGATATGAGCACATACCTTTTCTATTTTCCAGCTGGAATTTAGCACCGATATCAAGTAGGTATTTTACGGTATCCAGTCTACAGCTCTCTATAGCTCTAGTTAAAGGAGTGGAGTTGTTGATGGAGACTGCATCTATCACAGCTCCAGATTTAATAAGAAGCTCAACAATATCTTGCTGGCCTGCATGGCATGCAAAATGAAGCGGAGTCCACAGGAAATTATCTGTTGCATTAACGTTAGCCCTATAAAATAAGACAGATGCACAGGCTAAAAAAGTAGGTTGTGCCAAGCACTGGAGGCTGAAAATGCAAACCAAGATTTCATATTAGTTTTATCAAGTTGTTCAGCTGTAAACCAGGGACGCTCTAAGTAAAGTTAAACTTGTGCTCTTAGGTCCCAGGGGTTACACTTTTTGCAAAAGTTAAAATTAAGGAAAATTATATAACTGGATCCAATGAAGGTCAAAGCTGATAGGAAATATAAAAGTCATATTATTTCCCTTTGAGTCTACTTTCTCTGAATGTTATAGATTTTTAAATGCACCTTCATTGTTAAAATTCTAAGCATTGAAGTGTACTATTTTAAATGTCAGTCCTTTTTAAAAAAAAATTCACTGTCCAAAAGTTTAAATTCTCATTAATTGCTTTATACTCCCTCTTGGTAATATACAAATTTGAATACCTCTTTGACCTTGACCATTATAGTAATAACAATAAAAACTTTTATCAAATATGCAATCGCTTTGCTAATAAGCACTTTGCATATCTTAAATGATTTGATCTTCAAAATCTGTGAGATGAGTCCTCCTATTAGAGCCCCATTATAAAAATGAGAAAACGGAGGCACAATAAAGTTAAGAAATTTACCCCAGGTTATTCAGCTATGGTACAAGAAGGAATTAAACCTGAGCAGTTGCTTTAGATTACACAGTTAAATAAAAAATGTCATGCTTTGATATTTTAAAGACATTCACAAATGAACCAAGGAGGTTCTGGAGGAGGGAAGGAGACATGTCATCATGGCCATTGTACCACTAGTTTAAATTTGTTAGGATCCCCCACACACACAAAAGAGATGGATTAAAAAGAAACAGGTAAAATTAATAAGTTCTAGAGATATACTATGCAATATTGTGGTTATAGTTAATACTGTATTGTACACTTATAATTTGTTATGAGGGTAAATCATGTTATGTTTCTCCTACAATACAAAAATTCTTGGGGCACCTGGGTGGCTCAGTCAATTTAAGTGCCTGACTTTTGATTTCCGCTCAGGTCATGATCTGAGTTTGAGCTCCTCAACTGGCTCTGTGCTGACAGTGCAGAGCCTGCCTGGGATTCTCTCTCTCCCTCTCTCTCAGGCCCTCCCCTACTCATGGGCACATGCATTCTCTCTCTTAAAATTAAATAAATTTTAAAAATTATCTTGGTGGTCTTGGTGGAGGTCACTTGTGGGGAAGAGCACTGGGTGTTATATGGAAACCAACCTGACAATAAACTATAAAGTTTAAAAAAAAATTATCTTGGTAATTTAAAATAAAATAAAAAGTGACTCAGCACCATGTAGGTAAAGCAACTTTGTGCATAGTTGTTACTGGCAAACTATCTGTGTGTACCCACATTTCCAGGTTCCCATTAGCCGACATTCCCATGCAAGGTCTATCTGTAATCTAGATTTCAGAAATGAAGCTGTTTCTTTGTCCTAAAATTCTGGAGTTGAATATAAAGATTCACAAAATTTAAACCTCAAAAAAGAAAACCTACCCTTTTTCAAGAAGAAACTTGACAGCATCTATATTTCCATCGGCACACGCAGTCATTAGTGGTGTTTTGTAATAATTATCCTTCATATCCACAGGTATTCCTGATTCAAATGCCTTTTTCAGAGAAGCCAGATCTCCTGCCTTGGTGATGAAATTAATATTTGAAAATACCTTCCCTGGATCATCAATGTACCAAGCGGAGTCATCCTGAATGGGATGTTCTGGTGGATGGTCTCGGTTAAACCGACTGCAATCAGTTGTATTCTTGTAAGTTTCAATCATGTAATAGGGCGGCCCGCCATCAGCCCGTTGGGGAAATACGTGGTCAGGGATGATGCAGATTGGGAGGGGTAAAACAAACTTGCCTTTCTTTACCTTTTTTGCCATCCCTTTTTTCTTTTTCTTAGGCCCGTAGGATCCCAAGACATAAGACTTGCTTAAGTATCTGGTTCCTTTAAAAAAATCGTTAATGTTGACCCCACCTCCCCGTAATTTTTCATGATACTGAGCTACCATAGCTAGCTGTTCCGAGGTCACAAAATCTTGCCTCTCCTCCAATGTCAACACGAAGTCCTCTTTGCTGACTGTTCCATCACCTCTGTCCACAATCGAAAAGGCTTCCCGAAGGAAAGTCTCATGTTCTAGCGACCAGTCATGAAGTCTAAGGGCCCAGAGTGGATTCGGATTTTTGGCTCCTGGTTGTGCCAGTTTATTAGCGGTTCGCTCTGCCCGCCTTATTTCTTTGTTTGCTGCTTTGAAACCGCCTTCCTTGGCCACAGCCCTGGGTGTTTTATGAGCTAAGTTCTTCCACTTCAAGTCACAACCTAGAACATGAAGCATCATTATTATGAATATTGCCCAAGCATCTGCATGGCTCTGTAAATGACATTCATCCATTTTCTTAATTTTGATCTATTAGTCAAAAATTTATCCCCTATAATTACCAAATTAAACTGTGATTTTTTTTTTCTGCAAGCTTCATTTTGGTGAATTCTGAAGTATGTTTCCAATTTACGTTCTCTGCCTCTAAAGAATTAGGACATTGATCCCTAATAGATATTTGAAACAAATATCATTTTGGCATACTTTCTAAGGATGCTTGATACCCAAAAAAGAAAAGAGTGAGGGTGGTATTTGAATATGGAAGGAATCTGGGTTCAGAGAGCTTACTGGGCAGTTAGGAACTCAGAATGTGGAATACCCTCTTCTTTGTGAATGATTATGACTGCAAACCTGTATACAATCTTAGACTATATTTATCTGTATTCCCCGTGGAATCAATGTAATTTATATTGATCTGCTGTTTTGTGATAAGGTCATGTGAACAACCTAACCGAGGAAAAAGCAATTTGTTCATCCAATCTGAAAGACTTCCAGTATTATATTTGTGCAAACTAGGCATTAACATTCATTTTCCTTCTTGGTCCCTTCATTAAAAGGATGACACCAACATTATATGTAGGTATTTCCCAAATAAACTTCTCTGAGTACACTAGAAAGTCGGCTTAATACCACCAGGAAGGTTGTGCTGTCTATAACAAGTGTCTTGAGACATTAAAAATCCATTATGTATATAAATAAGTCAGACGATGAAGAAGCTCTTTCTAGTGTTTTGAATCCAGAAGAAGGTTCTCCTGTTGCTTTGCCAACATCACATAATCAAAGAAGATTGCTCGCCAATCAATACATCTAGCAACGAAAATGTATAGGCAGCTGCATGCAGAAATAAAACATGCCCCTTCAATACTTTATAGTTGTATTCCTTGTCAAAAAGAAAATTAGTCACCAGTGCTTTTCAAGATTGATACTCCCTTTGGTATTGTCAAACTTAAAATTTTATACTAAGACTGATAGTTTTAGTTGTGTAAGGATTCTAAAATTTCTATATTGAACAGTTTTAAGAACTGGGGACCTGAGACTGTTCTCGATAGTATAATTCCACAGCAATTTCAAGAATGCTGTTTTTTGGAGCACCTGGGTGGCTCAGTCAGTTAAGTGGCCGACTTCAGCATCAGTTAAGTGGCCGACTTCAGCTCAGGTCATGATCTCGCAGCTTGTGGGTTCCAGCCCGCGTCAGGCTCAGTGCTGACAGCTCAGAACCTGGAGCCTGCTTCAGATTCTGTGTCTCCCCTTCTCTCTTCCCCTCCCATGTTCATGCTCTCTCTCTCTCTGTTTCTCAATAATAAATAAATGTTAAAAAATTTTAAAAGAAAGAATGCTGTTTTTACTTAGCTTTTTCACTTATTCAAGGTGTCTAGGGGTTTATCTACCATCTCCCAAATCACTCCTTCTATATTCATCCCTAAGGATCAAAGGATTTTAAAGCTATGTTATCTTGTGTTCTTATACTCCCAGTTTCCTCCTAGTTTAGAGACCTTTATGTGGATCAAAGTTTCCAACACCCCAGCTTAAAGATCTGAAAGCGGTTTTTCTTTTCCTCTGGCCTTGGATCTCTTTTTGTCTCCTCCCTTATAATTAGTAAATACAGATCCATTCATTCCCTTTGTGATTTATGATCTTCTGTGGTCAAAGAAAGGTGCTTAATGTACAGCTGGTATGTGCTGCCGAGCCACTGGCCCATGAGAAAGAGAACTCTCATGGGGTGCTTCCCTAAAACTGTTCCCAACTCCCTGCTTCTGCCCTTGGATATGACACTCACACTGCTTACCGGGACTTGTAAATTGCTCCAGCAACAGGGCCAGGGAAAAAAGAGAATATTGAAGAAGATAGTTTAATGAGGGAAAACAATCCAGCCTTCACATTTAAATATAGAAGACACTAAATCCAGAGAATTTACTCAGAAATGAGCATTTCATTGCTAATGCGTTGTTTCTTGTTGTTCTGATTGCCTTAGATCTAAGATTCAAAAGGTGGACATGTAATTGGTAATACTTCTGCTATGGAATTAGGTCACCCACTAGGATCTAGTGAAGTGGTTGTATTTCCAAACATGCAAGAGAACTTAGAATGCTTTCAGACACTTGTTTTAGAAACACAATTTAGGGGCACCTGGGTGGTTCAGTCGGTTGAGCATCTGACTTTGGCCCAGGTCATGATTTCATGGCTTGTAAGTTCGAGCCCCACATCAGGATCAACGCTGTCAAGCCTGGTAGTGCAGAGCCTGCTTCAGATCCTCTGTCCCCCTCTCTCTCTGCCCCTTCCCCACTTGTGCTCTCTCTCTCTCAAAAATAAATAAATCCTAAAAAAAAAAAAAAAAAGAAATAGTCTAGTCTTATGATTCTGCCAGGAAGATGAAACCTTTCTGTGTCATTGGGCAAGGCCTTTGGTGTGGCCCACACTCTGGCCAAATGTGCCTCTCAATTTGCTTTCTGTGACTTTCTCCCAGGAGTACATAGATGATAGGGTATGTGTCTGGTGATGTTTGTCCTAATAAGAAAGCTGTCAACATGTTAAAGTTGAAGAAGCTTGTCTTAATCTGGGCAGATCTTTAGTTTTTAGAAATATACAATGTTAAAAATGAAATATCAGACGCACCTGGGTGAGTCAGTTGGTTAAGTGTCTGACTCTTGATTTCAGCTCAGGTCATGATCTCACAGTTCATGAAATTGAGCCCTGCATTGGGCCCTGTGCTGACAGGGTGGAGCCTGCTTGGGATTCTTTCTCTTCCTCTCTCTCTGCCCCTCCCCCATGTGCATGCGCACATACACACTCTCTCAAAATAAACAGACATTTGAAAAAGAAAAAAATGAAATGTCAGAATAAATTGCTGAGAGTGACAGATTTGCAAACAAGACTGATGAGACTGTTTATGGGGGTGAAATTTGCATTTGATACGTTTTCCTTTATTTGTTAAAAATGTTTATTTTTGGGGGTAGTGGGGGGAAGAGAATGAACTTGTATAAGTTCATAAAAAGTAAAAGTGAATTCGTTATTGCAGGCACATTAACTGAATCTATGTTAATGGTTATAATATAGGATCTCTAAGTCTCAGGGACTTCTAAGATTCTCTGCCTATGTAGAGGACAGAAAAACAAAAGCACTTTCTCTGCTCTATTCTAGAGACCTAGGACTTTAAGTTTTTGCCTATTACTCAAACTGGAAAAAAAAGCAAAACACCAAACACATTACCACAATGTTCAGCAGAACGCAGTTCCACTTTTAACAGTTAAAAACTTTTAATGTACTTTCAGTTAGCATGTAATTGACACCAAATGGATCCATATCTTTAAACTTAATTAGCTAATATTCCCATTTTACTACATTAAGCTATACATGCATAGTTTATATTCCTAAATTAATAGTTATCTAGAAGCCATAGGAAAACTGAAAATAAATTTCAAATTTTTCATGAAAATTTTCATTTTATTTCATATTTCTCCCTAAAATATTTCTGCTGTAATTTCAAGTGATTTAGAAAAGTTATCCTTTGCACTTGGCACAATTGAACAATTTTTTAATAAAATAACTAAGAATGCAGACTAAAAGACATAGTTTTCAGTGTTCGTCCTGCAGATGGGTGAACATTTTTTAAAGGACTTTAATAACTATAAGCATTTTAATAATTAGCTGACTCATGAAAAATCCTCTTTAGATTTTTAATGACAACCTAAAAACACTTGAGAAAATGGGTTTTCATCTCTTTAAGACCCAATTCATGATTTCACAGAAAAATTTCAATTTTCTTTCTACATATATAACTGAGGTTGGGTTATTGAAAAAGATAAGCAACTGACAAGTGGCAGGCCCAAATTGTCTGCTCATCTGCAACACTGGTAAATCATAACTGCTTTAAGCATAAAATTGCTAGACAATTTTACCTCGCTGAGCTATATATTTGCAGCAATCTGCAAAACCGCCCATGGCAGCATAATGAAGTGGTGTGTTCCCATTCATCGCAATCAGCCCCATGTCTCCCTTGTAAGCAAAAAGAAGCTTCAATATCTGCAAAATAAACAGTGAATATTGTAGAGGAAGAGGATCATACATTTATTGCATGAAGACTGACATCCCAACTTGTTATCCAACCATTATTTGGGCTACATGTGGCTATATAAAATTAAGTTGAATGAAATAGAAAACAATTTTTAAAAATCCAGTTCCTTAGGGGCACCTGAGTAGCTCAGTTGATTAAGTGTCTGACTTCAGCTCAGCTCATGATCTCATGGTTCGTGGGTTCGAGCCCCACATCAGGCTCTATGCTGACTGGAGCCTACTTCAGATTCTGTATCTCCCTCTCTCTCTCTGCCCCTCCCCTGCTCGCATTCTCTCTATCAAAAATAAATAAACATTAAAAATTTTTTTAAAAATCCAATTCCTTAGTTTTACTAGCCATATTTAAAATGCTCAAAAGCCACACGTGGCTACTGTATGATATGGCACAGATACACAACTTTTTCACCATGGCTGAAAGTTCTATCAAATAGCTTTGACTGAGAGTTTAGAAAATTTGAAAATTAGCTATCTTGGTGAATTTCAGTAATTCTAGAAAGCATCAACCTATAGAAAACATCAGGGAAGCAAATTCTTTACTAAATGTGACTTTCATTGTGATGTATATTTTTATTTCCGTGACAAAACTCAATGACAGAAACAAAGATAGCTATGTTAAAACTCAGAAAATTGAGTAAAGAAATTTTAGATGTAATTCAGAATTTTAAAAAATAGGATAGCATTGGTTTCTATTTTGTTTCTGCAATGTCACTGTACCTTTGAGATATCCTTTGTTGGTATGTCCAGATAACCAGAATACTTAAGGGTTTAAAATTTAGGTGAGTCATTAGAAGCACACAAAAACTCAGTGAGATAAGAGTTTGTTGGCATTGTTCTCCCACAGTTTGGTCATGCCATATTTTTTAAAAAATTTTTTATGTTTATTTATTATTGAGACAGAGAGAAACAGAGCATGAGTAAGGGAGGGGCAGAGAGAGAGGGAGACACAGAATCCAAAGCAGGCTCCAGGCTCTGAGCTGTCAGCACAGAGCCTGATGCAGGGCTCGAACCCATGAACCATGAGATCATGACCTGAGCCGAAGTTGGATACTTAACCTACTGAGCCACCCAAGCACCCCTGGTCATGCCATATTTTGAAGATTCTGATATGTAATGGGGGCATAAAATAAAGTAGTCCCAATTGGCAAAACTTTTAAATTATCATAATTAAGAATAGAAAAACATTATCAGTAATGTTAAATGAATAAACTTAGCAAGCAGGTAAAACTGAATAAAAGGCTAGAAAGAAGTTATATAAAAAATATTTGATATGAGATATGATTTTAGAATTATCTAGGGGAATCAGGATGGTAACTTGGAAAAAATTCTTAGTGTAACCTACATGATATTAAAACAATTTGTGAAAAAGGCATGATATGTTGAGCAACAGATTTTAAAGCAAAGGGCAGATTATTACATCAAAAAAGCCTCCTTTGGCAGCAAAATGTGCAGCGTGATGTCTTTCATTGTCAAAGGCATTCACTTCGCCTCCTCTTTCCAATATCCCTCGAACTAGCTCTAGCACTCCTTCTCTTGATGCTTCCATCAAAGCTGTGCGACCTGTGGACTGGACAGGAAATAGATCATATGCTGGTTACACTTGTCATCTGAAATAATTTATCTGGTATAAATACGGTCTAAGTCCATTTGGCCTTAGATTCACACTGACATGTTTAGTTCTCTATATTTTTATTTTTTTCATGTAACAAATAGGAAAAATGAAGTCAGTACAGCTGGTCAATGTAGAAGAATTTGAATATCGGAGTCATGGTCACAGCAGATGTTCCTGTGAAATCATGCTAAAATATTCATTTTTTTGTAAGGAAAATAGAGCAAAAGGGGAGAAAAGAGGGTAAAATATATGCTAAAATTAGGTTAGGGGTGTTTGCTCCTGAGGAAAAAAAATTTTTTTTTTTTTTTTTGCCATCCGGAAATGACTATTAAACAATAAGAAAACTCAATAATATTGGCCAAACAAGGAGAGGGAGCAAGTCTAGGACCACATATTTTCTTTCTAAAAAGATACATTTTTATTAGGCATCAGTGATATCTTTTCTATTTTTCTCTAATGATCTTTAACCAGTATGCATAATAAATACCAATTTTTCAAATGTAATTAGGAAATAGACTGTGGAATCATGACAATATAAAGATAATGAAAATATATCATTTTAAAACATTTTGAATAGAAATGAATAGTCTGTAAGCTAACAGGATAATTTTACCATAATTAAATACAAAAATTACTGAGATTCTATAATTGAAAAAAATAAATATATATATAATCATAGGAATAGTCATACTGAGTTGATAGCATTTGGATTGGCTCCTTTTTCCAAGAATGTCAGGCACACATCTTTAATATCATGTGCTTCTTCACATGCTCTAAGGAATACTGGCTTTCCTTCATAGGTAGAGTTGTTGACATCTGCACCATGTTCCAGGGCAATCAATGTACAGCGATAATGCCGCTTAGTAGGCAAAATGCAGTAAAACAAAACACCTGTAGAAAAATAGAATCCCCAAAGAGTACTTAATTGTCCATATATTTGAACCAGATAGCAAGGAAAAGATAACAATTTTGAAATCCATAACTAACTGGCTAGTTGAAGGTGGTGGAGCAAAGGCATAGCTGCCTTGCTTTTTCCTTCTAAAACCAACTGAAATACCAAGACTGAGAAAGAAAAGAAGAAAGTCAACCTCTGATAGAATTAGAAAACAGTCACAACCAAATGCGATCGGACCTGGTTCAGGGGAAGAATCTGAGTGCTGATATGTGAGCCCTTGTCAACCAAACAACACATGGAGGACTGTGGGTGCCGGTTGGTGGGTTGCTGTGTCCCCTCTGAAACTGCAGAGTGACAAAGGAGGTGGTACTGGATGGTAAAATGTGCAGACCAGCCATGTTTATAAGAAGCAGGCTGTCAGTATAGCACCACTGAGAAGAAAAAAATAGATGACTAGGGGCTCTACCATTTTGGCAAGTCGTTTTGTTCCAATGAAGAGAGGAAGATGCTAAATCCCCCCATCCAGAACCTATGACATACAGATCCTCAACATAATTCCTGTCAAAAATGTACTACAGATCAAGAGTATTGTAATCTGAGCAAACAACAGTCAGACTCCAAACTGACTTTGTAATGACTTCACTCTAAACAGAGACTTCATTCAACGAGGAAGAGTAAGCAAATGGAAAAGTAGCATGTGACCTATGGGGTGAAAAATGATACTGAAAGAAAGAAACCTGATAATGAAAGCTAGCCAAAAACTACATACTAGAAAAACTATACCCTGTGAAAAATTGACTGAACTATTTCTATGATAGTGAAGAAATCAAATATAACTTTTTTTTTCTAAAACAAATGTACAAAGATAGACCAAGACTAAAAGGGCTGCTAGGACAATAGAAGATAGAAGGAAAAGATAAAATTAAGCCAGCTGAAGTTAGGAAAGAAATGGTAGAGGAAACTAAAACCACTAAAGAAAGGAAAGTCAAATTGGAAGCAGGAAAAAGGAAAGCAAAACCATCATCAGGGATGTGGAGGAAAAATTTAAAAGAACTAAAGAGAATGTCACAGATGATAGAAGAGTTGAAATGGTCTAGAGGCAAAGAAAGGTGAACATGTATGTAATTGGTGTTCAATAATAGAACACCACGTAGAACAGAAAAAATGGAGATACAATGGAATAAACTTTCTTGACATGAAAACCTGAATTTCAAGATTAAAAAGCATACTGAGGTCTCAGGAAAAACGGATTAAGAACAGTCAACAAGGCATGCATATGTAAAGCTAGATAGAGAAGGTGTCCTGTGAACATCTGGGTAACACTTCAGATCATATCTATAAGATGCTAAAGTCAAGCTGGCCTCAAGATTTTGCCATTATAACATTCCATGCTAAAAAATAACTAAAAGATCTTTACAATATCACTTGAGGAAGAAAATAGGGAGTTTTTGTACCTATCAAACTGTTGTTCATATATAAAAGCAATGGACATGTAAGTTTAAGGATGCAAAAAGTTATTGTACTAATCTCTTCTTTCATAACAAAATATTAATGAATACCATGTAAAGTGATAATTAAGTAAACAAAGTTTTATATATATGTAAAGCTATCAAGTTTGCCATTAAAACAACCAAAAACAAGCATCCTACTGTGGGTTTTAGCTTCACAAGTTTGAGCCTCTTTCTTGGGCACCGTGCTGACAGTACAGAGCCTGCTTTGGATTCTCTCTCTGGCCCTCCGCCACTTGTGCTGTCTCTGTCTCTCTCAAAATAGATAAATAAACTTAAAAATAAAAAAAAAACAGTTCTCTTCCCAAGAAAAAAGACAGATGTTAACTAAATTTACTGTGGTGATCATTTTGCAATCCATACAAATATCAAATTATGTGTACACGTGAAACTAATATGTTTATGTCAAACATACCTCAATTTTAAAAAATAAGTAAATAATAAACATAAATAAAACTACCATTCCAACAACCAAAAAAAGAACTAAAAACAGACCATCAACCTTAGAAAATATAATACACACACAACAAAATAAAGAATATATGGACCATAGAAGAAAACATATTTATACACATTTATATATTTATTTATATATATTTATATTAAATAAATTTTACCTTCATAATATAAAATAAATGACAGTTCTGAGGCCAAACCTTTGGGGCATCTAGATAAATATAAATTGGGTAAATTCTACCACTAAAATAAAAGCCACAATTTATATAAAATCAAAATCCAAATATATTTCATATAAACAGACACATCTAAAATAGGGTTACTCAGAACAGTTAAAAACAGAAAGATGGTAAAGGACATGATTGAAAATAGAAAATCAAAGACACAACAAGTCATAGGAGGCAAGAGTGGACCAAAACAACAACAAGCAACAGTGCGATCTAGAAATACCAGATGAGGCTGAAATCACTACAAAATGCCTAAGGTATTTATGAAATAGATATTTCAAAATGATGGCATGCGTAACTCACAGTTAAAGACTATCTGGGCTGACTCTTTAAGTCACAAAAAACATGAATCAAATTCTAAAATTGAAGTGAAAAAAAAGAAAAAAATGGTGGACAGTCTAATTTGCATCCTGCGTATAGGACTGGGTGTGCATTCCTATAAATGGGAAGAACAATGGAATGGGCCTTCTAAGGAACTAGTCTAGCTTAACCCTTAAAGAGAAAACATTATTCCACTCTCCAGAACAGACACACTAACTAATCCCCTAGGACAATATATAGGACAGAGTTTACTGGCTTAGAGATTTACCTTTACCACATTCTACAGAATTGTTCAAAGCACAGTTTAGCCAAGAGTATGTCCCACATCCTTCTAAAGAGCCAATTAGTATTTTAACCATTTAAATGTTTATCTTTTAGGAACAATGTGCAGTGTAGCATACATCAATCCGTGGAAAATAGGATGTTAATGGCTGAGACTATGGTATGGAAGAAGCAAAACAGTTTGACAAATGGCAGGCAAACCAAGGGATGTGCACGGTGAACTAGATTTGTTGACGTGGGGAAGACAGGGCATTCACTCAGTGCAATAAGCCTACCATGAGTTATAGAATCAAGTCCCTAGGGGGCAGTACTAACAAGGTTATGTGTGCAACAAGATTTGTACTTGTCCCAAGTTTTGTTTTCTATCTTTAATTCTTCCTATGTGATTTGTCAGATTGTTTTCTCATGCATTCATCTTCCAGACCCTTGACAGTTTTAATATTAATTTGAATGAGATTAGATAGTACCCATATGGCTACTGCATTTGCTACAAGTATTCACTTGACCCTGTTTCTAATTTAACTTGCTCAGTTTTAATTTTAGAATTTTAGATTTTTACGATATAAAATTTCTCGACCTTTAAAAAAATTTCTGTTACAAACTCTGGAAGGTAAACTGTTCTCTATTACAGTTTACAAAGCATATTCCACAAAACTCCAGGTATATAAGATGCCATAACGAAAAACTATTTCAAGGGTCAAAGAAATATGGAAAATATTGCTGTCTTTAGTCTGACAAATAAGAAATCAGCATGTCTCAATTTCTTTTATCCAATGTTTCTCTAATGAATTTGACAGTGGAACCAATTTTGCATGTAACCCTTATCAACATCTGAGTGATTTAGTGGTCCATGGAACACTTTGGGATATGATATTCTATAGAGCTTTAAGAGGCTTTTTTTATTCAAAATTTAACATTGTAAAATGCATTTGACCCCTGAATGCATCCGAAGTTCATTTCGTTATGTGGTGCTATTAAGTAATTAAATGATTGTTCCTTTTCTTTGTCCTCTCCTATTCTTTTAAGCAAGTTGCTTATCAAATACCAAGTCTGGAGAGAATTACAAAAGCGGATTTTGTTCCTGTCAGAAAACATTAACATTAAAAATGGGATTTGTTTCTCCAGTGTGAGACTGATGTTAATGGCTCTGTACTTGAAGCAACTCTTGGGACAACTGATTAAATCTACCAATTTATATTAAGCCTGGTGGTAATTTTCTTGGTGATTTTCATGAGGCTGTGTCAAGTCCTTCTGGAACCTTGAGTTATTTGTGCCAGAAGCTCCCCAACATGGTCTTGAGATGTGATTAGGGAGAACAGAGTAGAGAAGGGGGGCTATCTCACATAAAAAAAGAATGGAAATGACATGTCTCAAGTTTTAAGTTCTTTTTCCAAATACAATTAAACTGACCCTAGAAAATTAGGAGTTTATGCCAGCATCCACCTTAGTCCTTCCAGTTCCCAACTGCAACCCCTTTCTACGTCTGCTGTGTTGAGAGCGGCCAAAGTCCTTTTGGAGTCCAAATCTAGCACTATTTGTTTGATGTTCTAAAGTATCAAAAGGAGTAAGAATGTTCTCCCTCTTTTGTCTTAAACAAGATTTTATATCTTATAATCAATGATTCTGACTATGGTAATGTCAATACGTGTAATGTAGAAATTCTCCACATTAGGAAAGCCATTAAATGCAGATTAATGTAACTCTATCTTTTTAAATGAGAAATCTCTCAGATCTTGTCTCCCTAAGATTTACCTATACTGTTTTCAAATTATTGGGAGACAGTAGCCTTAGGTATAGGAGTGAGAACCTGGCTCTTCACTTAAACCCATGACTCTTTCACTTCTAAAGTTGGAAAGCAAAAAATCCACTATTTATTGATTTCTGGCTACAAAGTGGACTGCATTTGTTGGATAGAATGCTGGGATTTTTACCTTTTCCTTCACTATCAACTATAGTCATGTCAGCCTTTGCCTTGGCTAATATTTCCATGGATAATTCATGACCCAGTTCTGCAGCCCTCATTGTCGGAGTACAGCCCATCTTGTCTTGCACATCAGGGTGAGCACCAAGGCTAAGGAGAAAGCTGACCATATCAATGTCATTGGAAACCGAGGCTAAGTGCAGAGCACTGTGTCCATTGACCGGTTCTGTGAAATTGATTAGTTCAGGGTATCCAAGCCTGATCAACTTCTCTATCTGCTTCGTGTCTTTGTTCCGGACACACTGAAGAACTTTGTAGATCTGCAAGTTCTCAAGTCTCTTATCTACTAAAGCCATATTCGACCACCTTCTTGAAGATGCTTTTCTGGACCAAAACAAAAACTACAGCAGCAAAAACAAAAACAGAAACATACAAAACTCAAAGTTAATTCTGTCATCTGTAATTTTAAGCCTTCCCTTCTAAGAAGGGAGGCTGTTTCCTATGAAATGATATTACCATAATTTATGGCAACTGATTTCACGAAAGTAAAAATTACACATAAAGTTAAAATATTTCAGAACAAATCTTTCATCCTAATTAATATCAGCCTTGCTATGCAGCTTTCTTGGTAATTTAATTTCTTGTTTCATTTAACCTTCCTTGACATAGAACTCCCCATTTTACCCACAAAGAATGTAAAGCTAACTAAAGTGCCAACATAGGGGTTAGAGCTTCCCACTACATGGCTCTGTTACCAGCATGCCCCGCAACAGAGACCACACAGGTTTTAGTAGTTAAAAAAGACCATGTAGAATTTTGAGGTGCTTATTATAAGGAGGAATCTACTGGGCTCCGTGAGATACCAAACATGTGATTACTGTGTCAGGTTACATGGGAATGAGGTAGGTAAATGTTTGAGAGAGAACTATAATTTTCATAAATAATCCCACTGTTATATTGTAATGACCATTCTAATATGAAATTTTATCTCCTTTTATTTATGGAAAAACAATCTTTCCAGTTGAGTCAGGCTAGGTATACCCAGCTTGTTTTTCTTTCCTCACTTTTTCTGGGAAAAGAACCCCATTATCTTATTGGGAATCCATTCCAGATTGTACAGTAGTGCTATCCTAGGCCAAGTCATTGCCATAGACTTCTGATTTGTCTCACTGTTTCTCCAACAGACCCCTAAGTTCCCTTCTCTGGTCAGTCCTCAGAAACATCTTTTTAAAATGTAGATCAGATAAGGTCAAGCAAGCTTTGACCCCCAGCATTTTGGATGGGTCCCTTCCATGCCCTATGATAGGAATGGGTCCAAGACCAAGGCTTAGTCTGTGTGACTGAGCACACGCTCAGGAAAGATATCAGCCAGTCAGCATCCTACAGGACCCTTCTGCCAGAACTATATGGTTAGACTACTGTGTGCTGACGCTGCTAAGCAGTAGGCCGTGGGCTGTAGTTGCAGGAACCATGAGGGCTGAGGTTGGGACTCAGTTGTGCCAGAATTCACCTACCACTTTAGTCCATGCAATGTGTTACTTAATGCAGCACTAGCTCAGGGTTGCAGGAGTAAATATCCTCTCCCCACCCCCACACCCCTTAATTTGTATAAGCTAGTTAGCTGAGTTTCTGTCCTTTGCAACTGAAAAGATTTCATCTTACTACAAAATCTGAAACTGCACCATCTTTTCTCCCACAACCTGCTTCCTCACTTACATTCCCCATGGCAGGGAATTGCACTTTTGACCACTTGCTCCTCTTTAACTGTGTCTCTTGAGGCAACCGTAACCTCTCCATTGCCTATTCCTGTCCTACCTCACCACCCACTCTTCATTCTCCTTTGCTGGCTCCCCTCTTCTGCCAGAAGCCTGTTGGGGTGACCAGGGCTTGGCCCTCAGGACGCTTCTCTATTCTCACACACTGCCCTGATGGTCTCATCCCGTCTCCTGATCTTCATGCCAATTTGAGGCTTCTGAACATTTACTCTCTGACTCTCCCCAGAGCTCCAAAGTGATGTATCTACCTGTCGACTCTTCATTCTTACAAGAACCTCTAACAGGGATATAAAACATGAAACATCAAGGCAGAACCCTTGATGTCACCCTTTCTCCAGTTCTCCCCACTTCCAGTAATGGTACCACCATCCATCTGTCTACTCAGATGAAAATACTAGAAGTTATTCTTCTTTCTTTCCTCACAGTTACTCTACTCTTTAAATCCACCAGCAAGCCCCATAATTCTACCTCCAGAATACATCCTCACATTAATTACCAGTGGTGCTATCGTAAGCCAAATCCTTGTCACAGCTTCTAATCTGTCTCACTGCTTCCTCAACAGTCCTTCAGAGCCCATTCTTTATTCAGTCCCCAGAAAAAGCATTTTAAAATATAGATTAGACAACATTTTGTCTAATATATATAGACACCCCCAACATTTTAGTATAATTATTTTTAATATAAATATTTATATTAAAATATAAATATTTTAATATAAAAAACATTGACTACCCATATATCCATCACTGAGATCCTACCATTAATCTCGCTTTCACTTATCTATCCATCCCTCTGTCTATCTACTCAGCCATCTATTTTTTGACCCATTTCAAAGTAAACTGAACACGTATTCCAGCATTCCATATCCTTAACTGGAGGTTCAATATTTGTTTACAGTTCTTTTTTTCCTTTTGTCTTTTGAATATATAATGAAATATCCAAGGATTAGGTGTTCCATTCCATGAGTTTTGACAAACGCACACATCTATGTAACCCAAACTCCTATCAGGATATAGAACATTACCAGAAAGTTCCAGAAAGTTCCCATGCCAGAAAGTTCCCTCCAAACTATTTTTTTAAAGCAATTCAACAGCTTTTCATTGTAATCAGAATAAATCCAAACCCCTCCTGATGATTTAAGAACATTTTCTCTGCCTCTGTGGTCTAACTTTACTCCAGCCTTCCTTGAGAAGGTGATGTTCAGCCACACTGGCCACCTTTCTGTTAACAGAACAAAAGTGCATTCCTGCCTCTGTAACCTCTTGTTCCCTCTGCCTGGAGTGCTCTTAGCTCAAAATTTCTGTTGGTTGGCACTTCTCACCATTCAGACAGCAGCCACAGTGTCACTTCATCCCTTTCTTTTCTTTATAATGAAATCAAACATTTATGTATATTACATTTCTATAGATCTGTAGATATAGATATATTCAATTTATATACCATGTGACTTCCCCAGTAGTACAGAGCCTTCATGGAACAGAAGTTTTATATTATAATGACTTTTATTTCTCCATCACCCAGAACCTGACTCATGTGAGGCATTCAAGTAATGTTTCCTCCATAAATGATGACTGAAAGTTTTAAGATTGAGGAGTGGAAGAAATCAAAGAGAATGCCCAGGTTTCTGGTTTGAGCAACTGGCTACCTGTGTCTGAGATGGGGAGGGCAGGATCTGGTCAGATTGGTCAAAGAGTGTAGACAGTTATGCTTTGGGCATGCTAAGTCAGAACCCACATGGCAATATGCAACACAATTCAAGAGAGAGATCTGAGCTTGGTGTATGGGGAGCTGTGGGTTTTTTGGTGGCTGCATGGCCCTCTGAGACTGGGTGAAGGCAAGGACGAAAGTGTGTGAAAGGAGAAGGGTGAGCACCACTGTCAAAGGCATGCTGCTGCCTCATCCTTTTCTCCCCACTCTTCTGCCTGCCGGTTTTGTGTGTGTGTGTGTGTGTGTGTGTGTGTGTGTGTGTGTGTGTGGTGTGTGTGTGTGCTTCCTCCTTTGCCGCTGGGACATCAGTCATCACACAACTTGTGGCTTCAATGTCCTGTCTGCTGTAGCCCCTCTCTTCCCTTCTAATCTGTTTATAATATGTGGTGGACTAGGAAACCAGATAATACAGCTGCTTAGAACCAGGTGTGTAAATAGGCTCCCAGTAAGTTCTGAGCTGCCCCACAAGTCACCCACTTGGCCTTTGCTGCATGCCTTGGTGATATTTACTTTAGCAGCTGTTTATGATTTATTATTACCCGCCATATTCTAGTTAGGTGTGGTGTCATACTGCATACGTAGGCACAACGTACACCGGAAATAGCTCGACCCTCCTGAATCTATGCCACTTCATTTGTGTGAACAGAGACATCCTAATCAGAGACTTCAATGCTGTCTCTGAGGCACCCACCCCTAACAAAGAATTAGCAGCATGAAGCACTGTCCAGTCAAGCTACAATGATGAATTCCACAGCCCATGGGCCAGTTCTACAGCTTGTACTCTCCCAGCTAAAGCCCCCAGATGCTGAGGAGAGAGCGGTTGTCCTTGCTCTGTCTTTCCCAACCCACTGCCAAGACTGAACAAGAGCCTAACCCACTGGAGGAAATAACAGTTCTGAGTTCTTAAAAAATTATGAGAGCATCTCTGGTCTTCAGGGGAGTCATCATGTATACACACACCACAGCATGTATACTTGACCTCTGTATGGGCTCGGAGCCACCCTGGTGTACTCCGATCTGATCATCTATATAGACAATCTCAGAAGATAGTGGAATAGGACTGGATTTATTCACCTGAGGTCCATGTTTGGGTCTGAACCCTCTAAAACTATATGACAATCTGCAGTGTGTGTGTGTGTGTCCAGGTACATTTTTCCCCTGGGGAGGAGAGATCGACAGAACTCATCAACTTCTCCAAGGAGTCTATGACACAAGGGTGGTTTGCTAGAAAGAGGAGTGGAGGGAAAACACTGGGAACAGTGGAAAGAGTGTAGGATTGCAGGTGGAGAAATCTGTTGTTTGTGGTTCCCCTCTTCTCTGCATCATTATTTATATAAACTGGTTGCATAAACCTGGACATATTATCTACCTGGTTTGTGCCTCAGTCTCTTTATCTGTGAAATGGGGATGACAATACCTACTCAATGGTCCATGTAAAGAGGAAATGAGACAATCCTAGTAAAGTACTTAGCAAAGTCCCCCAATGCAGGCTCACTGCGAATAAATCAAATGCCCGTGGGTTTCAACTCCCCCAGAAGCAACGGTGCACATTTGCGGGGTTCTTTACTGTCCCTTTCAGTGTTAAGTCTCAGAAAAATGCGGTAGGAAGAGGGGCTAAGTAACTTCGAGGTAAAGTCCAGGTGGGAGGGAGCAAGGTGCCAAGCTCACCTCTTAGTCGTGTGGGTGATCAGGTGCGGCGGATGACCGGGCACCAACGCGCCTCTGTCTGTAGGGGCGCCCGGCAGCCCCGGTCTTCGTTCTGTGCCGCCCGGCGCAGGCCCCAGCCGCGACCTCGGGCTCCCAGAGCCCCGCGTGGGCGCCCAGCCGTGAATGGTGTCTCTGTTGGCAGAGCAGGAGAGCCGACGTGTGTGCCCATGGGCCCCGGGTCCGCCGCCAGCTAGCGGGCCGCCAGGTGAGAGCACAAGAGGGCGGGGTGGGAGCCGCGGAGACTTGGCCGATTGTGAGCTTCGGCCACGCCCCGCCCTGCTGCCCGGGCAACCGCTCAGGGGCGCGGCGGGGCGAGGCGGGGCTCCGTCTCCTTGCGCGCCGCCCAGCTCCACCAGGTACGCTTGTCCCCGCCTGGTGGCCGGCCCCGCGCGGATGCTGGAGGACAGCTCTGCACGCCCAGCGCCACGGGTGGCAGAGACGGTGCGCCCAAGGCCGAGGTCCGCAGCTGTCCTGCCTTCTTTCATCCTCACTCCCCGGTCCTCATTCTCAAAAGCATTGTATTAGGAACGTAAAGCTCCTATAGTAAGACCAACCAACCAATCAATTAAAATATAGAATACAATAATTTTATAAGTAAAGTTAAATGAAAAATATATTATACAATAAAATGAAAAAAAAATTTACTTATCAGAGACAACTGCTGTAGATTCTGGTAAATCTTCCCAGATTTTTTTTGCACACTCTAGGATGTATATAGGCTTAAAAATATTTATACACAAATGGTAGCATATATAACAAGGAGATCATTTTGTTTCAGCGCCCGCAAGTGCACCCTAACATCCCAATCCCCAAAACATACTTTTTTTTGCAGGAAAATTCTGACAGCTTTTTTATATGAGTGCAAAACATGTGTGTTTTTAAAAATAGTATGTAATAGCTTCTGATTAAGAGCAATAGTTCCCCCACCCCAATCTATTTTTTACAGAGACTGTTTGAAAATATGATTAAGGACTATTCATGAACACAAAGGACTATACTATATAACATGGAAAGTTTGGAGAAACAAAGCTAAACAAGTTTGCTTCTACTGCTGGACTCCCTGTGTATTTCTTCCACAAACTGCACCCTCCTGTTCCTGTCCCCATAGGTGACTGCTATTCTGAACTTTGTACCCTTTGCCTTTTAAAATTATGTTGCTTTGTAGAATGCTTCCCTTAAAAAATATGCATATAGTATTACACGTTTTGAGGATTTATAAAAATTGAGTAGAATGGTATGAACTGTTTAGCCATTTTTTCCTTCCAAAGTCTTATTTAGTAAGTTTATTTTTCTATTTTTTAAAAAAATATTTTAATGTTTATTTTTGAGAGAGAGAGAGAGAGAGAGCAAGTGATGGAGGAGCAGAGAGAGAGAGGGAGACACAGAAACTGAAGCAGGCTCCAGGCTCTGAGCTGTCAGCACAGAGTCCATCACGGGGCTCGAACCCACGGACCAGGAGATCATGACCCAAGCCGAAGTCAAATGCTTAACCCACTAAGCCACCCAGGTGCCCCATATATATATTTTTTTATTTTAGAGAGAGAGCATGTGATGAGGGGAGGGGGCAGAGGGAAAGAGAGAGAAAGAGCTCTCAAACAGACTCCAGTATCAGTGGAGGCTTGATCTCATGAACCCTCAGATCATGACGTGAGCCAAAACCAAGAGTCCCATGTTTAAGTGGCTGAGCCCCCCAGGCACCCCACCATAATCTTATTTTTGAAGTATACCTTTGTAATGTTTAATTATAGCTCTTTTATCTTAATAGCTGTTTACTATCAATTGTATTACCATTCCATACCCCTTTTAAATCAACTCTACTATTGATGGACATTTGAGATGTCTCCTGTATTTGGTATTATAAGGAATGCTGCTATGATCATGTTTGTATGCCTTTAAATGCACAAGTTTGAGTTTTCCTAGGGTATATGCCTAGGAGTGAAGTTTCTGGATCATAGGTTATTTATAACATCAAGAGACTTGTTTTCCAAGTAAAAAAGCAAGTTAGACCCCCGTCAGCAATGTGTGTCTTAGCCAAAACTTGGTTTTGACATGCTGAACTCTCTGTCAATCTGGTGGACGTAAATTGGTATTTCATGATTTTCTTTTTTGCATGTTCTAATTAATGATTGTTATAACAACTGAGAGCTTGATTTTTTGGAAATATTTGAGTGTAACTTTATTGGCAAGCTACACTGTTCACCCTCACATACTTAACCACATAACTATCTTAGATATTTTAACAGGATCAGTATAAACTATGCTTGACTATCAGAACTATTGGCTCAAATATTTTGAGTAGCCGTAGGATAGACATTTGTTAGTTGACTGAATTCTTGGAGTTAACCAGTCTGACTACTCACTGTCCTAACTTGGTTTCTGGGACATTGTTTTCCCCTGATTGGGTACTCTCTGAGTTTCATAAAAATGCTCTTTGTTTTTCTAAGCAAGTAGCTGAAAAGTAGCTTCGCAATAATCCTATTCAATTTCAAACTTTTTGTAGTCTAAGGAGGCTAGGTATGCTGAGTTACTTAAAGAGCAGTTTATTGTCAATGAGAGGGCAGGCATAACATGGGTAAAATGTTAGAAACCCCACAGATTAGGAAATAATGAGACCTTTCACCACTTTCACCAGAAGTTTTAGAAACACTGTGAACTTCGTAACTTGAACTTTGTTTATATTTTTGCTCTTAGCCATTTGGCAGTTGAGTCATCAGAACTTGGGCAACACAAAGGAAGGTTGGGAGTAAAGGGTGTTAATAGTCCTACTGCTTGAAATGAAGCTAATTGAAAAGTGGTAGAAAAGTTTACGTAGTTTCCTGGGAGCCGAATCGGCCTTGCTGGATGACACAGTCACAGTGAGGAAATGGCAGACGTTTGCACAGCTACTGCCATGAGGTGAAACTGGTATCTCCTTCTACTACTACTGCTCATGTTGGAGATAAGCTTGTTGTCATTAATTAGGGCTTACAGCATTCCACATCAGACCAATATTCCCCACACAGTTACCCCATGAGAAAAAACATTTTCTTGTCTCTGTACAAGAGATTTTAGATCAAAACACTATAAATGTTTGACAAAAGGCTCTTCTAATGAGCCTTGCAGACCCAAAACATAGACTTGAAGGGGTTAAAAACACAAGAATTGCATTTAAGTCTGGCCCGGAGAAAAGGAGCTTAAATTGGAGATAAAAAATGGAAGACAAGGTCAGAACATGGTCCCGTCCCAAGGTCCACATTCTACAAATATCCTCCCTTGTGCTAACTTCAGTTATGAGGATGGATAAGAATGTGGAAAACCCAGGTACAAGGCCAACACACATAGGGCCCCCATTGTGCTTGCATCAAAGAAAAGGCTTTCTCAAGCAACTTGTTAACAAGCATTCTTTTTCTTGTAGTTTATGAGCCTAATAAAATAACTTCTAGCCTCTCTACATACAACTTAACCTATGTTTTAATCTTAGCATTACTAACTTAAATAATATGTATGTTATCCTGTTTTTTACTAAAAACATCCTGTTATATTCTTGGTTATAAGATTTACTCAACCTCACTATAAGTGCGTTACATGACTTGGGTGTAACTTGTTAATTAAAAACAAAGTCATAATTATTGGCAAAAATCCAACCCATACAAAATAAGATAGGTTTGTTACTTTCTTAATCTTGGGGACTGACGCAAGAATGAATGAGATAGTGCTACAAAAATACTTCTATAAAGCTTGTTTCTGTATACTTTCGATAATTAAAGCATCTTATCATAAAATATTCGTCACTATAAAAAATCTCTATTTTCTAATGTCATAACTTTCAATAATTAAAACATCTTATCACAAAGAATTAGTCACTGTAAAAAAAAATTTTCTACGTTCTGATGTCATGTTATCGCTTGACCTATAAATAAAGACACCAAAACAGAGCAGAGATGCCTGCCTGGTGATCAAAAAAGAAACTCGAGGCTCCCTCACTCTCTCTCGCTGACACCATCCATCCTTTCAGGGACCCCTGGACCTGCTGGAGCTGGACTCTGGCAGTAGTTCCTACCCACACAGACTATGAGACAGACTGATACCTGGGCTAAGTTCTCTACCAATACCAACACCAATTTATGCTTCCATCTTTATCTAGTATTCAATAAAATTTTATCATTAAATTACAACTATGCAAAGGCATTGTACATTTAGTACTTATTGTGTAGTCCCAGGTGTTTTGCAAAATGCTTGGTAAGTAAAGTGATTCTATTGAATTCACATATCTTTACAAAAATTGCCAGTAAAATCCAGCAATAAATTGCACTAGCTACCAAAGCCCTTAAATTCTTATTTATTATTCAGGTCTAGGCTGAAAGACAGAGCATAGAGTAGTTGTTCCATAGCAATAACTATATTAATTAATTTAAATGTGGAAATAATTGAAATACGAGTCAGTAACTAGTGTGGCATTCCAGTGGGTGATGGTATATTTACGTGGAAATAAAATCTGTTAAATCATTATGGATCCTTTTATAAGATTGAGGCCAAGTCAGTAGAGTTTATTGTTGTTGTCTTTTCAAAAATACTTAGAAAATTCATCTTTTATACAGTCCATGTGTTAGTGTTTTTTCCTTCTAAAAATCAATCTTTCAGGGTGCCTCTGTGTTTTGGGGAGGCTGTTTACTATTTTGCACTACACATTGATTTAAAGCTTTATACATTGTACAAGTAAATGATGGACTGATAATAGATATTTAGTTGTTTTTTTCCAAAAAGGAAATAAAAACATGTCAAATAGCTTTGAAATGCGAAATAGATCCATTGACAACATAGAGCACTGCTTACTACTTCCGTTAAGGACTTCTGTGGCTTCTTTTATATCGTAGCAATGGCAAAACACCTCTTGAAGGAATGAAAGTTGAGTAGCTATTCTTCTGGAATATGAGCAGTTTGTGGATAACATGTTCATATCAGGATCTGTACTTTTCTCTGGTCTAGAGTAAGGACTTCTGCGATCATAGGGAAAAACTCTTGTGAATCTGAAATAAACACCTCAGAAGTTCTCTTGTTCCTGAGCATTTTCCATATTTGTAGACTACTGTTATGTTATTCAGGTTTCCCATGTACTTGTTTATTTTTAAAATAAATTTTAAATTTTAAGTTAAATTATAAGTTTTAAATTAAACTTGTTTACTTTTAAACTGTATCAATCTAATTTTTAGAATATATTAAATCTTTTACAGTAAGTATACCTTTATCAAGTTCTTCTCAAATTTCTAGTAATTTTTATTACCATACTGTTTGTGCATATAGATTTATAACATCTGGTTCCTAGTTTTAGCTTTTTACTGTTATGTGATATTCTCCTTTTCTTTAGGGAGTGTTCATAATCTTTAATTCCTCCTGGTCTAATAATCTTTTTATTTGCCTCCAATCTCTTATTTTTAAACTTTAATTCTCAATTTATTTACATATATGTTTCTGTAAATACTATATAGCTGTCTTTTTCTATTATTTAATCCAATCTGTCTCTGTCATTTGGTGACAGAATCAAGTATATTGACATTTAGTGTAACAAGGGATACACTTGATTTTAGGCTCTTAATCCTGTTGCTTGTTTAGTTTTCTCTGTTATGAACTCTTTTTTCCTTATTTTTCTGGTCTGCTCAAATTCTTCCTTGTTAACTGGGAAATCTGATGAACTTTTCCATCTCATTAATAGTCACTTTGCATTTTTAGGCACTAATAACCCATTTTTCATTTTATAAAAATAAGATAACTTTTCCCCACTTATTTCCAGATGTTGTCCCAATGCTTTCCCCATTGTCATTTCCCCCAAAACTCTTCCACCCTTAGACATTGAGGATGTCACGTTTCTCCACATCTCTCCAAAGAGTTGACTCCAACTCTTGAGTTTGGCCAAAATAACTTAGAACTTCTAATTCCAGGCATTTATTATGTTATCACTGACAGTAGGCATCTTCCATGGCAATGCATATGACACATTTCCAGGAAATCTAACTTTTTTCATTGAAAGGAAGTTTCATTGTAGTTACAAGCTTGGGCATGTAACTCAAACTACCTGGGCTTGTGTCTCAGCTCCCGGGCCTACTAGCCATGTAAACTTGGGCAAGTTAAATAATTTTTTTGTTCCTCAGCGTAGGGAATAATATAATTGTGGTAGGTTAAAATGTCCACACATTCTTTAACTCTCCCCTTATAAGTGGAACCTAATTCCCCACCCCCTTGCATGTGTGCTTCTTTTTTAAAAAAAAAAATTGTTTAATGTTTATTTTTGAGACAGAGAGAGAAAGAGAGAGTGGAGGAAGGGCAGAGAGAGAGAGAGACAGATACAGAATCCAAAGCAGGATCCAGGCTTCAAGCTGTCAGCACAGAGCCCAACACAGGTCTTGAACTCACAAATGGTGAGATCATGACCTGAACCAAAGTCAGACACTTAACTGACTGAGCCACCCAGGTGCCCTGAATTTAGTCTTTTCTAATGACTAGAATAAAGTGGAAGTGACAGTGTGTGACATCTGAGATGAGATCATAAAAGACATTGTGGCTTCTGAATTTCTCTCTTTCTCAGTATGTTCTCTCAGGAGGAAGCCTGCTGCCATGTCACAAGGACACTCAGGCAGCTCAGTGGAGAGGCCCATGCAGTGAGGAGCTGAGGTCTCCAGCCAACAGTCATGTGAGTTAAGTCATCTAGGAAGTAGACTCTTCAGCTACAGTCAAACCTTCAGATGCCCATGGCCCTGGCTAGCATTCTGACTCCATCTTCAAGAAAGGTCTTGGGCCAGAAGCACTGTTCCCACATTCTTGACCCACAGAAAGTATGAAATCATGATTGTTTGTTGCGTTAGGCTGGTAAATTGGGGGGTAGTTTGTTATATAGCAAAAGATAACTAATGCATCCACTTTCCAGAATTGTGATGACAAATGACTAAGATCAAGCATGTAAAGAACTTTGCTATTATTTTTATTATCTGCACCAGCAACTTAGTGGAAAGATTGTTTCCTAATCACTTTCTTTTCATCTCCCTAGCTTGACATTTCTGTCTGGGTCACTTGTTTTCACTTAGAGTTTTGTGTTCAGGATTTTCCACAGCTGGGTACATAAATGCTAGATTTTCTGAATCTGCAAATATTTTTATTTTACCCTGACAGGTAGATGACATCTTAGCTGTGCATTGAATTTCTAGGGTAGGCCCTTGTCCCTCAGCACTCTTTAAATGTTATTCCACTACCTTCTAGCTTCTCCCTTTTTCTTCTAGTGGATAATTATTCTCCTCTCGTCTAGCAGATGATGCCTGTCACCAGATAGTTTTTCCTTTTTGCTTTGTATATCAGTTGTTATTTTTTCCTTAAAGTTTGTAATATTTCTCTTTGTTATTTAAATTTTAGAATATAACCGGGTGTGTTTAAGTTGATATCTTTTCTTCTCAGTTCTGCATAGAAGTCAGGAACCTCTTTCAGTATGCAGACTTGGGTCATCAGCTCAGAATAAGTGCTATTTTATAATTTTTTAATTATTGCCTCTAGTTTCTCTGGACCCAGAAACCCCAGAACTGTGAAGGCAGTGATTCTAAAACTTTAAAATGCATTAAGAATCACCTGGGGATCTTGTTAAAATGCAGATTCTGACTTAGAATACCTGGAAGGCAAGCACCTGTCAATGAAAGGAGTCGGCCCTCTGTTCCAAGAGATAAGTTAGTAATAAAATATATGTGCATAAAGTTACTTACAATATACACTGGAGAGAGACATCGGGCTTTTTTCTTTCTCAAGATTATCCCCCAGCCTAAATGACTCGTGGCTAGGATAAGTGGGGCCTGCCACAAAATGATTGATTTATTCCTATCTAATTACCAACCTAGACACAGGAGATATAAACAGGAGATAAGGGAGAGAGATATTCTGAAGGAGGCAGAGTTTAGGGAAGTTAGTTTGGTGCCTGAACATGTCATAAATCCAAGTGGATCAGGCAGAGTAGACAGAGGCCTGGACAGAAAACTTTTGAAGTATGTATGTATGCCAGACCACATAGATGGTACCCACTTCTCATTTGGAGATCACTGAAGGCAAGGGTTTCATGCAGGATCTGAGCCAACAGCACAGGCTGGGATTTCAAGGGAAGCAGTCGCCCACCCCGTATTTACTCCCCTAAGCTTTTGGAGGGCAGAAAATTTGACCTCACAAGTTTCTGTACTTCCGAATGAGAGATCTCTGAGATTAGCTGCAAGGCAGGAGCTGTGTGCTACCCTGATGGTGGCACAATGGAACAACGGGACACATTCCCTAAAGGGAATGTGCATGGTTTCTGGGCTCCAAAGGAAAATGCAGCCAAGACATGGCTAAACAGAGGTCTAGAAAACCATGTCCACTAGCTATGTTGAAACCAGCATGTCAGTAATAATTTAAAAATCAGACACGTCTATCTGCCCAGCACCTGGGTGGAAACAGCTGATGAGCCCAGCAGTAGAAGACAGCATAGTCCAGCTGTGTCCACCAAGGTCACTGCCACTCATCCAAGCAGATCCTCCTTTCTTCCTTTCCTTCCCACTCCCACCAGTACATACCAGTGAGGGACAATGTGCTAATGCTGATAGGACTTGGATTTCATTTACTAATTATTTATGACTATTGTAACAGGATTAGACAGAAAAATCCTAGATTAGATTAGATTATTAAATAGGAAAACATTTAATTTTCCCATCACCAACTAAAAAAGAGGGCTGTACATAGAATGACATGATTAATTAAGGACAGGGTGGCCATGTGTCAGTGGTTTGACTGGGACACACTGGATTATGCCTTGTATTCAGGCTTCATTGTTAGAAGGTACTGCAACCATCAGACTCTGGGGAGATGAGCCTCAGGATAATTGCCAACCAGCTAAGACTAGCATATCAAAGTCTAAGAACTTAGAGGCTTTCACTAACTTGGATTAACTTAGACCAGCTCTACTTCTGACTTAATATGAAGCTCTACTTCTGATAATAATTGCCTGTATTTTTAAGCCATTTTGGGATGAGTGTCTTCTTATAGCCAACAACGTGACACAGCATCCTTTTGGTATCCAATGAAATGCTCGTCAATATATGACACATTTATTAAATAAATCTTTTGATGTCTGTCTCTTCTATGTAATGTACATATGATCTGAATATCCATCCAGAAGTTATAGCTGGTATGAATGAAATATATAATTACTATAGGGCCTATATTGATAGTTATTTCTCAACCTTCTTTTACTATTCCATATATAGGCAGAGTAAGTCTACATTGTGATGTTCATTAAACAAAACACAGCAGTGAAATCAGGAAGTTACTCTTCATTGTACATTTATTTCAATTATGGAAAAAGCCAAAACCTTTCTCTTTTATTTGAAACTTATTTAGAAAAGCAGTTGAAATAAATTAGTATAATTCTAAAATAATGTGTACTGTATAGCCCAGAGTATAGGTATATACTTACAAAAAATATTGGCACAATTGTTCTAGAAATTAAATCTTCATGAAAAAACAAATGATTGACTAACTCAAGCTGATTAGATATTTTTATTAAATGCATCCTTAACCAGTGTTTCTTTTCAGGGCTGCAATAATTAAAATATAGTACATATTCATATCAGTAATTGAATTTGTTAGAAGAACATGCTCAGCTCAGTGAAGACTTTTGAATAAATAGAATTCAAGTACCATGTTTTCATACTTCATAACACTTGCTTCATCTTAGTTTAATGACTGTCATGTCTTGTACTATGAGAAGATTTATTTTAAATTCATTTCTGACTATTCATAAGTTCATATGTATATGAGTACATGTCATCTAAGGTATATCTGTGGATTGAGAGTTTCTTAACTATCCTTGAAATAAGAATAATCTAGAGAGTCTGATTAGTCTTGCATACTTTCAGTCATAATGCCTACTACCTTGTCCAGCTTTGCCAGTAAGACCCATGATATTTGCATTTCATATGTCCTCACAATGAAATGATTGTTGCATTGAGAATTTTGTTTCTCTGTGCTAAGTTCTTAGAAGTTTAAAATAACTCCTGTTCAGGGGCACCTGGATGGCTCAGACGGTTAAGCATCTGGACAGCTCAGGTCATGATCTCACGGTTCCTGAGTTCGAGGCCTGTGTTGAGCTCTGTGCTGACAGCTCAGTGCCTGGAGTCTGCCTTGGATTCTGTGTCTCCCTCTCTCTCTGCCCCTCCCGTTCACATTCTGTCTGTCTCTCAAAAATAAAACACACATTAAAAAAAAAACCTCACCCTGCTCTTCTTGAAATACATAAACCCCATTTTTTTGTTTTGTTTTTACTCTGTTGTCCTGCTTCCCTAGTTACTGAAAAATTCAAGTTGTGTGTTTAACATTCTAACCACCTTCTTCTTCTTCTTCTTTTTTACTATTATGAAAGGATTATCTTCACAAATTATCTTTGATATTTGAAGATACTTTCCAATACTTTTCACATTTTAGGAAAGAAATTTAAAAAAAATCTTTCACTTTTTAAATCATTTCCTTTTCAGTGGTTCAAGCAAAACATGAAAAAAACTTAATTTTTTAGAGCATTACTTCTCAAATTTGCCTGTGTCCAAGAGTCATGTGGGGATCCTGCTACGGATTTTGCTGGTCTGAGGAGGGGCCTAAGATTCTGCATTTCTAACTAGCTTCCAGGCAAGGCCATTGCTGCTGGTCCAAGGCCCTCACTTTGAATAGCAAGATTTTGTTATATAAATGATAAGGTGGTAGTTAAATGTTGACCAAATATAATATAACCTGTTAATATTTTTGTGTCATTTTCATTTGTAAAAACAATGTTTGTCAGATTTGTTTTCCTTATAAATTAAACAAGTAGTATATAGTTACAAAAAATTACTAGTTAAAGAAATAGATGGAGTAAAAGGAAAAAGTCTTCATTCTCCACTCTTCTCCCTTAATCTCTCTCCTCTATGGACAATAAATACTTTGGTATAATAAATGCTTTGTGTATATAAATAAAAATAAATGGGAATTAGTATATTGGATACCTTGGTATTTCTTGAGAAAGATCACAATTCCACAATACGCTGCAGAATAAATTCACCCCCAAACTCAGCAGTTTACATCCATAAGCATCTGTCTGCATGCTTGCGTTCTCGGGTTGGCTGCTCTAGTGTCCTCTAGAACAGGCTTGGCTGGCAGCTTTGCTTCATTGTGTTTTCATCATGGAATCTCCTGGCTGGGATTGGGGTCAAGGCAACTCCCTGCTTCATTTGGGCTGAAGGAGGAGTGGCAGTTACTTAGGACATATTCGCCTCACGGACGATCACAAATGCCAAGAAGACAAGCCCAACCTTCAGATTTTTGCCATGTCCATTAACATTGTTGAAAGCAAGTTATGCAGCCAATCTCTGCTCAAAAGGAGGCGCTGCTTCAGCTCACTGTAAGGCTGTGGCAGAGGTGAGTAAAGAAAATGAAGAATTGGGGTAAATTTTTAATCTATGAAGTCCCTGAAAGTATTTCCTTTGTAGCCTCTCTTTTGTGTGCTGTGCAGTCTTCTATCTGCAGTGAAATCCACTGAATCCATGGCAGGTTTTCATACAGTCTTTAAGCTTTTCCAATGGAAAGCATCGGGCAGAGGAAAAAATAGGTTAAACTGCCTCTCATCTTGGAGTGACTCCACCTTGGTGGTGGTCCAGAACAATGACTAGTACAAGAGAATCAAAAGCCCCCCAGGTTTCCATGTGTTCATACAGAAACAGAGCCAGGTGGTTGATATTTGACAGGGGTTGGTGAGGTCCTTTGTTTATAGGCCAGAGCAATAAACATGTTGGTTTCTTGCCCAATGTGTTTTTCAGTAATAGCAAGGGGATTTTTATTAAGGAGATTCAATGCTCTTTTGAATGTTTTGTCTGTAGTTTAAGAAATAATCTCAGTTTCAAAGCTAATTTTTATTCCTTCTGACCCTGTACTAATTAACTATTCTTCTTTCCATCTAGATGCCACAAGGAGGTGGCTGCTGTTGTTTTTCTCCATGTTTGGACATTTTGCCCCTTATAAAATAATCTCAGAGTGTATCATAGAAGCCACTGTTGCCCCGGTCTAGATCCCTTCTGCCATCTTCTGGAATCATTGCAGCTGTAGTATCCACCCACCCCCTCTACCCCAACCAGCCACACTTCACTGCTTGCTTTCTCTACCTGGGGAGGCTTTCTCAGCTCTAGGGAAGCATGCTCTGGCTGCCTGTGTGGAGGGCAGCTTGGAACCACAGTCAGTTTAATGCTCCCAGTAGTTAACTTCAACTAATGAGGAATGGGATCCAGTGCACAGACACGTGGGTTTCACTGTCATTCAGTGGGGCAAACTCCCAGAAAAATTGGATACCGCTAACCTCATGCACACACCCGTACCGGCAGCCTTCTTTCCCTCCCTCCCTCCCTGCTCCTTGCAGCACCTCTTGGGGTCACCTCCCAAGTGGGTCACCACTTGAACCCACATCCTTTCCTCAGGGGCAGCTTTTGGAGCAACTGAAACGAAGACAGATTATGAGCGGAAAAAGCTGAGAGCTTTCCCTAACACTTAGAGCACCTAAAGCCACAAAGTAACTTAATTAATGAGCAGATTAAAAAATGGCTGGCGGATGGCATTGCTCTGTCAGAGCTGGCAAGTTAAATAGTGACCAAATATCAAAGACGTAAAGAGAGAGAAAGAAAAACTCCCACCTGCGTGTTGGTCTGTGTTTGAAGCTTAGAGAAGGTGGAGTTTGGTTCTAGGCAAGGGCAGAGTCCCTGATGCCCTGGCTTCTTCCCCTCCCCATCTAGTTTCTCTCTCTGGCTACCCCTTGGCCTTTGTGCCCCCTTCGCAGACTGTTGTTCAGAAGGGATAGGTCTGAACCTGTGCTCATTATTTCCAGGCCAGACAGATCTGCATTAGACTCAAATGTTTCTACAAACTGAGGTCAGCACCCTCTTGTGCCCTAGATCACAACCTCTCTGCCTGCCTTTTTACAGTAACCAGCTTGGTGAAGGTGTCACCTGCCAGCACCCTACCTCAGTGGCCACACCTATCTTTTGCTTTCTGCTCTGGAGTTTTTGTTTTGACATCTCTTAAATTACCTCCTGGAGGGGCTCCTGGGTGGCTCAGTCGATAAAGTGTCCGACTTTAGCTCAGGTCACAATCTCATGGTTCGTGAGTTCAAGCTCTGCATTGGCTTTCTGCTGTCAGTGCAGAGCCTGCTTCTGATCCTCTGTTGCTCTCCTCTCTCTGCCCCTCCTCTGCTCATGCTCTCTCTCTCTCAAAAATAAAAGAAACATTAACAAAAAATAACTTCTGGAAACCATTCAGCTATTCTGAAGCAAGGGCAATCCTGCAAGGTCAAGGTCATGAACACCAACACCACCCTGCCCCCCATAACTCTTGACCAGTGGGAAAAGAAAGCTGATGGATTGTTTCTCCTTGTCCTTCTGGTGGACAACTTTGCAATGTATTCTCCACACCTTCTCAGAGGGCCCCCTGGAGGATGAAGCCCCAATGGCCCATGGTATTGTTGAGCTTCATAACACACCTTCCTTGTATTCCTTTCCTGTCTCCCAGTCCAGTTCCTTGGGATGAAACTTCCCAAAGTAAACTTCCTAGGTACACACCCTTGTGTCCAGCTTAGCTTTCTGGAGAATCCAGTGCTGGTTAGGTCCACATTCCAGGATGCCAACCTTCCCGTGTTTCTCTTTTCCCAATGGCTCCTTTGACACCTTCTCAGCCCAGCTGCTCTTCTGCTGTCTCATCTTTACTTCCAATGAACAAAGATGGAAACTAGAGTTCTCAGAACTAGGATTCAGTCACTGGTTTAACTACTCTTAAGGAATTAACCAGGAGTAACAATGTGAACAAATGTTTAGGCGTCTAACATCTGCTCCTTCCTGTTGCATTTTTGAGAACTCTGATAAGCTCATTCCTCAGCTGATGGTCCTCCTCATTCATTTTCATCTTTACTTGGAATACACAGCCTTGATCTCTGTGGCTATAGCTTTTGTAGGAATTTACTGATTAAGAGAAGTTTTTTAATATTCACAGCACTTTGGTAGGCATTGTTGACAATCCAGAGCAGCTGAGATGCAGTTGCTAAAGCATAAGGACAATCTAAGGATTGGGGTGCCTGCGTGGCTCAGTCAGTTGAGCATCTGACTTCGACTCAGGTCATGATCTCCCGGTTTGTGGGTTTGAGCCCCATGTCAGGGCTTTGCACTGCAGTGCAGAGCCTGCTTAGTATTCTCTCTCTGCCTCTCCCCTGCACTTGCACTTACACACACTTTCTCTCTCTTTCTCAAAATAAATAAACTTTAAAAAAAGAGAATAATCTAAGGATGAAATAGGAAAAACTACAAGTAACCAAAGCATGTAAAACAGAGAATGTGATATGTGGCAAGTACAGTATTGACAGGATGTTACGGTGGAGAGAGAAATCACATCTGGTCAGAGTAGAAGGAATCATGGGCTTTCACATCTGGTCTTCAGTCAGATAGTGAAGGATGCCCCACTTGGCCCAGGCAGAGACCAGCAAAAGCAATAGTCACTTTTGCCATGATGGCAAATATGCTCACGTTTAGTTAGCTAAGGCATTTTGAAGAAATATTTTTCAATTTCATTCTTGAATATTTTGATGGCTCTAGGTATTTAAAGCTCCAAAGGCATTTTGTTAAGTTTCAGTACTGTGTTGTTGGATAGCGTGTTTATGTCTTCAAGGTTGAGTTTTTAGAATTCTAAAATCTATCTTTTCTGTGGCTGTGCTGTTATAAGACACACATTTTTGAAATATTATAACTCTTCATGCCTCCTGGGTATTTCTGCTTGTTTATGAGCATTTCTTTGTTATTCATGTGTAGATAGCAGTTTGAATGACCTAGAAAGAACAAAACATTAAAAATGATTACATAATTCATGTGATCCCTGATTAACTATGTTTTATTTTCTAAGAGCTACCAATGTTGTATTATTCATAAGTCTGTTCACATATTATTTATGTCACACAAATAGGATGTTCGTTAGCTTAAAACACTTAAGGAAATTCTGCGTGTTTCTTTAAGGTAAAAAAGTGGGTATCAGGGTATATTCACAATTTTTTTGTGTGTTTATAAAAACCCTTCCAGACTCAGTGTGGTCTTCAGACTAGCAGCAGCATGACAGAAATGCAAAATCCTGGGCCCCACCCTATAATTCAAAATCTGCATTTGAACAAGATGTCAATTGATTCATGAGCACGTTAAAGTTTGAAAAGCCCTCGGCTGTTTTCAATAGCTATAACATTTCAAGGTTTATGAGAGCTAACTTTGGCCTTAATTGCAACTATATCTGACACAGGGGACTCTTCCAAGACACCTGATGACCAAGGTACTTGGGTTTTAGAATATATATCGATATATTTTGAAAAATTAATTTCTAGTAAAAATAGTTTTTGCTCCTTCTAAAACAAGCTGGGTTACAGGTTTAAAGGATCTTTAGTTAGTATGGTCCATTTTCCATGCCTCTGATCATTTGTGTACTGATTCACAGGGAAAAGTTTTAGGTTTTAGAAACTTAGAACCACTTTAATGGTTCCAGACTGAGTATATCTCTTGGGGAGTGAAAGAACATTGTTCAAATTATAAATGTCCAGTAGTATATTCAATGATGCTGAACCATATTTAGAATTTTTTTAAACTGTTTTTTTTTTAAGACAGAATTTTTTTTCTACCCATCAGACTGAGTAATGAATGGTATTTCTTTAGGGTTTGGGAAGGGGGAAACCAGCCTGATATACACTGGTAAGGATATGAATTGATATAAACTTTTTGGAGGACACATCTACCAACTTTATAGCGAGCATACACATCTTGATCAAAAAGTTCCACTTTACAGATTTACTCTACAGATATTTTCCCATATATTTGCAAATAAATATGTATGAGAATGTGCGCTGAACCATTTATATAAACATGAAAGCTGGAATTACCTAAATGTCTATCAACACAAATAAATGATTTAAAAATTGTAGTATGTTCATACAGTGAAATGTTATATAGCTATTAAGGAGGAAGAAATAAACTGGTGTCTAAGATATATGTAATTAGAGTCAGATGTATATGGAGATTGCAGACACAGATTAAATTAACTATAGACATAGGTCTATGCATAGAAAATGCTCCTAAGAATAAACACTGAGCTGTTCACATCAGCTGCCTCTGGGTAGTGGTCTATGGGAGGATGGAGGATTTTTTATTTTGCAGCTCATCTTATGGTTTTATCTTTTAGAATATCAAAATAAATGCATAATTTAAAAATAATTATGTTTTTTAATGTCTTCCAGCAAAAAAAAAATTATGCACAGTTAGATCAAGAAGATAGGCTTATAAATTTCATAATCTGTGTGCAATCCAAAGAAACTAAAAATAGAAAAAATTCAACAGTTGCTGAAGAAAGACTTCTTAGCAATTCTCAGCTGTGGGGTTTCCGAGAAATATCTGAATTCTGAATGTGTTTTATATTAGTAGATTTAAGATATTTTGGAATATAAGCAACATCAAACTCATAGGTAATTTTTCAAAATGCCAAATAAAATTCTCCACCTACCAAGTTGGCAAAAATTTTGCCAATATTAAAAAAGTTTCTAATATTCAGCAATTGTAAAAAGGTATACACATAATGACTTAGGAGGCGTACATTTTTAAATGGAACAATCAAGTGTAATCTGATATGTGTAGAAGTAGATACATATTTCAGAATAAGCGTTAAGAGAAAGTTGGGAAGAACAAATACCAAGCTCTTGACAATGGCTGCCTTATGGGCAGGGGATATGAGAACAGCCTTTTGACTTTTTCCTTTCATAGAATTTTGTTTTTAATGTGAGAATATGGTAGACCATTTTTTTTAGTATTTTCAAATTTTAATATAAGGAGAGAACCAACGAAATTCATTTACTTAAAAACATACTCTTACATCTTTGTAGTTATAACTCCTCTAGAGTTTCAGTCTCCCTTTGAGAATAAAATAACACAAATAAAAAATTTTCTCCTTGTAACTGGGCTTGTGAAAAGATATAAGGGGTCAATTTGGAAGGGGCTATTTATATATGGTGCCTCTGGAATTAGGAACAAGGAAGGGCCTGGAATTCTACCCCATATTCTCATTTCATCTTAATGGCATTTGGGAAGGAAGAAAAAATGATAGTGTGTTTTCTGTGACTTGAGGGGCATGAATTTTAAGTAAATACTATCTTAAAGTGTTTTATGGCACTCTATTGAGGGATACCTTTGAGAGTTCTATGTATTGGCTTGTTTTTCCTAGAGCTTTGATTTTTAAGAAGGGATTAGGAACTGAGGAGAATGAGGCAATAAGAATGCTGAGCCAGAATCATGATTCAAATAATTTAGCAAAAACCTTAATTTTTATTGAAAAGTAGGGTCTCTTAGAGATTGAAAGAGTTCTAGGACATTTTCACCTTTTTTTGATGAAAACTTATTTTTAAAAATTGAAGTGTAGTTGACACACAATATACATAAAATTCAGGTGTACAACATAGTGATTCAACAAGTCTATATGTTATGTTCAAAAGCATAGCTACCACCTGTCACTATACAGTGTTATTACAGTACCACTGCTATATTCCCTTTTATCCTTGGGTCATTTTTACCTTTTAAGGTATCTAGCATACTGGAAAAAAAGAAGAGAAATGAATAAAGTATGAAATTGGGTTAAATGTTTGGGTATATTTTCAATATTTACTTTCAAGAATTCTAGGGGTTTTATCTTCTAACATTTTAGCTTCCCTTTGTGACAGTACATGTAAACTCCGGTGGGGATCCCAGAATCCAAGTAGGAGGGCTTGTAACTGTGAGCCTGAGATCTGTCCCTACCCGCTCTGTGACATGGGCCCTAATGGGAGAGTCTCATTATTTCTTCCACCTATAGGAAGCACTCTTACCCAACTGGAAGCAATGAGTTCAACAAAACATGCACGCCCATCCTTAGGAAATGCTTGTTGGCATTGTTTCCATATTTGCTATGATTATGAGGCGAATTGTGTCTCACTGTTCCAAAGTTAAAAAAAATAAAAAATAAAACATTCTTAGCTGTTAGGAAAGATAAAAGCCATACCCTATACAGAGAACCTGCAGATTTTTCTTTCTTTTTTTTATTGAAATGTAATTGACAAATAACATTATATCCATTTCAAGTGTATAATGTAATTGCATTTTTTTTCCTTCATGGTTAAGCTATAAGTTTTCTTGGGGATGAAAGCAGTGATGAATGCATAAAATATTTTACTTTTTAAAACATTTGCCAATGCTATTTATGTATCTCTAACATACAATGGCTGCTAAATTGACAGGTATCTAATGCATGACTATTGATTGAAAAATTAAATGAACAAACATGTGATACAGTTTGGGGGGAAATCATTTGATTCACTATCCAAGGAAATAAAAATCCATGTTGGAGTAGGTTATTAAAATAAAGGTTATTTTAAGTGAATAGCATGTCATCTCCATGATTCTTTTTTGTTTGTTCGTTTGTTTGTTTTGAGAGAGACAGAGAGAGTGAGCTGGGGAGGGGCAGATGGAGGAGGACAGAGGATCTGAAGCGGTCTCCATGCCAACAGCAGAGATCCTGACTCAGGCTCTAACTTGCAAACTGGGAGATTATGATCTGAGCCAAAGTCAGACGCTCAACCAACTGAGGCACTGAGGCACCCCCCAAAATATAGGTTATTTTACATATAGTGTATTTGTAGGTATTTCTTATTCCTCTTGGTTATCAGGGAAAATTGCATTAGTTATCATGGCAGATAAACAGATCACCTTGGGGTGGTATGATTCATTCTTTTCAAACACTGAATGCTTCTCTTTCTCTCACTACTTATTTGGAATTCAAATATAGTCATATATATTCATGCGCTAGATAAAATGAGGAGTGAACTGGTATATTTAAAACTGTGGCTGTCTTCAAACCTAACTGGAAAATCTAATTAATAATCATAATTGAGAACAATTATCCCCTCTGGAAAGATAATCACCTTGATGCATTAAAACTATTTTAATTGACTAAAATTTGGAGTAAATCTAGTGAAGCCAGGTACTATTACCATTTCTGCAATGGTATTTGCATGAGAATTGAACATGTGGACCAAAGTTTATACTGTGAATACATTTGGTTTGTTTTAAAAATATTTAAGTGTTTGGGGTGCCTGGGTGGCTCAGTCGGTTAAGCATCCGACTTCAGCTCAGGTGGTGATCTCAGGGTTTGTGCTCTGTGCTGACAGATCAGATCCTAGAGCCTGCTTGGGATTCTGTGTCCCCTCTCACTGCCCCTCCCTTGCTCTCACACACTCTCTCTCTCTCTCTCTCTCTCTCTCTCTCTCTCTCTCTCAAAAATAAATATTTAAAAAAGTTTTTAAAAAATATAAAAATAAAAATATTTAAGTATTTAATTCCTAATACTCCTATCTTAATCTTAAAATCTATAACATTTTAGGGGCTGCATATTCCTTCACTGGACCTTCAAAGAGCTTGTGGTGTAATAAGAGACAAGATTATAAATACAGTCACAATATAAAATCAGTGCTGTGCTTATGGGTGTGAACAAAACAATCTATTTTGCCTGGGGCTACCAGGAAAACCTTCACTAAAATGGAGGTATTTTAGTTTAAATTTAAAACTTTGTTTTTTAGTTTGAAACTGGTTTGGAGTTTACCAAGTAAAGAAGAGAGGAAATCAATAAATGTCCTGCTCGTGAAAAATAGCAAAAGCAAAAGCAGGGAGGAATTATTACTCATTGTGGGAAACTGGATATAAGATACAAATTGTGTATTGCTCTTCAACGTCATGTTATTGACCAGCTGTATAGTATCTCTTTGGCTCCTTTAAAATGTACTTCCCAATGGGAGAAGCAAAACATTGCTTCTTTCAGAGGAACCTGCCCTTCCTAACTACCCGTTGAGGGAACAAAGAGGTTTACATCTGTGACCCTCCTTTTGGTGTAATACACATTCCCATAACCAAGAGTTCCAGATCAAATCATGTTAACAATTAACCTTAAATAGGTTTCAGATATTTGTTACAAAATAAATCCAAGTAAATATTGGAAAACAGACACACATAGTGCATTTTAGAACCATGAGAGAGGGGCACCTGGGTGGCTCAGTTGGTGAAGTGTCCGACTCTTGATCATCTCAGGTCTTGATCTCGCGGTTCATGAGATCGAGCCACGCATCAGGCTCTGCACTGATGGTGCGGAGCCTGCTTGGGATTCTGTTTCTCCTTCACTTTGCCCCTCCCCTACTTGTTCTAAGTAAATAAATAAACATAAAAATAAATTTAGAAAAAAAGAGCTATGAGAGATGCTGAGATATGGCCAGTAGGGTACCTGGGGAAGTGTACCAAAAGATGAGGCTGCAAAAAGAACCTTGATGCAGGCCCATTTGGATGCTGGATGGACCCACTTTCATGCAGGTGCTCTATTGTGGGCTCTCTCCTTCCCTGCCTTGGCTTGGCTGCTGACACCTAGCTAGCCACCACCTCCTTTAGCCCATTCCTTTCTTCTAGATGAACCTTGCCCAAAATCTGGTCTCTAGGTCCTTTTCCTCCAATCTCCATCCCCCCAATCCCCCTATCACACCTGACTTCTCGACCTCCAACCTGAGCATACTACCCACAGAACCCAGAAGATTAAAAACAATAGTATAGGGGCATGGGTGGCTCAGTTAGTTGAGCATTCAACTCTTGATTTCAGCTCAGGTCATGATCTCAGTGTTGCGGGATCGAGCCTGGCATCGGGCTCCACACTCAGCGTGGAGGCTGCTTACAATTCTCACTCTTGCTCTCCCGTTGCCTCTCTCCTCCACTGGCACATGCGTGCGTTCTCTCACATTAAAAAACAAAAAATCACAATAGTATATGGTCATGACTCAAAAGGGGATGAAATGAAAAGTGCAATTCTCTCTTTCCCCTATAGGCCTCTTCCTCCAAAGGGTAAATGTCATTATTAATTTTTTATGTTTCCTTCCAGGAGAACTAATGGGTAACTATGTTATGTTCTCTAACTGGGGTCAATCTTGTGAATTCTATTTTTTAAGACTATCCTCAACATCACCAAAAAGTTTTGAGTTTAATGCAGTTTGCAAAATATTTTGGGTAGTTTGAAGTGCCTCTGTGTTTTTGATTCTCTATTTTAAAGTGTCAATATTTTTTTTCTTTTTTGTTCATTATGTTCAGCCATAAGTTACCTGTGGTATTACTATTTTGTCGCTAGTTACTTGCTTTTCAATTTATGTATCCACCTTTTTCTGTTTTCTAGTTCATTAAGTTTCTTTGTATCTTTGTTATTTTCTTCCTTAAGTTTATGTTGTTAATCTTTCTAACTTTAATTCTGCTTTTATTCAGTCTTGTTAGTTGCGTAGTTGTGTAAGGTTATATATTTTCCTCTGATTTTAAGTTTCAATATTAGTGTTTTATAATAACCTTGTAAATACTCTGCAATTGAAATTTTGATTACTTCTTTGATCCCAGACATTTTCCTGGAGAAAAATGTTAAGATTGTAGGTAGTTGTAGTTTTTCTCTTTGATTTTGGTTATTTTTTTAGTTTTATTTTGTGTGTGTATGTGCGCACATCTAGAGCATAGTCTACACTATTTCTACTTTTAATTCTAATTCATGCAAAAATTTTTTATAAATATGACTGATTGAAATAAAGTCTATTGTTATTAGGATATAGATTTTTAATATATTTTATTACTTTAGCTTCAGTTATTTTGTTCAGAACTTCATATTATTACATATCTATGATCTATTTTGTTTCCTAGCATTTCTTACAGTTCATGGTTCATTTTTTTGTTATGATATTTATTGTTTAACATTTTTTTCTATCTTATTACTTGTTAATTACTGCTGTGGATTAGACTTTTTGTCTTCTGTGTTTTGTCTCTTTCAGACTTCTTTTCCTTAAATTGAACTTCTCTAATGTTTATATCACACCCTCAACTTTTTATTAAGGTTTTCTTGGTCTGGATTTCTGCAGCCCTTAAAAGTTTGCCTTTTCTGTATTCCCTCATATTATCTGTATTTTATACAACATGTATTTGTTGCTGTTTCCCAACCTGTCATAATTTTGTGTACATTTTAATGTATATGTTGACATTTTGAGAGAAAAATTATATTGAGACTTAATTCTGTCTTCTTGACATCTTTTCTGCTTTCACTACTGTGAGTTCCACTGAACCAGCCTTTAAATCCACAAACTGTGGGGGAATCTGAGTGGCTTAGTCGGTTAAGTGTCCAACTCTTGATCTCGGCTCAGGTCCTGATCTCACAGTTTTGTGAGTTCAAGCTCCACATCAGGCTCTGTGCTGAGAGTGCGGACCCTGCTTGGGATCCTCTCTCTCTGCCCCTCCCCCACTCGCATTATCTCTCTCAAAATAAATAAATGGACATTCAAAAAATATCCAGAAACTAATACTCATTTTACTAAACTTTTTTTTTCTTTGGAGGACAAGATTTGGACTCTTCACCTTTTGAAATTATTTGGCTACTTCTTTGCCAGTGGCATGGTCAGGCTTCAGTAGCCTAAGATACAGGGCAAAATTAATTCACACATGAGTTTCTGTTAAAACAGGCTTAAGCCAATGAATTCTCCTCAGAACTACAAAACCAATGTGAATTTGAGCAAATCTAGAATGAAAATAGCTTCTGTGGAAAAAACAAAAACCAAAAATAAAAGCAAAAGCAAAATTTAGATCTTCTAAGAAACTGCATTCTCAACATGAGTTAGAGCAGTTCAAAAGTAGTGGCTAAAGAATAGTAAGTAGGTATTACTACTCAAAGGTTTATGAGCCAGCGAGGTGGGTCTTCTGGTCTCATGGGATTCCCTTACACATCTGTGGTCAGGTGTGGGTGACACAGGTGGGCTCTCTCACCATGTTTGGGGGTCACTGGCTGTAGGTGGGTCTAGTATGACCTCAGCTAGGACAGTAGGGCTCTGCTGTATATGTGAGCTCATCCTCTCACAGCCTGGTAGGGGCTTTTTTCCCACATGCTGATAGTACTCCAAGAGAGAGTGTGGAAGTGGGGAGGTCCCTTGACATACAGACTAGGAACTGGCTTCCTTCGGACATGTTCTATTAGCTAAACCAAGTCCAAAGTCCAGCCCAGATTCAAGAAATGGGAAAACAGACACAGCCGCCTTCTGATGGGGGTTGTAAAGTCACAGTGCAAAGAGCATGAAGGATTGAAGAATTGAAACACATGAGCCATTGATTGATAGGCTACTACTTATAATTAAAATCTTTTTGCATTCATATCCTCTATTTCATGCACCTCAGGTTTTCTTAGAGGCTTGAGAATTCTTCATTAAAAAGAACACCAAAATGAATAAATAAATAAATAAATAAATAAATAAAAGGAAGACTATTTCATCACATTTAAAAAAATGGAATGAAGCCTATTGTGCAGCAATTCATTTGGAGGCTCTTAAAATGTGTTATCTTAGGGGCGCCTGGGTGGCTCAGTTGGTTAAGTGTCTGACTTTGGCTCTGGTCATGATCTCACAGTCTGTGAGTTCAAGCCCTGCGTTGGTCTCTGTGCTGACAGCTCAGAGCCTGGAGCCTGCTTCAGATTCTGTGTCTCCCTCCCTCTCTGCCTCTCCCCCCTCATGCTCTATCTCTCTCTCCTTCTCAAAAATAAATAAACATTAAAAAATTTTTAAAAATGTGTTATCTTATATCCTGATGTCAGCATTTCCATGTTGGAGTTTTGAGATTTTCCTAACTCTGGGAGTATTAAAAATGTTTACATAGCAACTCTAGAATTTTGCTAGCATCTATACATTTCAGAGTAAAGAAATTGGAGAAAATTAATATTTATCCATATACTGGTGTTTATAAAATAGTAGTGTAACGCAAGCAAGATGAATTTTAAACAACTACTGATGGAATTTTTTATAGTCATGTCCTCTTCAGAAATTGTTCTTTTTTTTTTTGAATGATTAAGTTACATATTTGAGATTTGTGAGCATATGAACTATCCTATGATTCCACAAAAGTTATGTTTATATTGTTTTTCTCATTCATACTCTAAGCAGTCTCCAGTTAAATAAACCTGGCTGTGAAGTGAAAAACCATTAGGAGCAAAGAAGCTTTCCAAATTTATTTGTCTTAAATTTGGCAGACTTGTCTCAGATACATGAATCTTGTTCTAAAAGAAATATGTTATTTACTCCTTTTGAATTTGTCAAGACCAACAATGACTTGAAGTCATAGTGTTTCATAGAGATGTTATTTGGTAAAACTGCTGGCGATCAAAACTGGCGATGAAAAAATATTCAGAATATATAAATTAGTTATACATTTTCTTATTCGACAAACCATTCACATGTAAAGTGAAATGAGGAATTCTGAGAATTCTTCATTTTTAAAAAATGTTTATTTTTGAAAGAGAGAGAGAGAGGGAGAAAGAGTGTGTGGTGTGTGTGTGAGCAGGGGAGGAGCAGAGAGAGGGAGACAGAATCTGAAGCAGGCTCCAGGCTCTGACCTGTTAACACAGAGCCCGACACGGGGTTCAAACTCACAGACCATGAGAATGCTTAACCACCATGAGAACACTTAACCACTGTGAGGGCACTTAACCACCTGAGCCACCCAAGTGCCCCAGAATTTGGACAATTCTTAAATACTTTATCAGTGCTACTTGATTAAATATTAATAAGGCTTCAGTTATATATTGGAATAATGATCATTTTTAACAAAATGAGAAAAATCACTTGCTTCTATAAGTTATCTCCTTTGTGGTCAGTATCTGTTAGGTGATATTCTGAAATGGAAATTTTGGAACAAGTGTGATATCCCATATTATTAAAACCAAATTTAAATAATTCACCAATTGGCCATTTTTATTATAATCAACTTCTGTCAGTGATCCCTAAAAATAATTAATTAATATAAGAATGCTATTTAGCTATTTATCCATAGGAGAAAAATTTTGCTCTACTTTCAATGACACTTGACTAGTAAGACAAACTAAGTAAATAAGTACAGGGGAAGAGAACTAAAACCCACAGAGATTGTAGTCTCTGTATTTTCTGGTTAATATTTTGAAGTATATTTCCATATTTTGTCTCTTTCAATCAACACAGCAACCTATTTGTCAGTTTGGGCAAATTTTACTAAATAAACTGTAGACTTGTGAGTTTACATGACTTGCTCAAGTTCAGAGCCAGTCTAGGGTAGACCTAGGATATTGCCTGCCCCGAGGCCCCTGTTCTCCCAAGACAGCCCTGACCTTTGGCCCTCTCTATGTACCCTTGTGGGGGAGCTGAGCCACCAGCAGTGATGACTGCGGCTGAAGAAGGAGTTCAGGGCACACACGATGGGATAATCTCTAGCCTTGAGAAATTGCCACAGAAAGGGCAGACTCAGCTTCTAAGCACTTCTTTCCAGCAAATAGATGCAATTTCTTTTTAATTGGAATCATGGAAAATCTCAAAAAATAAAGCACATGGATTTCAACTCCTATATTAAACTTCACTCTGGCAATGTTAAATCTGCATTTTCTTTCATAGCAAATAAGGACCAATTAATAGTATTGATAATGCTATTGATTATAACAATTTTATTCTTTTTCTATCTCATGAGTATATTCAATTATCATTTAGCAAATACTCCTCCCTCTCATGACCCCATGGAAGAAGGAGGGTACTTCCTTGTCTCACTGATGTCATGTGACTTTCATAGGCCAAAGGAATATGATTCAAAGTGACAGTATATTAGTGTCCACAAGTGTCCCTCTGTCCTTCTTGAGAAGATCATGCTTCAAGAAGCTGCCAGTCCAAGGAGAATGAGGGTCCTGTGGACCAGATATGGACCCAACCTGTAGGTTGGAGCTCAGCCCACCCATGTACAGCCTACATCTGCTGTCTCAGCCAACCTACAGTGGAATAACTGGTGCTAAGTGGTTAGAAGGCTAAGATTACTAGATTATGATATTTATACTACTCTATTTCAGGTGAGTAGGAGCTACGTCAAGTCTTCAAGCATAAAAAGAATTACCCACTTTATCCTCTCTGGCAGCAATGTGTAAACAAAGACTTCAAAATGACGTTTATTCCTATAGCTCCTCCCCCAGAAGAGGAAAAACATGATTTCAGTTTGGTGCCAAGACTTTTAGCATGCATGAGGCAATATGAGGAATGGCTGGACTGCTTTGTGCATAACTCAGAGTTGGACATTTGCAGCATGATGGCTTAATTCCCAAAGGAAATCATGAACCTGAACCTCTTGGAAATATGATTGTCACCTCATTTGAGTGTCTTGAATAAGAACAATCACATAGTAAATATCCTGCAATTGTTTTCTGTTGTCCCTGCTTGGTCTTTATCAATAGGAGACTTCAAATGAGGCCTTCAGTTAATTAAGTTAATTGAGTTAATTATATTTCCTCTAAAGTATTTGAATAGCCTTCCTAACAATTAACTACATCTGAGCACCAAGTGAATTATTGACTTATCTCGTTTAAGACCGAAAGCAAATCTAATAAATGCTGTTGAAACCTGTTATGAATCATTTCAATTTATCTAAGAACTTAGAGTACTTATTTGTAGGATTTCCATGGTGGGGCCTACAGCATTGAATTCATCATGAAGAGCTTGTTAATGGGGCAGTCCCCATGTTTATTAGTGACAAGAGCATGGGTGTATGGATATCTTTCTGAGAACCTGGTTTCAATTTTGGGGGGTCTAATACCCAGAAGTTGAATTGCTGGATCATATGATAATTCAATTTTTACTTTTGTAAGGAACTACCATACTGTTTTCCATAGTGGCCACACCATTTTACATTCCCATCAATAGTGTACAAGGAGTCTGATTTCTCCACATCTCTACTAACACTTGTTATTTTCTGGTTTTTAACAGTAGCCATTCCAATGAGTGTGAGGTGGTATCTCATTGTAGCTTTGATTTGCATTTCCCTAATAATTAGTGAGATTGAGCATCTTTTCATGTGCTCATTAACCATATGTATATCTTCTCTAGAGAAATGTCTACTCAAGTCCTTTGTTCGTTTTATAATTTGGTTTTGTTTTGTTGGTGATGTTGAGTTGTAAAAGTTCTTTATATATTTTGGGTATTAACCTTTTATCAGGTACATAATTTGCAAATATCTTCTCCCATCTCGTGGGTTGCTTTTTCAACCTGTTGTTTGTGTTCCTTGATGCACAGAAGTTTCTAAATTTTGATGTAGTCCAGATTGTCTATTTTTACTTTTTTGTCTGTGCTTTTGGCACCGTATTCAAGAAATTGTTGCTAATCAATCCATTTGCTTTTAGCAAATTCTGTCTTCCAAGGCACAAAAATGATTTACAAGGCAAATCAACTGGATAACCTGCATTAATTCGCTTATTCAAAACACAGGCTGTTAAAAGTTAATAAATTAAAATTGGTGAACTCTGAGCTTTTATTGAAACTTTCACTTTAAAAAAAGTTTTAAATTTTATTTAAGTAGTTGATTACTTTGCATGAGTTTTCTAATTCATGTCAAGTTCATAGATTCTCTCAGACTGAAACTTAATGGGAACCCATTTGAAGTCAAGGGTTATGTATTACATGTCTTTGTTTAACTGTCAAACTGGTACAGTGAATATCAATAAGCATCTACTCAATAAACCCTTAAAATAATAAGCTATTAGCCCAGGAGTAGCAATTCATATTATTTATGCTATGTATTTATTTTGTGGATGAATAAATTGAGATCCTGAAGGAAAAGTAATGTACGTGATCAATATAGAACTCAAAAGAGATGCCTTGCTTGGAGGTAACAACAAAAATGCACAGGTTTAGAAGTCTGGACATGCTGTCTGAATTAATGGGATAATTGATGTCTGTGGGCTGCAATGTGCATGTGACATCACCCTTTACTTATGAGCAAGTGGTGCAGTAGGAACATTGGGATACATTTTGGGTATCTAAGAAAACTTATTCCAAGAGTTTTTCCCTTGGTTCTATAAATGCTCCTGAAAACTGTCACCTTGTCCCTTGGGGGCTCTCACATCTCACATCTTATTAGTAAGACATTTTGAGAGATACTAAGAGATCCTCTGGGCAAGTTGCCATCCTGGTTGACCACATTTCACATTTCTGACTCATGTTATTCTATAGAGTTCACAATATTTTAGACCTGAAAGAGCCTTCCAAGTCACTGGGTTCACATTCCCTTCTTTTCAGATAGGGGTACAGAGGCCTAGAGGGGCAGCTAGTTGACACGAACTGCCAATAACAAGTGTGGTCAAGATCCTAATTGGATTCCCAGATTCAAAAACGTATATAATGTTAGCAATGTCACCAAAAGCAGAAACAAAAGAGAGATGATGCATTCCAAGCATTCATCACAAAACTTGAGCTCCCTCCTTGTCTTGCAGGTTGTGAAAGCTTGCTTTCCCTCAGCCATCCACAAAGGCAGAAAATCTTTGTCTTCTAGCATTCTAACTGCTCCAGCCTAGGAACAAAGCCACAGGGATCCTGGCCATGGGAACTTCTCTTTCCCAGCTCTAGATATGGGATGACCACTAGAAATGGGATGACTGGACCCTGTCCCAATTCTCCACTTTCAGCTATCTTTGACAAAAGGTGCTTTATTCTGTAGTGATTTGCATACTTGAAGTGTGGCTGTTTCTGAATTCATACACAAAAAACTTGTATTGACAAGTTTGCCAATTTTCCAAAATATTCAAATTCATCTGACCTTCTAAGCAACAACATCCACTGGAAAATTATTGGACATCTGGAGAGTCATCTGGGGTTGAATTACATTTTTGATGTGCTGTGAAATGGGGTCAATGCATTAGAATTACATTTGAATAGTTATGAATGCACTAATAAAATGCTGCTCTTCAGTGCAAATTGGCAACTCTCCCAGACTTCAGGAAGCTTTGAAGAAACGAATTTCAAAACCCTTGATTAACAAATATGTACAAGAAGTCAGAAAAGACAAATTAAGAATCCTCTGTTAAAATACACAATACATCCTAGACTTATTTCACAAGTTATGATTTTAAATGGGGCCTATTTGCACTGTAAAAGGCAACATTGTTCCATGGTTTGAGTAGCAAGTAGAAAATAAGGAAGGAAGCTCCTTTTTCTCTTAAGATTTGTGGTTCCAGTGAAGTCATTGTACTTGGTCAACTATTTTATAGACTGCTTAATTGAGTAACAATAGGACAAAGAGATGGCGGTTGTAGGGGTTCAGATTTCCACTGGATATTATAAAGCACTTCTTAACAATGGGCTGTCTTATGCATTTCATGCAAAATGTTTAAGCAGAATCTGAACAACCATCTTTCAGGGATTTTGTAGAATATATCTCTTAATTGGCTGAGAAGTGTAGTCAAAGACTTTCAAGGTCCTTTTGAATTTTAAGACTGAGCTGCTACAGTCTATAAAATGAAGGTAAAAGGAGCCCTAGTTGAATCGTTGGTAAATAATATGTCTTAGAAATGAATTCTCACTTAATAACATTTAGAATTCAGCTAAACTAAAGCTAATTTTCTGGAACCCATATAGAGGGTAATGGATAGTCACAAGGGAGCTGCACAAACCTGGCAGGGCATGTAAACCCAACACCCTGCAGGGCCAGCACTTCTCTGAAAGCACCTGGAAGACAGGTGTCCAGTGGAGGCTGATGGCAAGCCTCAAGATATTCAAGATGTAAAGCACTTTTTGTTTCTTATCAGGTCATTATCATTGGCCTAATCCTTTACATTGGGAACACACAGAAAATGAGAGAACTCTGGTAAAAATGGCAAAGCCCATGCAAGAAATCCTTGTTGGGGTAAAACTGTGGCTCATTACCCCTGAATGCTAGTGCAGTTGAGTGTAGAAGTTTCTTAGGTAACCAAAAGCTATACAAAATTGTATGCTCGCCTTGGTGCCCTTCAGTTTAATCACACCCAAGGCTCACATGTCATGGTCTTTCTCCCCTTCTCCATGCTCCTCTCCCTCATCCCTGCCCTCAGTTCTTCCCTAGGATCCCTGACTTCAGGCAATGCCTCATATTCAAGACCTGCTCTTCTGCCTCCTCTGAATCAAAATTGACCTAGCCATGTTCTCATCCTTCTGTGCCTTGTAGCTAAGTTGCTGAGTGAACTAAGACTTAAAGACAAGTATGTACATACTCTGTGTACCTCTTTCGTGATTTTCATGATTGTTGAGTTTTCTTAGAATTGAAAAACCATTTCACAAAATAACACCTCTGTGATTGTAAATGGAATAAAGGTGGTCAGGGGCAATAGTTTAAAGTGTGGTCTGATTGTACCCTCCACATCCCACCAGCTAGGTTACCCATGCTACATCTGTATGTAAAATTGGGAACTATGTAATGGAGAATTATTTTTAAATCCCTTACTACAGTTTGTACTCATTCAACAAAATTTATCAGTTTCTTCAGTGGAGTAGCTACTGTACTCTTGAACCAACACCATGACTGAAACATGGGTAACAGTATTAAACTAAAGTTAATTCCTTGTTTTCTAAAAGTGTAAGTAGTTTTCCTCTTTCTTGCTGCATTTATTCGTAATTTTTTTCTAGTCCTTTTTTTCACTTTATTGATGAAGAGTTGTATATATATAATGTGTACAACTTGATGTTTTATGTATAGCATATATTTATAATATAATAAACTATAATATTAAGTATATAGTCTATATTTAAGGTATACAGCTTGATGTTTTGATATATGTATACATCTTGGAGTAATCACCACACTCAAGGTAGTTAACACATCACCTCACATATTTTCTTTGTTGTGTGTGTGTGTGTGTGTGTGTGTGTAAAGAATGCTCAAGATCTACTAAAAGTTTAAGTATTTGTTGTTCATGGGACTAAGCTCATTATTTTTCCTTACTGAGTCAAATTTTGTTACTTTTTTGTAAGGAGTTAATTTATCTTACATATAGACTCAAATGATTTTTTTAGTTTGTCAGGAAGAAATACTTTAATAAGTTTAGATGTCAAAAGTCCACAAGGCAATGGAGATGAAATATGAGGACAAGGGTTTGTTTAAGAAGCTGTAATCACAAGGGCTAAAATTGCATCAATTTACCACAGTCTTCTGCAAAGTAGCCAAATACTGCTCCTGAGAAAATATAGCTATATGCCATGGATTATATGGATTTATACCATAAACACCCAAATGCAGACCATCTATGTTGGCCATTTATCTGACAAAGAAACAAGACAAAACCAATCCCCCTCTTTCGACTGGACCAAAGCAGTAAAACAGAATAAGCAGCCCAGTGATTCCAAAGGAGTCCAGTTTCAGGGGTTGGAGCGTTATTCTTACACCACCAGGAATTTTTCCCCTTAAAATCTCTAGTGTTCCAGGACACCAACCTAAAAAAGAGTAAGTCTCCTAAGTGTCATCTCACATGTTTCAAATACTGCTTTTGCTCCAAGGACCATTTTGAAAATACATTGTCCACTTGAGAACAACCACTTGGAGTCAAGAACCCATAGATAGAAAGAACATCCATTTTTTCAAACTTCCTTTTCTACCAAGAACTGCTAAAGAACAAAAACAAAAGTTTCAACTACTTTTGACCTGTGGCTAACCAATGCTTGAGAGAGAAAATAACACAGGTAGGATTCCCTGATTTACTGGGTAAATTAGACTTGCAGCCTAAAACAAAAGTGGTTTGTAGTCCTTATGGAGGCTGCCAACTGCATTTTTGAAAATGGGGGCAGTGATAAGAAGCATTTGCTTTCCTCCTCTCACCTTGAACATGCATGTTACTTGTATGAGCTCATTTACAGAAGGGATAATTAAAATGAATGTTGCACATGCCCGCCTTAAAAATAACCTCATGCAGAAGAAAATACACTGGTTGACTCAAATTCATTAAGGAATAAGTTATTATACACAAGTTTCTTTTTTTTTAAGTTTATTTATTCTGAAAGAGAGAGGAGGGAACATGAGCAGGGGAGGGGCAGAGAGAGAGAGGGAGAGAGAATCTCAGCAGGCTCCATACTGTCAGTACAGAGCCCCATACAGGGCTCAATCTCACAAACTGTGAGATCATGACCTTAGCTGACTGAGATCAAGAGTTGGTTGCTCAACCTACTGAGGTACCTAGGAGCCCCCACAAGTTTCTTTTCTTTTCTTTTCTTTTCTTTCTTTCTTTCTTTCTTTCTTTCTTTCTTTCTTTCTTTCTTTCTTTGAAAGAGAAAGAGGGCACAAGTGAGTGAGGGACAGAGAGAAAGAGGGAGAGAGAGAGAACCCCATGAGGGGTAGAGAGAGGGAGAGAGAAAGAGAGAGAGAGAGAGAAGCAGGGCTTCCCTAAAGCAGGGCTCATGTTTTACCCCAAGTGGGGCTCGTGCTCACCAGAAGTGGGACCCAAGCTCACCTGAAGTGCAGCTCAAGCTCACAGAAGTACGATTCGAACTCATGAACCGTGAGATCATGACTTAAGATGAAGTCAGATGCTTAACCCATTGAACCACCCAAGAACCACCCCCCCACCACCACCATGTTTCTTTTATTTAATAAAAGGTATCACTCAGTGGTGGTGAACCCAGAACTAATGGGACCAGAAGCTTATATAATTTGGGGGACAAGATGTCTTTAAAGAGATACCTCTTGGGGAATGCCTGGGTGGCTCAGTCTGTTAAGCATCTGACTTCAACTCAGGTCATGATCTTGCGGTTCATAAGTTAGAGCCCCATATCTGGCTCTCTGCTGACAGCTCAGAGCCTGGAGTCTGCTTCCAATTCTGTGTCTCCCTCTCTCTCTGCCCCTCCCAGGCTCAGGATCTGATCTCTCCCCTCTCTCAAAAATAAATAAACATTAAAATAATTAAAAAAATAAAGATACCTCTTGGTTGGGTGGACAGGTCTTCCTATGTGCCTCCTCCACCACAGATAGCTTTTTGCTCTCTAGAAGACAGACCCACACTCCTCGGGCAAGAGCGCCTCTCCTCTTACTGCTGGAAAATGGACAGGGAGAATCCTGGACCTGTCCTGGACTGTCGTGTTGGCAAATGGTTTCCCGGTAGCACTGCTGGAATCCAGGAACCAGATGTTGCCCTTGCTGACATCACAATTTTTGTTCATCCTTTTGACAAGGTAGAAAAGGGCAGAGATGAAAATACCTGCAGTTGCTATTAAGTAAACGGCATAGAAGATAACAAAAATGGCCAAAGCAAGCGTGAGATCCACCATGAAAATGATTAGCTTGGCCAACATGTCTGCATTTCTCCACATTCACAGAAGATATTTTAAAATTTCCAAAGGCTCTCTCTACACAATTATGTCTTTGTAAAATATGGGCAGAGAAAAGACGTTTCTAAACATGCCGAAGTGTGTTGTAATTCCTCCAAGTATCTACCAGGAGGGCTGTATAATGAAACTTTGATTTCCCAACTGATACGAAATAGTGGCTAAAGGTAAAGTATGGGACATTATTTCACCATGAATATTGTAGTGGAGAGAAGTTCAGGGATTTATTTTATCCCCTAAGTGTGTAACCGATGAAGTTGGATTGTGATATCCAAGGGATAGGAACACACTAATATTGTGCATTTATAACATGTAAGGCTACTGTAGAAATTTGATGTTTCTTGGAAAATTACAATAGGCCAGTACACTGTGAAAGGAAAATAAAGCCATTTTCAAACATGCAAAGAGTCAGAAAGTTTACCTCTCCTACATGTGTTTGAAAACAAAATTACTAGAGGATATAATCCTACAAAGTATCTCCTTTTAAAAAGAGGAATACTTAGTATATAAAAAATTGTGAATTTAACTAATAGAGCAATGGAATTAAATCCCAGAACCACAGCTCAGAAGCAGACATACAAGGTAATAGATTCAAATTAGAAGAGGAAGTTAGCAGGCTACCAGAGAAAGTCTTCAAGAAGACAGTCACCTTCCTGTATTAAATGTCATGATTAAAAAGTGTGATGATCTAAAAACAAAATGGCCAGGATATTTCCTAGTTAACAAGGTAAATGAAAGGTAATCAGAGAATCCAAGAAAATACATAAAGTTGAATGAGGAAGCCGTGGTCCTCAAATGGAGCAAACTAAACTGAAGAGTGATTCTGAGTAAGGCATGGAATATGCGAAATAAGAATCTATTGGTCCTTAATATTCAGAGCCTTCTGCTCCACATAGCACAAATTAAGAGTGAGAATGTATTTCCAAAATGGTTAATCACACTGCTTGGCTTACTAAATATTTCTAAACTCTTAATATCTCAGTGCTATCTACTAGTTTTACATTTCTGGAAACCTAAAACACAGAAAGAAAATTTATTACAGTGATAGAGAAGAATGTATAGGTTAAAACCCTTGACAACTTAAAAGTAATGACAGAGCTGACAAAAGTGTGGAGGTACAGCAAGGGAGATGAAGAGGAGCAAGGGAATATGGATTTTCACATCTTGCATAGTTGGAATTCAAGGGATACTGGTCTACTATTGGTGTAGGAAATAAATATTTGGTATAGTTTTACAAATAATAAAAAGGACCAATAGGAGAGCCAAAAATACAAATTTAACAAGATTTGTAACATGGATTGGGTATTAGAAGGTATTAACATTTTCATTTTCAAGGCAGGAAATCAACAGATACTATTTAAAATTGCTAAATAACAGGGAGCCTGGATGGCTCAGTCGGTTGAGCGTCTGACTTTTGATTTCAGCTCAGGTCATTATACCAGAGTGGTGGGATTGAGCCCTGTGTCAGACTCTGTGCTGAGTTTATAGCCTGTTTAAGATTCTCTCCCTTTCCCTCTCTCTCTCCCTCTCTCTCTCTCTCTTCCTCTGCCTCCTCCCCCCCTCTGAAATAAAAAATGTTTTAATAATAAAATTACTACATAACAAATTAAATGTATAAAAATACTATCTGGACCTGTGATATCCAATACAGTGGCCACCAGCTACAAGTGGTTCTTGACCATTTGTAATGTAGCTAGTCTGAATTGATATGTGCTCTACATATGAAATATGCTTAACATAAAAAAAGAATTTAAAATTGCTCATTCATAGTTTTTATATTGACTATATGTGAAATGATAACGTTTTGGTTATATGGGATTAAATAAAATATAACACTAAAATTATTTTCAGCCTTTTAAATATAGCTATTAGAGTAATTAAATGTGGCCTATGTTATATTTCTAGTGGACAACACTGGTTTAGAATTTTAGAGCTAATCACCAGGAGAACCCAAACCAAAAAATGTTAAATTAGTTCTCTCGGGAAAGTAGCTCTGTTTTTGTAGCTCACTTTGTATGTACTCTTTTGTATGATCCAAGCTTTTATTGCCAAGTCTATTATCCTTAAAAAATATTTTTAATGTTTATTTTTGAGAGAGAGAGAGACAGAGTGTGAGTGGGGGAGGGGTAGAGAGAGAGGGAGACACAGAATCCGAAGCAGGCTCCAGGCTCTGAGCTGTCAGCACAGAGCTCAACGTAGAGAGCTTGAACTCACAAACTGTAAGATCATGACCTGAGCTGAACCTGGACACTTAACCAACTGAGCCACCCAGGAGCCCCTATCAATTATTCTTTAAGTAAACATTTAATAAAATACAAATAAAGGATTAAGATCATGATAGTTTTTTTTTTTTTTTAAAGAATAGATTAGGTGGGTGTACTGGAGGCAAATCAAAAGAACAAAGTGAGAAGACTAATTTAAATAAGGTACAAGACAATATAACATATCTTTTCATGTATAGGCAAAATGAAAGGAATGGTAGGTAATTATAATTGAGAGAGGAGATTAAATTTATAAAATGTCTTATAATGATCAATAGGGCATTTTTTAGCTTAAAACTCTATGTTAGGAGTTACTGGGTAGTTTTCTGCAGAGTAATCAATAATTGTGAAATAATGAGAGATAATGGCATCATGATGCTTAATACAGGTGTTTGTAGCTTAAAGAATACACGCATTTTCCAATTTAACAATGAGATGGACCTGGTTGGGCTTACTTGCTTTACTAAAGAAGCTTGTCCTTAAAGAATCAGCAAAGAACTTCAAAATCAAACACCTTTAAATATTATCTCATAAATTCAACCTCCTGATTTCATAAAACTGCTAGAGAAGTAACAAAGTCAGGGAAAAATCCAAATAATTTTCTATTATAATGACAATTAAAGAATATTTAATAAAACTAAACTTACATACACCATTTAATGAAAATGTATATTCAAAATTTCTCAGACACATTCATTATAAAAAATAAAATTAATCTTATTATTAATTAAAGAAAATATGAGTTTAGACTTTCCTTCCTGATAGAGGATATTTTCAGAGGTCACAGTAGGGAGGAAACCTCTCTTCCCTTAAGAATTTGTCATATAAAAAATTCCTATAAATATTTCAGAGGAGTAGCAGAAATGTAACATCAGTACAGAACAATTGTCTTTTTGAATCATTGCTTTTAAATTTTCTCCATTGTATGATTTTACAAAAGAAAGGAATATATTCTACTCTCAGTTTTAATTATCTTTAATTTCCCATTGGAACATCATTCCTTTGGCTAAAATGTCATTTTTTTAAATTGACATTTGCATGCTGTGACGTATACTAACAGATATAATTTCCTGTCAGTGAGGCATTGAGATCTGCTTGAAAGATTTTAATAAAAATAAGTTATTTATACAATGGGTTTTTAAAAATTTTTATTTATTTATTTTTGAGAGAGAAAGTGAGTGAGCAATGGAGGGGGAGAGGTAGAGTGAGACAGAATCCCAAGCAGGCTCTGCACTACCAGCACAGAGCCCAACTCAGGGCTTGAACCCACCAACAGGGAGATCATGATGTAAGCTGAAACCAAGAGTTAGATGTTTAACTGAGCCACCCAGGCACCCCACAAAATAGGTTTTGATAGGGAAGGGAAAAGGGAGATAGATTGAGACATCAGAGATCATCAAGAGATTCAAACAAAACAATACAGAAAGGGTTGGGCTCAGAGAAAACTAGAGCAAACGTCACCAACTTTGCAGGTTTAAAAGTCAAAGGTGCCTGGGTAATATGAGACCTGGAGGGATAAACTGGGATCCTAGCCTTTCATGTCCCTCAGTGGGAAAACTGGAATGATTCGAAATGTAGATTGATTTCAGACTCAAGATAAAAGGATATGGGAAATTCTCTCATCAAACACAAGGATCTTGGGTTCTTATCCTAAAGCAGATTTATGTAAAAATCAGTAGATCTAGAACAATTTATGACGGAGAACAGTCCTTTATTATATAAAGAGGTTTGCTGACATATGTGTTTATTGATGGATAGGTTTTTTCGTTATGCAAATGAGATTTTAGTTTTGACCACCAAAAATCACATTCATCTCTTCACCCTAAGGTGCTCTCCAAAGATATTTCCAATTATTTAAAATACATTTTAAATCATCAGCAATCAAAGTTTCAGGCAAGTGGAGACTACTGCAGTGAGTCCTGAAGCTAAATTATACATTTAATATGGCTTGCCTTTCAGATCAGCAAATCCCCAAAGACTCACTATAAATCTCTCTACTTCCAACTGTAATGACTTGGGCAGAAACATTCTGAATTAAATGATGCTCTGACGTGATTTATGTACATCTGGACTTTCAACCCAATGGCTTCCCAGCACTCTATCAATCTTTATAAAGTCCTGGTAATGTACTTGAAAAGAATTGCAATGCAGTGAGTTAAAAGCGAGGCCGGGATTTTTGCCAATGTGACACGATAAGAAGCTGTGTGACCTGGCCCGTGCTGTGCAACTGGTGCTGGAGGAGTGATTGCACTTTGGGCTTAGAAACCCCCTGAGCTCTGCTGTTTGCCCTCTTCAGTCAACTACCACAGCTTGAAATGACTACTGCTGGGAAAGGTTGAGAGGGACTTCATTGTGGGGGCTTCTTTAATATTTCTTTCATGGGGCGCCTGGGAGGCTCAGTCAGCTCAGGTCATGATCCTGTGGTTCACAGGTTCGAGCCCCACATCAGGCTCTGTGGTGACAGCCCAGAGTCTGGAACCTGCTTCAGATTTTGTGTCTCCCTCTCTCTCTGCTCCTCTCATGCTTGCACTCTGTCTCTCTCTCTCTCTCAAAAATGAATAAACATTAACAAATTAAAAAAGTATATATTTCTTTCATGACATTAAGTTGAAACTGCTAGAGCATGCTTGCATTTGTAGTTGGCTAATTTATTCAAATAGAAGACTCCCTAAATCCAATAAAATTCAGTAAGCCTGATGATTGTATTATTGTTCCCAATATTAGGTAACTCTTACCCCCATAAGGAAATTGAAACTTCCAGACCCACTGACATCAGGCTTGGGTATGTGACTTGCTTTGGCCAATAAAATGTGGTCAGAAATGCTAGATGCCAGTTGTGAGAAAAAGCTCTAAGAACTACTGTGGGGTTTCATCATTCTTTCCCCATGGGCAGGGGGCTGGCAAGTCCCTCATAAAGGCTGCTCATTCAACCTGAACAGGCTCCAAATGGAAGAGCCAAAGCCAACCTATGATTAACATATAATATGAGCAAGAAGAAAATTCTGTTGTTGTAAGATAGGGTTGTGAGGGTAGAAGCTGTCTTTCGTTACTGTAGCATAACTCAGTCTAAGCTAACTGATAAAATCATCATCCTCTGTAGAAACTGTAAGAACCATCTAAACACGAATAAACCAAAAAAAGGTCAGCAAATCTTTGGTCAATGAGAGCACTATCTTATTTCTTGAGATTTGGATTTGTGCACTCCTGGCCTATCCTTTTTATTTGTCCTTTGAAAAATACTGGAGACTGGGCATGCTGCATTTTAGCAATGCTACATGCCTGTACCCAAAGGGATCTCATACTCTCTCCTTTTCTTGACATAATGGAGTTAGGTCTGGAGTCTTAAAGTCTAGTGATCTCTCTCTCACCACTTACCGACTGATGGCATTATGCCAGCCATAGTAAACTTCTCAGGTGAGAGCTTATGTCAGGGAAGATTGCTGGGAGAGCAGGATACCTCAATTTATGAGGGGCTCTGCAGAGACAGGGGAGCATGAAATTCCAAACAACACACTAGTCAACTGCAGAGAAGTATCTGTAGTAAACCGGCTGGACTGGTAGGTCTAGATGGCACTTATATTCCAGGGTGATGTAATTTTTGACAAGTCTGGGGTTGTCCAAATCAAAATGGAATGTAATTCGGAGACCTTAGTTCTAAATTCAATACCACTTTTAATAGTTTATTATATAAACTTTGATGCTCTTTTTATCTCTAAAAATAATAATTGAGTGATTACACGAGTCACCTTGCCTGGGTTTTAATTCTAGTGATGCTGATTACTACTGGGAAGCTACTCAATCTTTTCTGTACTTCAGTGTATTCTTCTAGGAAAGGAGGACAATAATATGACCTTCCTCATCTGACCAATGCAAAGATTTATTGAGTTAATAGAGGTAAAATGCTCCAGTAGTTCTGTAAGTATTCAATGAATGTAAGCTAACATCATTAACTATCTTGCCTATCTCTAAGGGTTTACAAGACTATCCATTGCCTAAAAAGAACTTTATAAGCTTTATGAAGCATGATTTTTGTTATTTATTTCTCACTTTGTCATACAACATGACTTGTTTTTCTTTGTGATTCTTTGAGGGGTAACAATAGTTTAGAATGCCTACTGGATTCATTTGATAAGACCAGTATCTTCTTGTGAGACCATTGGAGTGAAAAATAACTTGTCTCCACAAATCAGTCTTAAAATGCATGCCGAATATTGTAAATTTCTTCATAATTTTGTTGATTATTTGTGTCAAATTTTTATCCTAAGGTGACTTCCTTTCTGCACCTGAGTCTCCTTCTCAAAACTGATTTTAGAAAACAAACACAAAGATGACAAATCCTATCATAGAGAAAAAAAGAAAATATCCATTCTCCATGCACAAAACAATGCTTATTCTTTGCTATTTATTAACTACCTATATTGCCCTCTTTCCTTCAGCACAGTGAATGCTCCTTTTCAGAGCTATTTCAAATTTTACAAAAGTTTATTGAAACTTGTCTATCATTTTAGTTTAGGAAGTTAAAGAATCCTTTCATTCTAATTTTCCCTGGAAACTATTGTGGAATCATTCTACCAAAAGTTGTAGAAATCAGATGCCCCATCCCCAATCCCAACTCGGAACTTTCCAGTGTCCTCTATTTTTAAAGACCTCTGTTGCAGTGGGAATTTACTTCTGCATGTGGGTTAAGATTTCTTTTCATCTGTTGAGAAATATCAGAGATCTGTTGAAGAGATAACCTTCCTTACCACATCTGTATGAAATGGACATGTTGGCTATAGCATTGGCCTGTGACACAAAAATTGAACACTTCAACTCCATGGGTGAATGATAAGTGACGGTTGAAGCTCAAACAGAAAAGATGAAGAAATGACAATATCATCTCTTGAAGAATTCAGAAGCAAGAGTTATGTCTTTGTCCAGTGTTCTTTCTGGCAAATATTTTTCCCACAGCATGTTCTTCTGTTTGTCTTTTTCGGAGCATTCCACATAGCGATAGCACCATCTATTGGCCTATTCCATCCATCTGCTCATTTGCTGTCCCGAAGGCTTTGCTAACTACTCTCCTGACAGGTAAGGAGAATGCAGTTTATGGTCTCACTGTTATCACCTTACTCTGCTTTTCTACTGAGCAGCTCTGTTGTACAGCAGTTTTGCAGTTAGTTCAAGAGCTTATGGCTATTGAGAAATTTTAAGAGAAGCCATTTCTTAGCTGCTAAACTTTTTGAAAATAATAAGTTACATAAGTACCATAACTAACAGATTCTTTAGTTTTCTGTTACAATACAGTGTGAATAAATGAGCCATCCTAGAAGGCACAAAAAGTCAACTGCTTAATAACACTTGCTAATTAACCTAATCCAGCTTTCTTTCCTTAACCTCAAGTAAGGACAGACATAAAAACTTCGAGTTGTGAGTTCATATTAACATCTATCTATCTATCTATATATTTTTTTAATGTTTATTTATTTTTGAGAGACAGAGACAGAGCATGAGTGGGGCAGGGGCAGAGAGAGAGAGGGAGACACAGAATCTGAAGCAGGCTCCAGGCTCTGAGCTGTAAGGACAGAGCCTGATATGGGGCTTGAACTCATGAACCGTGAAACCATCAGACACTTAACCAACTGAGACACCAAGGCACCCCTTAACTTCTTGTTTAAATGGAGCTAGAGAGTGTACTGGTTATGTGAACATAATAGAATCTTAGAATCATAAGGATAAAGATCCAGCAGAAAGCATAGAAATTATCTTTTTATTCCTATTTTTGCTAAATTGTGAAATTGATTGACCAAATAAAACATACATCAAGACTGTTTTAAAGTTGGTAGATGGGGCTCCTGGGTGGCTCAGTTGGTTAAGCATCCAACTTTGGCTCAGGTCATGATCTCAGGCTCGGTGTGTTTGAATTCCACATTGGGCTCTCTGCTGTCAGCACAGAGCCCGCTTCAGATCCTCTGGCTTCCTCTCTCTCTGCCCCTCTCCCACTTGCTCTCTCTCTGTCTCAGAGAGACAGATAAACATTATCTGTTTATATAAACATTAAAAATAATGTTTTTATTTTTATAAAATAAATAAACATTAAATAACGTTTAATGTTTATTTAAACATTAAATAACATTAAATAAACATTTAAAAAAAAGTTGGTGTAAAGATCTGCTAACCAAGACTGACTTCTAAAGAAGTAATTACATTGAGTGCTAACAGTCTCACTGTGGCTTCCTGATATTGGCTACATAAAAGCAAATGACTCACACACAATAAGGAATTGATAAATATTTGAAAAGCAAAGGAAGAGAAGAAGAAATGAATACAGGACTATCATACCATAGCGCATGTAGGTCAAGCCCAAAATGTAGGCTGAGAAAGGGATCCGTGTGTGTGTGAGCAGAGGCTGAGAAAGGGATCTGTGTGTGTGTGTGTGTGTGTGTGTGTGTGTGTGTGTGTGTGTGAGATGTACTGAGGGACACCTCTTCAGGAAAATCCAGCCGTGATAAAGGGGAGCAGGAGAGCAAGGACATGATCTTAAGTAAGGTCTAGTCTCACCCCGATCCCAGGGCAGAGCCACATCACAATGTGCATTCCCTGATTGGTCAGTCATTTGGCTGTAAGCTTGTCCCTGGTTGCAGAGGGGAAGACCTAAATTCCCTGGCAAGAAATCTCTCATAAGAATAGAGTGCTATTCTCCGGAGAAGGAACAGCTGGTAAAATGACTAATGAGCATCTAATATTCACAGCAACTGGGAAATGGACACTTGGCTCCTCTAAGGCATCTGGGTAAAGGGCTTCTAGGTGGGGCTCTAAAAGTGTGCTTCCACAGTGCACCATGGTGGTCTTAGTTTTATGTTTAAATGCATTCAAATTCACCATCGGTCATTTTATTTAACTTTTCTGTTCCTGAGTTATTTTTATTTGATTCTGAAGTGATTGGACTTCATCCCCAAGAAAGTCCTTTTTGCAAAAAGAATTCATAGGCATGATGGCTTGTATACTTGAAGTGTTTGTTTTATCTTTACACTTGAAGGGCAATTTAGGGGGATATAAAACTCTTGAGTCCCACTTTTTTTCTTCTCAGCAGTTTATAAATATTACTTTAGTCTTCTGTTATTATTTCCAGAGAAAAGTATGAGGTAAACTAACTTTTCTTTCGTATGTCACTTATCCTTCCTGCCTGTGAGTCCCATGTGATTTTTTTCTCATTAAACTTCTGAAATTTCACCAGGATATATGTTGGTTGGCAGAGTGGTATGGTAGGCAGAGTAATGTCCCTCTCACCCCAGAAGATGCCTATGCCCTAATCCCTGGAATCTGGTATTTTACATGGAAAAGGACCTTAGTAAATCTAATTAAGGATCTTGAGATGATGAGATTATCCTAGGTTATCCAAGTGAGCCCAGTTTAATCACAAGGGTCCTTTAAAAAATCCGAGAAGGATGTGTGAGGTTGGAAACTGAGTCAGAAATTTGAAGGCCGTTATACTGCTGGCTTTGAAGGTGAAAGAAGGGGCCATGAACCAAATAATTCAGGCATCCTTTAAAATCTGGAAAAGGCAAGGAAATGATTCTCCCCTAGAGCTTCCAAAAGAAATGCAGACCTACCAACACCTTAATTTTTAGATCAGTAAAGCCCACTTTGGACATCTGACCTCCAGAACTGTAATGTAATAAATCTGTATTGTTTTAAGCTGCTAAATTTGGATAATTCGTTACAACAGCCAACTAATACAGTGTCAGCCATTACTTCATCTCCTTTGCATGTCTTCCCTATCTATTAACCTACAATATTTTTTTTTGTTCTTTCCCATTTTGTTTTGTATGATTTTCTCAAGTCTGTCTATCATGATCCCAATTACATTTTTAGTAGTGATGTTTCAACTTTGTCACTACTAATATGCCCCTCATTTCAACAATGCTTTTATATTTCTATTCCATTTTTTCCTTAGACTCAGCCAGGTAATTTTTCATCTCCTTCTGTTGTCCTGCAATATCCTTGAACTTGTGCATATTTTATTTGATTCCAGGCTGGTTTTCTTTTTCTTTTTCTTTTCTTTCTTTTTTGAGTCATCACGGTATATGTCATTTCTTTTAAAACATGGAAAATTATATGCATCCCTAGGATTCCTGTTGTGGGATATTTTTTCATCTACTTTTTTAGTTATGTTCTTTCCTTCCCTCGTTTTTATTTGGTAATGTTTATCAACAGGTGTCACACTTTGTTAAATTAACATTTGTTAAGTGGAGCACAAAGTGCCAATGGTAAGCTGTTCAACAACAGGCCACAAGAGCAATTGAAATAGAGACATTTGTTACCCAGACCCTGGAGGAAGAGCACAGCATGCTTTGAGGAGCTTCATGGTGAAGTCAAGGCAGGGTGCAGACAAAGAGTGAGGCAGATACTGAGGCACATGCTGCTATGAGGGTCTGTGGGTGGAGTGATTTAAGTTTCCAGGCTAAGGCTGGCTGGATTGGTTAATTCAACCCTAAAGAGCATGGTGTCTTGTCTAAGGGGTGCATGAGTGTTTTATCCACGGACGTCTTATCTAAAGGGTGCACAAGGCATACAGGTGCTGGGAAGCAAGGCAGACCGTTGGTCACAAGGACTGTGGGGAAATCACATCAGGAACTCACTTGCTTGTAATAATGCTGAGGGCTGCTATCCATGGCGTGCACTTGTGTGAGGGGCCACCTCACCAAACCCAATGGATGCTGAGGTAGCAGTGCCTTGGAGTAACTTAGATAAAGTCCAAGAACAGATCTCAAGCTGGTCCCTAATTAATACTCATTTTGCAAGGAGACAGCTGTATGAGGGATAGTATTGTAAGGGAGCGAGGAAGGAATGCTGTAGGACAGTCTGCAGTTCTAACACAATCTGTTACTTCCAGCATCCTCTCAAGAAATATGTTTGTTCTTGGGCCTTACAAGTAGTGTATCCCACAACTAAATTCCAGAAATTGAATTTCTCATTTGAAATTCACACTCTCTCTTCCTTTAACATGGTAAGCAGAATTCTTGTATACGGTATCACAGCAGTGGTAATGAGTTGTCATTTTAGTGAAGACTGGATAGTTTGGGGCATTATATTTCTTAGTCTGTGATTTGAGATTGTAGCTCCTTTTTTTCTTTTCCTTATTTTTTTTTCTTTATATTTTTTAAAGTTAGTTCATTTACTTTAAGTAACCTCTGCACCCAATGTGGAGCTCAAACTCACAACCTTGAGATCAAGAGTTGCATGGTCTTCTGACTGAGTCAGCCAGCGACCTCCCCACTTTTTTTTTTAACGTTTTTAAAACTAGGTATATAATTCACGTATCATAAAATCCACCCTTTTAAAGTATAAAACTCAGGTTTTGCTCTGTTATTGTCATTTGGTATATTCATGATGGTGTATAACCAGCACCACTGTCTAATTCCAGAACATTTTATCACCCCCAAAAGAAATTTTGTACCTAGCAGCAGTCATCTCCATTAGTCCCTGAAGTCCCAAATGCCTGAAAACCACTACTCTACAGTTTCTATGGATTGCTTATTCTGGACATTTCATATAAGTGGAATCATAAAATATGTGATGTTCTATGTCTGGCTTCTTTCGCTTAGCATGTTTTCAGGGATCATTCATGCTGCAGCATGAATTGGTACTTTATTTTTATTGCCAGATAATACCTCATTGTGTGGCTATAACACATGTTCTTCATCCAGTCATTTTCTGATGGACATTTGGGTTGTTTCCACATTCAGTTCTGAATAGTGATGCCATGAACTTAGTGTACAAACTTTTGCATGGACATGTTTTCAATTCTTTCACGTATTCTTTTCTCTTTGTAGATGGAACATTTCCCTCTGTTTATTCTTTTTCTGGTGTGTTTCAAGAGAGAAGTGAAATGCAAATGCTTTTATTCTTCTATCCTTAATCAGAAATACTCTTATCTTATCTAAACCACAGATGTGAAAACAAAGTCCAAAGAGTTTACATAAATTGCTCAGGGGCACTAGGCAGTTAACAATAGAGCTGAGAAAAGTCTCTTAGACTTTATGAGGTACTTTATTCCCTTTTTCCCTTATGTTTCCATAATACCTTGATTCCTTTTCCCCCCAATTCCTTTGCTTAGCTATTGCTGCATAAAAAAATATCTCAATACTTAATGATATAAAACATCATCCATTAATCAATTCTTATGAATTTCAGGTCAAGTGGGTGGTTTTGCCCATCTGAGCTGGGCTTGGTGGGAGTCCCTCATTCATCCTGGTAAGTTGTCGGTCTGCTAGGTAGTTGATTGATTGTTGCTATTCTCTTTGACACATTGGGGTTCTTGACTGGGATGATTTATCACTGCTTCTTATGGGCCTGTCAACTGCCAGCAGGCTAGCTTGGACTTGTTCTCATAGAAAGGAAGGGTTCCAAAAGAGACAAAAAAGGACACAAGTTTTCTTGAGCCTCAGAACTGTCTTGCTATAACTTTTTCTACACTATATTGGCGCAAAGAAGTCAGGTCAGGCTCAGATTCAAGAGTAGAAGAAAATAGCTTTCACCTGTCCCTAGGAGGAGCTGTAAGCTCCCACTGTAAAGGGTGTGGATTGGGAGGAAGGGGCGAGGGGGGGGTAGGAATCGGGGCCATTTTGCAATCACTCTCCCACAGTCTTGTACTAAGAGTTATCTTTTAATAACTATATATAAAAGTTGAGAAGGAGGTGACAGAAAATAGTTCAGAGGAATATAAAATTAACACTAGGTATAGACTTCTTACTGGAGTAAAATATCTATTCAGGGCTTTCTATAAACACTCTCTTCTAGACATACTAGTATGCATGCTGTCTTCAAATCTACCCCTTCATTCTCCTGATCTCCACTCTTGTTTTGATGGTGACTGTCCTATGGCATGGCCTTTCTGCCTTCCCAAATCCCTCCCATGCTTTGAGTGCCAGCTTTGGAATCTCATTAGCATCCAGAGTGTTCCTGTTATAACACATTCCTATAATAAATTTACTTGTCTGCCCAACATACCGTGCCCCACTGGACTAGAAACTCCTTGAGAACAGAACTACTGCCTAATGCAACTTGTCATCTATCCCAGTGCCTAGCATGTAGAGGCACATATTATTAAGCATATTAATAAATGTTTACAGAATTAATAAACTAATGAATGAAGCCCTACCTGCCCTCTTCAGCACATTGTAACTTTTCTTCTATGATTCATTTCATAAATTGTCTTTATCACTAACTGCATATTTTCCCTTTGTATATATTGTGCAATATGTACACATACATTTATATACATACACTAATACACATATATCTTTGTGCATATATGCATATGAGTACATATGTATACATTTTTATGTCCTATGTGGTTATTTAATTATTCTATTGCTGTTTGGCTTAATTAACTACTTCATCAAAAATACTACTTTTTTATTGAAGAATAGTTGATATGCAATATTTTATTAATTTTAGGTATACAACATAGTAATTCAACATTTACATACCTTATAAAATGCTCACCATGATAAGTCTAGTTACCCTCTGTCACCAGTTATTACAATATTATTGACTATATCCTCTAGTGTTACTGCCTACCAGTCAGTAGATAGATACTTCCTTACAAGATGAGTAAATTTAGGATCTGAAAGCTTAAGAAACTTGCTCAAACTTTACTGCTGGGTTGTGGTAAAACTAGCTTTCAATTCTAGGGCTGTTGAGCATTAAGCCATTATACGTTTTCATTAAAACCCTTCAAAGGACTTGCCTTATAACTAGAAGTTTGTACCTTTTGACTTCCAGTTATAAGATAAATAAGTACTGGAGGTGTAATGTACAACATGATGACTATGTTAGCATTGCTGCATGGGATATTTGAAAATTGCTAAGAGACTAAATCCTAAAGGTTGTTATCACAAAGGAAAAAATGTGTAACTATATGAGGTGATGAATATTAATTAAACTTATTGTGGTAAACATTTTGCAATATAGGTATGACAAGTCATTACACTGTACCCTTTAAACTTATAGGGTTTATGTCAATTATATCTCAATGAAACTACAAGAAAAAATGCCCATATTATTGACTATATTCCCTTTGTTGTGCTTTACATCCCTGTGACTTATTTATATTATAGCTACCTCCAGTTCTTCATTAATATTCCACTTTTTCTAAAAGAAGTTAAAGTGACATATTTTTCAAAGATACAAAAAAGGTCATTATGAGTAAATATTGAAAAGAATGGAGGAACCATTTTATGATAGCAATGTTCTAGGAACCTGATTTATTGACGTTGCTTTAGCAATTATGGTAAATAGGAAAGCAAAACTAGAAACCTCATTTTTAGAGAACCTTTTAGGAGAAGTTTATATGGCTTCTTACATGAGCAATGTCACAGAATATAATAGATGCCATCTATAAATGTAATTTTGTAGCATAAGCAGAAACAGGTTTCACATGATTATTTCTTGTACAGAGCTTCAATTAAACCTAAAGTATTAAACCATAGCTTAATGATGGCTTTTCTGTGGAGAGCTAAGCTAGTTCAGGGGGGCTTGTTTCTGGGGTATACCAACTCAACATAATGATAGGGTTTTAAGAATATAAGCTAAGAAAGAATTTCAAGTTCCTGAAAAATTTGCCCTCAAGTTTCTACAATGTTGCCCAATATTGGAAGGTTTCCAAGATCAACATACTTGACACTGAACTCCCTAATACATGCCAGATATGTAGGTTTTCATCACTGACTAAAATGTGATCCACAATAAAGTTTGGATACAGATTAGCAGGAGATAATACCAATATATTTTTATAAAAACACATTTCCAAAATCCTGTCTTTTGCAACAACATAGATGGAACTGGAGGGTATTATGAGTGAAATGAGTCAGTCAGAGAAAGACAGATATCATATGATTTCACTCATATGTGGAACTTGAGAAACTTAACAGAAGACCATGGAGGAAGGGAAGGGGAAAAAATAGTTTCAAACTGAGAGGGAAGCAAACCATAAGAGACTCTTAAATATAGAGACAAACTGAGGGTTGATGGGGCAGTGGAGGAGGGGAGAAATGGGTGATGGGCATTGAGGAGGGCACTTGTTGGGATGAGCACTGGGTATTGTATGTCAGCAATGAATCACGGGAATCTACCCCCAAAACCAAGAGCACACTGTATACACTGTATGAGAGCTAACTTGTCAATAAGTTATATAAAAAAAATTTCATGATAGAGGCTCACCACAGAATATAAGGGAGTAAAGAAAATGTTTCCAAAGTGTATTTAACCAGGTATGTCTTCTCTCGTGTCTAGACCATACATTCCTTAAGAGTAAAGTTTGTTCTTATATTTAAATGTATTTATATTTCCCATAATTTAATAATGCAGTTAACAAATCCATGTTGAATGAATGAATGAAGACATTCAGAAGCCCTTCTGAATTTGGCCAATGGGAATCTCTGCTAGAGATCATGGGGAGAAAAGAGCTTAGAGCATTTCTTCCCTACTCTCTGTTGGCTTTAGTTTTTCAGTTCTGGAAATGACTGAGTCCATTAATAATTATACAGGCTACTAATCATTCATGCCTCCATTGGTAACATCATCAGTGCTTTCAAACCTATGGATGATAGCAGATTCTCAGTGTTGCCAGTCTCTGCCTGCTTCATCCTTCCTCATTAGTTCTTTTAATGCTGCCTGTAGTCTTTTCATTGAATCATTTGGAAAAAAAGTGCTGTTTTCTTGTAGAACTCTACAATAGATTATTTGTAAGTAAAGGGAAATAGCGATGAGGTTAGAAATTTTAAGATTATGTAAACTTGTTGTCTATATAAAAAATGAAGGTAGATCTCAGAATATTTTCTTGACTACCATAGAAGCAAAATGTGGGTGGAAGGCAATATTCAAGGATTCCAATGAAAAGATTAATGGGAATAAAGATGCAAATCACACCAACCTGGGTATGAGTAGACATGTGTGAATCAGATTAGGTGAAGGGGCAAGAAAATCTGGATATTTGTTTTCCCACAGAAGATGTTTGAGTAAGCTACTAAATTTTAATACAAAAATCAGGATAAGAAATCATGTGAAGCACTTTTTAAGCTTCATAATTCATCAGGCGCCTGGGTGACTCAGTCGATTGAGTGTCTGACTGTTGATTTCAGCTTAGGTCTTGATCCTAGGGTCATAGATCGAACCCTGTGTTGGGCTTCATGTTGAGCATAGAGCTGTTTGGGATGCTCTCTCTCTCTCTCTCTCTCTCTCTCTCTCTCTCTCTCTCTCTCAAAAATAAAATTAAAAATTAAAAAAACCTTCATAATTCATGACAAGAGAGTAAATAAATGGTAAAGACTTAATAAGAATTAACAGGTAAGGTGGTGGCCTCAAGGGAGAAACCTGTTTTTTTCAGCAGCCAGAATGTACCTACTTTTTGCTCTCTCCCAGGGCCTGCCACTACCAAACCTATGAAGACCGTCATTTAGAACTATAAAGTGGACAACCTTTTTTTTTTAAAATATAACTTCACAACTTCATCTTCATAGAGTGATCTAATCAATGGATCAAGTTATTTTAGGGATAGAGAGAAGGATCTTAACCTAAAACCATCAGCAACTCTTTGATAGAGTCCAGATTTTTTCCGTATGTTCTGCTTTCTCTCTTCACTAATAGTCCTTCCTTCCCAGGGTTCTAGTTAGGATTAAAAGACATGATATTACACAAAAGCCTCCAACACTGTTCTTGGGTCAGAGAGGGCAACCAGTAATTTTATTTTTCTCATCTGTTGTGAGAGACCATGGTGCACAGCCTGGGGACACAGAGCTGAGTTTGAATTTAGCCTCTGCTCTGAGTTCTTGAGCACGTTACCTAACTTCTCAGAGTTACTTTTCAGAGTTTCAGTTCCTTAACTGAAAAATCAGAGATCATTACAGCCTAGTGGAGAGCAGAGGTAATCCACATGTAATAAATGCTGTGCCCTTCTGGGCCTCAATTACCTTTTCAGGATAATTCTGATTCCACTGGATTATTGACTAAAAATAAATGAGATAATACATGTGACCTACTAGGCACTCTCAGTGTATGTTCTTTTTAACCCTTCCCCCAGTCCTTGACTGTGGTCAAAAGTGACAGGGCATAGGCCACAGAGAAGACAAGAGGCTCCTGCCTAATGAAATTGAGTAGAGTAAACTCACCAGATTAACATTTCATTTGGCCCTTAAAAAGTAAGAAGTTTTACAAGTGGCTATGGGCAAAAGTAAAGGCAGAAAGATGGAGAACATACAAAAACATATTTCAGACTGACCAAAATCTAGGGTTCTTTTTGAGAAATAGCAGGAGAACTATCTGGGGATGAGAAGGCAAATTGTGGGTGGTGACCTTGAAGACAAGGCAAAAATAAGATTTTCTTCATTAAAGAAAGAGCCATGGAAAGCTCTTAAGAAGTTCAAAGGTATGATTATTTTGGATCCAGGCAGGAGGTCAGATATGAAAAAGTATCATATGGACTTGACATTTTGTTTTGGATTTGTTTTTTAATGTTTATTTATTTTGAAAGAGAGAGAGAGAGAGAAGTGCACGTGTGTGAGGAGGGGGAAGGGCAGAAAGGGAGGGAGAAAGAGAGTCCCACGCAGGGTCCGCGCCATCAGCACAGAGTCTGGCATGGGGCTTGAATCCATGAACCCTGAGACCATGACCTGAGCTGAAATCAAGAGTTGGATGCCTAACCGACTGAGCCACCAGGGATCCTTGGACTCAACATTTTGAATGAAATCACCGAGTTCATTTATTGGAATGGGGGAGTAGTGAGTGGCATCCCTGTAAGTCTCATAAACACAAGTAGGATGAATGTGGTGGGGAGAGGAAAGATCATTTTACCAACTATTGTGTCCCCAAACCCAGCATGGAAAGGGACACTGGAGCGACAAACTAATATGTTACAGAAAACATTCTATAGGTTGCTTGGCAAGTTATTCTTCATTTATCCATCTTCTTTCCCAACCAAATCCATTTTCTTCCTTCTCTACCCTTGCTGTGTGCCCTGGGGGAAGAGGAAGCGATTCCTATGGACTTCTGGTCCAGACTCCATCGTTTTCTAGGTTTTGGTTAGAGTTTGGAGACGGCAGTGGGACACAGGATAGTAGAGGAAAGAGAGAAGTTAGAGTACCCATTCCTCAGGCTCCCTCCCTAATTTTGCTGAATTTGTGGCAATGGTTGCCAACAGGCCCCTTCACTCATTAGGCTCCATTAACACAATTTCCTCCCTTTACCTTTTTAGGCCTAGACCCAAGGTGGCAACAGCTTCTTATCGTTGCTAGTCCTCTGGACATTGTAACCCCTCTGTGGGTTCCCTTAACGCTACCCACACCCCTGTAAGCCATCTGTTTTTCAAAATCTCTTGTATAATTGGCATTGGGTTTTGTTTCCTAGCAGGATCTTGGTTGATACAGTTGCTAACCCCTGATCTATAATTTCCCCTGAAACATCACCCTGATTAACAAGATTTGAGAAAGTCACCGGGGCACTCTGTATCCTGTCACTGGCATTAGTGCCGAGACACTCAGCTCTCCAAGATGCTTTGCATTCAGCACCAATTATTCCCATTCATTCCCACTTCCCCTCGTCTTGGTTATTTCAGTTGATGGTTCCCCTACTCACCCAGCTGTTCAAACTCAAAGGAACCATTTTTTATTATTTCTCCCATTTTCCAGCCCCTGTCTAGCCTATCACAAATTCCTGTCACTTCATTCTCTAAAGAATATCTGCATCTGTCCATTTTTCCTCATCTCCACAGCTAACAACTTAGCCCAAGCTTCCATCATCTCTAATCTGGATGGTTTCAATGGCCTCTTCACCTGATCTCCCTACTTCTTACTTCCAAGTCGTTTTCCACCCAGCAGCTAGAATGACATATTTAACAAATAAATCAGAATACATCACTCCTCTGCACACTCTAAAGCCTTATATTGCTCTTAGATTAACATCAAAGTCTTAGCATTATCTAAAAGTTCCTGTGACATCTCTTATCTCCTTGCCTTTTTCTTACTGGGATGAAACCACCCAGGCTTTCATTCCTTTCATTCCATGTCTGTGTCCTCAGGACTTTTGCACTTGCTGCTTTCTCTTCCCAAATCCCCACCCACAGTTTCTGCATGGTTGGTTCCTTCTTGTCATTCATGTCTCCATTTAAATGTCACCTCCTCAGGGAATCCCTCCTTGATCACACACTATAAATTACTGCTCCTTCGCTATTACTGTCACATTATGTGTTTATGTTCTTTACTGTCTGGAATCTCATGGATGCTTTCTGAAACTTATTTGTTCTTAGTTTATTTCCAATCTCCCTCAGTTCCCCTGGAATAAAAACCCCAAGGAAACTGAGGGCTTTGTCAGCTAGCTCCAAAGGAGCTAGGTCTTTTGGCCTCGAAGAGGACTCAGCCATAATAAATGACCAAAAAATATTAATTGAATGATGGAATTAACATTTTATAAGTCAGGGGAAAAAAAGAAAAAAAATTTATCCAATGGGGAAAATTTTTAAGTTTGCTAAAATCAAGCTTGGCAAAGTATTTGAAAAAATGGAACTTTCAAGCATTACTCTAAGAATGCAAAATGGTACCCATTTTAGAGAGCAATTTTGCAGCATAAAATTGAAAGTGTGCTTAACATTAGACTCAAGAATTCCACTTATAAGAATCCACATTAGCTTGCATATTTGTATAAGCAGATATTATGAGACTGTTTATTGCAATATTTTCATATTCACAGAAAAATTAAGCCTCTCTAAATGTCTGTTAATGGAGGAATAAAGTGTGTCAAATTTATATGATGAAATACTATACAGCACCCAAAAGGGATACCTGTTATGTGTATGTGCATAAATGTATGAATATACAAAAATAGAAATGGCTATATCTTCAAAGTATAAAGTAAAAAAAGGAAAGATGTGCTTTGACATCATATATGTAAGTAAAACATACATATATTCTATTCTAACTTTTGTTCATGGAGTGGAAAGAAACCCACCATCGACTATTGTTATCTTTGGGGAGCGGGTTAGGAAATGGGGTCCAGGAGATTTCTGATGGAGAGGGACTATGTAATGTTTTATTTGTTTCTCGAAGTAAACGCAACCAAATATTAACAATCCCTAATTCTGGATGATGGCCATATGAGTGTTTTTCCCATTTTTAAAATCATATTCAGTAACTTTTAATTTGTGAAATTGAAAAAAATCAAATAATAAAAATGAAGTCAATTATTTGGTAATGGAGCAGAGAGAAAAAAACATCAGAAAAAAGCAGGAGCTGAGTCAGGCTGCTGACTATGCATTGGAGGAGGGCAAGGAGGGGATGCTATTAGGGTCTGATCCCCCTTTGCTCGCTGCACAGTGTGCATTCATCACCCTCTGCTGCAAGTGTCGGCCACAAACAGCTCACAGTTGTCTTCTCCTCTGGACAATTGCCTCATCCTGCAGTCCTGAGCTGTGCTGCAGGAGACCTGAGGCTCAGCTTCTCGGTCATTACACTCTTCTCAAGGCCCGAGCTGAATGGCTATTGGTATGATAGTTGGGCTCCAGCAGTTAAGATAACATTTATGCACCTTTCCTGAAAAAGAAAAAATCCTAATCCAGTGAGTTTGGGGTACATGTGTGTACAGAATTGGATTAAAAGTGGTCCAAAATGATTAAAAATAAATCCTAAACCCCAGAAGAAAAAGATTCCCTACTCTTATCAGATGTCATCATCTGATCTCAATTGGCTGAGCTCCTTAATATGAAACAAACACACAATTAGAACAATAAACATGCAGAATGCCAAGAACCAGGAGATGTCGGTCTACTCACTGGTGTGAATCCATTGACCAGCCAATGGGGCCATGAGTAAATTACTTACCCTCTCTGACCTTCCATTTCCTTGCATGTAGAATGGGGTTACTATAAATTTTCAATGAAATTATGCATTACATGAATCCATATTAGGCACAAAGTCAAAGTTAGTGCCTTTTTCCTGAGCGAACACAGGCTTGGCTTGGCCTTGATGACAACATCTGTTGCTTGTTGGGCCTGGGCCTACCTTGATGCCAAAAAAAAAAAAAAAAAAAAAAAAGGACTGTAGAGAATGCATGAATTCTCCCCAGCAGAGTGTCCTGTTCTTCCACACTCATGGGCATTCTAGATTTGCATATGTGAGCAACAGTCTTCACTTCCCTGAAATGCACCATGGCTAGGAACAGTGGCTGAGGTAAAGCTATGGTCTGCTTTTTTGATGCCATCCCAAAATATTTAATCTCCTTAAAAAAATTTTTTTGGAAACATATGTGTCTAGCCATTTGAGAGCTTGTAGTTGCTTTTATCTTCCATGTATATATAAAGCAGCACAATCACTATAGCTTATCCCCAGCAGAGGTCAGAAATAATGTCTTGGAAGAAAATCTAATTCCCTTTGCTTTCTCAGCCCATTCCAGAGCAGCTGCATGTTTGCCTGATATAAAACATTTAGTGGCAAACAGACTGGTAGATGTTATCTCATGTAGTTTCAGGATATTGCTTCATTAGTGGATCAAATGAGAATTGACTGTTTTTCTCCCAATTTCTCACACACACCCTTATCCCAAGTTTATTCTTTTCTTCCTGTTTACTCCTTTGCTGTAAATATTTTGACATTTCAACTTCCTAGCAAAAATGGGTGATTGAATATACACATTTGCTTTTCCTCCTTCTAAAGCCCTATTTACACAAAAGTAAAGAATTTTTTTTTATATAAAAGAATACTACCTACAAAGGACAGGGGGAAAAACTACAACACAGGATGTAGAAGCTGGAAAATGGATGAATGAGAGGAACCAGACTTAGCAAACTAAAGATAGCTAAATTGCAAACCTGAAGTGGAGAAAGATGAGAAGCAATCCAATTAATGATCAGGGTTGGGTTCTCCTGGAATTGGGAATGAAGAGGGGGCCAAGATAGGCAATTGGTTGGAAGTCTCTTAAGGAGGTTTGATTCTAAGATCCAATAGTCCACTCTGTGTAGTTGGGCAATTGCCCCTTTGCACACTGGTAAAATACAAGAAGGTGAGTCATAGGAGCAGGTCATTGAGAGGTCTCTGGACTGGAAGGCTCTAGGCACAATTGGGAATAGGTAAATATCACAGTGAAAGCAACAAGACTCAGGCCTTTGCTAAGAATTTGCAGAGCCCAAAATAGGGTCATGGCTCCTAGCCTACTCTCCCTTCTCTTCCCACCCTGGTCCCTTGCATCACTGTCAAAGCCTCAAATGAGTACCTGTAGAGACTAAGCCATCCTGTTCAAACTATCAAATCTCCACAAACTGGCATTCCTTCTCCATGGTATGGTTTCATGGATACGTACACTGATGGGTGGAATAATTCATCATAAGAAGGATAAATTGAGAGAAGAAGCTCAAACAGCCCCTGGAGGCAAACTTGAGGTCATTTAGGCAAGAATTTTGAAGCATGGTCTAGGAATGAGGGGCAGGTCCCCCAACCTTGGGAAAGGGCACTCTAGAGAAGGGCCAGAGCAGGGTCCTTTAAAGAATACCTACAATACTCAACTGTCCCATACTGACTTTAGCACTGAAAGTCCTGAATCCCAGTAAACTCCTTAGTACCAGGAAACCCATGGTTATTGATCACCCTACCAGGCTCAAGAGTGGTACTGCACTTGCATACTTAACTCTGAGATCCCCAGCCCTCTTTTCCCAGAGTGCTGGCAGCAAGGCCCATGTCTTCCAGGCAGGAAATAAAAAATCTTCCTTTGGGGAATCCTATCCACCCAAGAAGAAAGAGCTAAAGACTCTGACATTAATGATTCCCCTAGAGAACTCCCTTAGTTGCTTCTCCGGTAAAGTCCAGTGTTGACAAAGCCCATCTACTAGCTCAGAGCATCACATCGGCTTTTCAGAGGCCTGTGCTTAAATATAAACAGACAGCAGAGGATCACCAGACATTCATGAAATCCTTGGCATGAAAGATTAAGACCAAAAGAAAGAGGGAAAACAACTATTTAGAAGGAAAGATATTATGCTAAGAGAAGAAATTTTAAAGCATCTACATTAATATATTCAGAATCACAGAGGAAGATGTTGCATTCATGGACAAAAGAACAGGATATTATAAAAAGAATTATTCAGACAGTAAAAAGAGCTCTTAGAAATTGAAATGTGAGAACAGATATAAAAACACCATGCAAGTATTGGAAAATAAAGTTGAGAATACCTCCACACAATGAAGAATATAAAGACATAAGTGTAAAGTAAGAGAGAAAAATAAGAAGAAATCTAGAGAACCAATCCAGGTCTAAAAGTAAAAAAGAGGGGTGCCTGGGTGGTTCAGTCGGTTAAATATCCGGCTTCAGCTCAGGTCATAATCTCACGGTTCATGGGTTCGAGCCCTGCATCTGGCTCTGTGCTGACAGCTCAGAGCCTGGAGCCTGCTTTGGATTCTGTGTCTCCCTCTCTCTCTGCCCCTCCCTTACTCATGCTCTGTTTCTCTCTGTCTCAATAATAAATAAACATAAGAAATTTTTTTAAAAAATAAATAAAAGTAAAAAAGGAATAGGAATTTTAGAAAGTGATATCAGGGGAGCAGAAAAGATGAAAACATAATTCAAGAAATTCCCCAGAATGAAGGCACATAAATTTCCAGGTGAAATAAACTCAGCAGTGCCAAGCATAATGGATGAAAATATTCCTATGCCAAGACACTGGAGGTATATCAAAGGCATGGGACAAAAATAAGATACTACATGAGAAAAAAGTTACAACTAAAGAATTAAAGTTGAGGGACACCTGGGTGGCTCAGTCAGTTAAGCATCTGGCTCTTGATTTTGGCTCAGCTCATGATCTCATGGTCATGAGATCGAGCCTTGTGTCTGGCTCAGTGCAGAGCCTGCTTGGGATTCTCATTCTCTCTCTTTCTCTCTCTCTCTCTCTCTACCCCCCCAACTCATGCTTCTTCTCTCTCTCTCTCTCAAAATAAATAAATAAACTTAAAAAGAATACAAGTTGAGAAGGGTCTTGAACTTCTCATGACCAGCACTAGAAGCTATAGGTAACACTTGAAGCTGTAGACAACAGAAAAATGCCTTCAAAATTCCAAGTGAAATTTATTTTCAACCTAGAATTTATACCCTAGCAACACATCACTTAGTGTGAGGACAGAATATTTTCAGATATATAAGATCTCCAAAATTTTTCTCCAAGAAACTATTGGAAGATGGGTGCCTTTGACCAAAGCTAATAAATAAGCCAAGAAAAAAAATTACATGATTTAAGAAACAGAGAACCAAATGTAGGGAAAAGATAAAGAGAATAACCAGAATGATGTTGATTCACCAGGCAGAGGACAACTCCCCTGATGAAAGTATGTCAGAAGTTTTGGGGAGAAATTTATTTGAGATAATGAAATTATTAGATAATGATATATCTGAATATTTAAAGAGGAGATATAAGTAATTGGCAGAGTATTTGGGGTTGGTTTGCTAAAAAAATACATGAAGAATTAAGGGAAAAATACAATTATTAATTATAAACAAAAATGTTGCAAGAAATGAAAAGTAATTATAGTATATTACACAGATCAGCTGTGGATAGCATTTGCTATCCACAATGCATATTTTTCTAATCCAAATTGGGATAGAACCATCCTAGGAGGATGGGGAAAGGGAAAAGTTGTGTTTGGTTGGGGATAAGGGAGCAGAAAGATGCAGGAGAGGTCATGCAAAGTCATCCTTTTCCATAATAGGGAGAAAATAGGTAATGCTTAAGACTGAAAAATAAGAGGGAACAATAAATACAAGCATGCAATTTTAAGTAATAAGGATGTTTAAACCAAAAATATAGTTGTAAATATTTGGAAATATTTGTCTATTGCATGAGGACAATGCATGCAGGAATATAGGGGGCTGTTGTTTTTCATAACAAACATGGGAAAATAATTTTACTCTTTAAATTATGTGCATGTATAACCTCATAAAATAATCCCCTTCAGAAAAAGACATATTAGGGAATTCTAAATTACAAACTAGCTTCCTCTTTATTTTTTCTATTAAAAAATTTTAATGTTTATTTTTGAGAGAGAGAAAGCATGCATGCAAGCAGGGAAGGAGGAGAGAGAGAGGGGGACAGAGGATCTGAAACAGTACCTGTGCTCTGACAGCCTCTAGCCCAATGTGGGGCTCAAACTCACAAACTGTGAGATCATGACCTGAGCTGAAGTTGGACAACCAACTGACTGAGCAACCCAGGTGCCCCTATGTAAAAATTTTTAATGCAACCATTTAAATATTTTTTCTTTAAATCAGTTCAATGGTATTGACCAAAATAACTGACAGATGATCACAGTGGTACTGTTTTATCATTAAGTTATATGTAGTTTATTAAATTGAAAGGAATCCAATAAAATTGTTTTAGTTTTTCATTAGGGAAAGTACAACATTTTTTTATGAAGTGTGAAGTTTAATTAGCTCTGTGTTCATGAGCAGAATAAAATGAAAATTTTACTTATTTAGAATTACAGGAAAATTAGATCTTTTAATTAATTGAATATTCAGATTTTATTAGTGTAGTAGCCTGATTTTAGAAATGTCCCTAATTCTTCACCTTTCCAATATGCATTCTGTATGTAATGTGACTTTGTAGCAACTCCCATTGATGAGTGGAGTCTTTCTCCATCCTGAAATCTGGGCTGTTCTTGTGATTTGCTTGGCCAATGGAATGTTGTGGAAGTGATGGTGTGCTAGTTTGTAAGGAGCTATGTGTATGTCCACATTTTCTCTTGGACTCCTACTACTGCCATGAAAACTTCCATGAGAAGCCACACTATTTGGTTGAAAAAAGGAACATTGATGAGAACTTAGTAGTCTTAGCCAAAGCCATGTTAAAATATCCTACAGCCAAGCTGTGTGAGGGAGCCTGGCTTAGGTTATCAGATCTGTCAACCAACCAACTGTTGACTGTAGCAACAAGAGTGAAACTAGCTGAGATCAGAACCACCTAGTTCACCTGAGATCTCATGAACAATAATAAAAAAAAAAGTTTATTTAGCCACTAAATCTTGGGGTGGTTTGTTACACAGTTCTAGCTAACTGGTACACACTAAGAGTTGTCAACTTGTACCATAAATGAATATTCAACTTTCAAAGAACTGGGACATTTTTTAAAATAGTATCCTTAGGAAGAAACAATCATATGTTCTCTAAGCAATTTGCAAAGATTACATAAGAAACATGCTTCAAAATCAGGATTCAAAGTGACAAAACTTGAGACTTTGGGAATGAAGACTGTTTTTACATTGAGATTTCCCTCAAAATAATAAAAGGATAAAAGTTAGGGGGAATTAAGAAAAGAGGTCATAATCATGAAATCAAGACAGATCAGGTTTTCTTTGCCCTCGATAGCTATTAACTGAAAAGGAGGATAAATACACTTTTCAGTTAACATTAATTTATAGAGAATATGTTTATTTATACTGAAGAATCCAGGTGACCAAATGAAATTCTATTTGGGAAGAATATGATGATTTCATTGTAAATTCTTTTTCATTTGTTATGATAATGATTTGTTTCAATAGACAATTTTTTGTATTTCCACCTAGTTCACTGATTAAACTTATTAAGCTGGTTCTTACCCTAGGCTTATACATATGAGTTGGGAATTATCCAATATCTAGTATATCTTAGACTCTAAATGGTTTGGACAGCTCTTCTAATCAGTTTCAGAGTAAAGATTTGTACAAAACAGAAGTGGATATTGCTCTTTAAAAATATAGTCTCAGTTTCGGTTTGCCCCCAAGGGCTTTGATGAGAGCAGGACATTTGCCTATAATGGTCTACATCATTTCCAGTGACATCCAGGTTTGGTCACTTAAAGGAACAAACGCCCCCCAAATTTGCATCATATGATTTTTATTCTCATTAAATACTCAGGGCCAAAAATAAACCAGGGTGAGCTGCGAGGAAATCAGGCAGCTTATTTAAAGCAAAAGTAGGTGTAGTCTTATTAGCTCCTTTTATTATTAATTTTAAAGGTCTAGAACAGCTTCAGGTCATGTTTACTTTCTTAGGTCAAGGAGTAGCCAAAATAATTGCACATTTCACTGAGATTTGTATTTCAGCTCTTTTCAATATGGTTCTAAGCAAGGTTTTAGCAGATTGGAATTTACCAGCAGCATTTACTGTTATTTCCAATTAGAAACAGAGCACTATAATGGGCAAAGATTGTGTGCGGTGTGGGCAGGCCCTAGGAATAGTATCAAGGTTAATTAATTTAAGTTGAAAGTTTTGATGGTTATCAGGCAGACAAATCTCAGAAGATTTCATAGACAGGTTTTTAGGGCTCCAGGATATTCTATGATGATAATGCTGGAAATTATTGTTGACAGCATTTGGAATGAGGGTTTTAAAAAATGGTATAACAGTTTGAGTAACTGTTGACAGTGTTTTCCTTGGTACATCATGCATTTTTTAAGTTCCAAGAACATTGTAACTTGTAAAATATTCAAACAATGTAAAAATATGCAGGGTAAAAACTAAAGTCTCCCTCTCCCTTGTCCCCTTATCCTGAAGTAATTATTAATATATTCTTCCAGAATCTTTCATATCTCTCTCTCTCTCTCTCTCTCTCTCTCTCTCTCTCACACACACACACACACACACCCCACCACACATACCAGAGCAGCAATGTAAATACTACTGAGATATTTTTGTAGAGAAATAGGGATGGATCGATTGCATACATTTTTATTTTTTTTTAATGGGATCTCTCTATATATGTATAGTTTTGCAACATGCTTTTACAGTTACTTAATTTCATGGGAAACATGACAGTCCTTATAAATATAGCCCTCAAAAATCTGTATAAAAATCTAGAACATGATTGTGAAATTTAAATACTGCCTTTCTGGTGAACATTTAGATTATTTCTTATCACTTGATATCAAGCCATGATACAATAAATGCTTTATACATATCTCTTTGAACAAGTACAGCTATTTCTGAAATGTAGATTACTAGATAAAGTACTGTTGGGTCAAAGGATTTTAAATATTGAAGTTACCCTCTAAAAGAGGAGGGAGAGGGGCACCTGGGTGGCTCAGTCAGTTATGTATCTGACTTTGGCTTAGGTCATGATCTCATGGTTCATGAGTTTGAGCCCCACATCAGGCTCTGTGCTGACAGCTTGGACCCTGGAGCCTGCTTCCGATTCTGTGTCTCCCTCTCTCTCTGTCTCTCCCCCACTCTTTCTCAAAAATAATAAATAAAACATCAAAAAATTTAAAGGAAGGAGAAAAAGCCCTATATAAACTTACTCTTAGCACAGTTCAATTGGTCAATAAGAGTTCCTTCTTCCTGTCAGTATTAAATAATATTTTTTATTTCAGCCAATCTGATTTTTTTAAACCAGGTAAAGTTATTTCCTAATTGTTAGTGAAAAGAAACATTCTTTTATAGTATATAAGTTGTTGTTTTTATTTCTTTTTCTGTGAATTACTTTCAATAATCAGTTCATCATCCTTTTCTTACTGATTTTCAGGAACTCTTTGCATAGTAGAGACTATGGTAGATACTCTGGGTTGACTCACTTAACTCTCATTCCAACCCACTCTGGCATGCAAAAATGGAAATGGTAAAAAACAGATTTGCCAGATTTTTCTTACTCTTGGGTACTGAACATAAGCTAGGAGCCACCAGTCAGATGCACTTACAAACTAATTGGTTCACAAGAGAGGGAAGAGGCAGGTCCCAGGACACTTATTTTGCAAATGTGACTTGTAGTAAAGGTGGTATGGTTTTGGAAACAATGGCTGTAGTGTCAACTTTCTAATCTGTATGTCAAAAAGAAGGAAGAAAAAGTAATTTATCTGCCACATTCTTTCATCTCCTCTCTCTTATTGGTCCAAGTGTGCTCCACTGGGCTTTAATACCGATTCATTTCTGGATTGTGTTGCACTGTCCTCCTAGCAATCACCCTAGGAAGCTGAAGCTCATGAAAGTAAAGATGAGAGCAGTATACTGGGTGAGTGTGGTATATTGATTACACCAGTGTCCTCATTATCCTACTTGGTTTTATAACTATACACTTTGCAATGTGACTTGCAGTTCCTTCCATTAAGGGATACAATTTATTTCTCCATGACTTGAATCTGGGCTGGCCTTCTAACTTGCTTTAGTCTACATAATATGACAAAAGCAATTTTGTGCCAGTTCTGAACTTAGACTGCAAGTGGCCTTGTCTTTTCAGCTCTCTTTCTCCTTAGACCCTTGGCTCTCCATGTCAACAAACCTGGACTAGCCTGGTGGCTGATGACCTGTCATTCCCATTTTGTACCAGTCAACAGCTGGCCAAATGCAAGAAGTAAAGTCACCTAGTTGATCTATTGCTGGGTGCATATGCATGTGGGTGGGTGCCTAGTCAAGACAAGAATAACCATTCAACTAAGCCTAGCCTAAATTTCTAGCCCATTGAATTAAGAGCTAAATATATAACAGTCGTTTTAGACTACTAAGCTTTGGGATAACTTTTAGGCAGCAATATATAAATATTTATTCCTTGCTCTCAAGTGAGTGAGTGGATCCAACTTATAGAATCAAAACTTGAAAAGGTTCATATTTTTAAAGACTCTAAGCATAGAAACTTGCTATGACATATGGACTGAAAGACGTTGTTGCAAATTAGTTTTCTAATTAGTCAAGTTCCAACATAATGAGTTTTTTAAAACATTATTTCTTTTAGAAGTAATATATGATATTGGCAAGTAGCCTTGATTGCTTTTTGTACTGAAAAAGCGTTAATAAAATGTTCCCTTGTTTTTCTGTACTGAAAAAAGTGTTAATAAAATGTTCCCTTGTTTTTCATTAATTATTGCTTAATTTCCTGTGCATTGGAATGGATTGTTTTTTGTAACAATAAAAGCTGATGGAAATGTTTGCTTAGATCTGTCATCAAAAACAATGGACATATGTTACTTGTTTTATGGGCAGAGAGGTATTATTCCCCATCTCCAGGAAAAACACTCTTATGTGAAGAATTATGATTGCTTTTATTAGCTCTAACATAGGTCTAATGGTAGTATAACTAGGAATTTGGATCATAATTGATTCAGTATTTTCAGAAAATGGTCAAAAGTTTCCTTTTGCTTTAGAATTATGTGATGAGGTTGGTGCTCTTGACCCCTGCCTAGAGGAGAGAAAGGTAGACAGAGTGTGTCAAGACCCAACTGAGGGCACTAAGGAAATGCCTGAAAAGTGTTCTTTCTAATGAGTTCTATAGGCAAGCAGTTAAAGGCAGAAGAGAAATGCTGTAAGCAGTTATTCAGAAATGTAAGTATCAAAGACAAGCTCTACATTTTCACCTCCTAATAAAACAAAATATTTAAATGAATTTTATGAACTTAGCCTCAAAGATGGAACAAAACACCCCTAAGTATTGGTATGTCTTTAATCTTGTTCCAGTTCAAGATTTCTCAGTCTTGGCACTACTGATGTTTTGGGTAAAGCAATTCTTTGCTGTAGGGCTGTCCTGTGCATTGTTGGATGTTCCCTAGAATCCCTGGCCTCTACTGGCTGGATACCAGTGCGACACACAGAAATGTCTTCACACATTGTCAGATGTCCCCTAGGACACAAAGTGCCCCTAGTTTAGAAGCACTGCTCCAAATCAATATCTTTTTGTGGTCTCCAGAGTTATGTATAGCTGGTTGGAGCTGCTGCAGAAAGTAATGGGAAAACCGAATTAGTGAGGCTCTGGGCTCCCCAATCTGATGTTGACCAGAGAAGCTCTAGTTTTATCTAGTAAGTCAGGTTTTATTGTAAAATTTCTCAGAAAATAAACTGATGTGAAATCAAGTTTAAAAAATATACCTCTAAGGGCACCGGGGTTGCTCAATCGGATAAGTGTCTGACTCTTGATTTTGGCTCAGGTCATGACCTCACAGTTGTGAGATAGAGACCTGCATGGGGCTCTGCATTGACAGTGCAGAGGCTGGTTGGGATTCTCTCTCTCTGCCCCTTACCCCTCATGTGCACATGCTCTCCCTCTCAAAATAAATAAACTTAAAAAAATACCTCTAAATATGGAACAATATTAGTACAATGATTCAGATATTAGCAACTAAAAACCACTTTTCTAAGAAGAGTGTTTGAAAAGCATGCAAAAGGCTGTTTTACTCTCATGCTATTGGTTATGCACTTTATGAGAAAACTTTTGGCCTCTACAGTCATAATCCAAGTTTATGGCAGCAACATCATCTGCAGTCAGCATCTCTAGGGAGAAATATAGCAACCTCTTAAGAATTTGAGCCATGATTCCCATTCTTAAAAAGAATGCCTCTGGTCACAGAATTGGCTAATCGAGAGAGGATGGAGAGTTGGCAGAACCCACAACTGCTACCTACTGTATGTTACTGGAAAAAACTCAAACATGCTCTCTTGTATGACTTAGAAAAATTAAAATACTAGTTTTATGATGAAATTCAGTCTTATTTTAGCCACAGAGCTCTTTTCCAAATGAAATTTTATACAGAATCATAATAAATAAAGCAGATAAAAGAGAAGTTTTACAAACTGAAGCAGAAAATTATGTGCCCAGAGGCTCAGCTGGGCCCTTAGCCTGAGCACGATGTTGGAAGATTAAGTCCCCACAGAAGTATAGAAATGAATGATCTATATGAACATTTATGCACATATATGGTAGCTATAGTCATTATAAGGCACCACATATAGAATATGGTCAGTCCACTCTGCTAAGTTGTACACCCATAATCTCTATATATGTATTTGATTTTCTACAAAGTTTCACAATTACTTTCTTGCAAATTTTTCTATTTGATTACATAACACATAATTGAGCAGTATTCTCAGTAGAGCACACATAATTAGTCAACCACCATTTATTTAATGCTGTATGTATTTGGATAATAACTGATCCCTAGTTGGTAATATTTTTTCTGGTTATAAAATCAACCTTTGTTCTTTGCAATCAGAGTAGCAAAACTAAAATTATTCCTGAGTGGCTGACTGTTGCTGCTGTTGTTAAGGTATAATTTACATAAAACGAAACATAGTTCTTAAGTGTTCAGTTCAATGAGTTTTGACAATTGGATAGGGCTGTGTAACTACCACCCAAAACTAGATGTTGAACATTGTCATCATCCTAGAAATTTCTTTGTGCCCATTTCTAGTCAAATTCTTTTCCTAAAGCAACCACTTTTTGAATTTCATCACGACAGATTAGTTTTGATTGCTCTAGACTTCATATAAGTGGAATCATACACTACACAGTTAACCCTTGAAAAAAGTGGCTTTGAACTGCATTGGTCCACTTATATGCACATTTTGTTTTCAGTATATACAGTACTACTACAAATGTATTTTCTCTTCTTTATGATTGTCTTAATAACATTTTTTTTTCTAGTTTACTTCATGGTAAGAACACAGTATATAATACATATAACATACAAAATATATGTTAATTATTTATATCATCACTAATTGACTGTCAACATAGGCTATTACTAGTTATGTTTTTGGGAAGTCAAAAGTTATACGTGGATTTTTGACTGTTGTGTGGGTTGGTGGCCCTAACACTTGCATTGTTCAAGGGTCAACTGTATACTCTTTTGGTTTCATTCCCCCCGCCTTGTTTCAATGGCTATAAAATTTATCTGTGTTGTTTCATGCATCAGTAACTGTTTCCTTTTTATTACTAAATAGTATTGCCAAGCTCCATGCAACCTTAAAAAATTCTCTTCATATACTGATCTGTGTATATACAGGATGGATTTTAAGAATGTAAAATCTCCGTTATATATATATATATATATATATATATATATATATATGTACTTTATCCATTTATCAGTCAATGGACATTTGGGCTCTTTCCATAATTTGGCTATTATTGATAGTGCTACTATAAACTTTGGGGTGTATGTGCTCCTAAACAGCATACCTGTATTCTTTGAATAAATACCTTGTGTGCAATTGCTGGGTTGTAGGGTAGTTCTATTTTTAATTTTTTGAGGAACCTCCATACTGTTTTCCAGAGCAGCTGCACCAGTATGCATTCCCACCAACAGTGCAAAGGGGTTCCCTTTTTCCTCATCCTCGTCAACATCTGTTGTTTCCTGAACTGTTATATTAGCCATTCTGACAGGTGTGAGGTGGTATCTTATTGTGGTTTTGATTTGTATTTCCCTGATGACAAGTGATGTTGAGCATCTTTTCATGTGTCCATTAGCCATCTGGATATCTTCTTTGGAAAAGTGTCTGTTCATGTTTTCTTCCCATTTCTTCATTGGATTATTTGATTTTTGGGTCAGAGAAAGACAGATATCACATGAGTTCACTCATATGTGGAATTTGAGAAACACAACACATGAATATAGGGGAAGGGAAGGAAAAAATAAGATAAAAAACAGAGGGAGGAAAACCATGAGGGTTGCTGGAGGGGAGATAGGTGGGGATGGGTTAAATGGCATTAAGGAGGGTACTTTTTGGGATGAGCACTGGGTGTCATATATAAGAGATGAATTACTGGGTTCTACACCTGAAGCCAAGACTACAGTGTATGTTAACTAACTTGAATTTAAATTTAAAAAAAAATCAGGGAAAAAAAGAATGTAAAATCTCTACCGTAGTGGGTTTTTTGAACAATTTTCAGGTACAGTCTTCATACGATGCTGAAATTAAACTAGTACTGAGAAAAGGGTCTTTGTTTTCTAATTTGCTTTTGTTTTCTAAAAGCATTTTAAAATCGTGATTTTAAAAAAATACAGAAAACCTGTCCTTGTGGCTCATTGGTGAACATTTTAGCAATTTACCACTGTCCTATGAACATGATTATCAGCTTGTAAGGCAATTAGGCTGTGTAAAACTAATCAACATAAAATAAAATAGCTAAATTCACAGCAATTGGTCTTCAAAAGCATGTCCCTTTTGCATGACAAGAATGATGCGTGCTTAATGTGATGTGCCTAATGAGAACAATTCTACCCCCTTGAACTTTGGGAGTGAAAATTATTTTGATACATCACTTGGGACTGCTATAAATTTCTTAGTGATAGAATGTGATAAAAACCACATAGGTTTATAGGAACATTCTGAATGTTATTTTGGGGATAAGCACCAATCCAAACATTAATGTTGGCAATACCCACCTAGTAAAATAGGTCTCTAGACATGTTCATTTTAAGTTAGTTGCTCCACAAATATTTCTTGGTGACCCAATATATTCCAGGCCCAAAGCTCACTACAAGTCAATAAAGATCAATGAGTCATGGTTAGTGATACAGATCTATAAATTTATTACATGTTTTTTTAATTCACTTTTCTCCCTCTGCCCAACTACTAAGGCCTTATTGGAGTAATTAAACTAAATAAAAAGCAGAGGTCCAAGAGAAATTTATCACATGCCCCCTTTCTTTTAAAATTTCTGCTTGCTTGGTTTTCCAAGGAATCTGTGTTAACACAGGGTGTGAATGTGTGATACAAAGGTAGCACATAGCCTTTTTCTGCACAGCAGAGAGAACATAAAGAGAGCTTCCTGGAGAAGTAGATGGGAAAAATCAAATGATTTTGCAAGTTGGATGAAATTGGAGTAAGTTATTTCTAAAGTTTTCTCTCCCTCCTACAAGGTAAGATTCTCTCCGCTTCACAAAATGGAGAAATAAGGGCACATATTTCTAATTTCAATAACCGGAAATGAAACCATCAGGTACATTTTCTAAAGTTAAGTAGAGAAAGACAAATCTCTGCATAGTCAGATTCCTGTTTTTGTTTTACCCTGAGAACATATATTTAATTCATTGAATTCTTAATTATACATTTAAAAGGCACTATTTTCCTACATGTCTAAATATTTGAGGGTTTCTATATAATTGTCATCTTAGGAAAAAATACTGTGTTCCTCACAAATTCTTAATCTCTATATTGTTTATCTGTTTACCTAGATAGATGATAGATGGATGGATGGATAGATAGATTAGATTGATTGATCGATTGATAGATAGATGCCATTTGTATTAGTTACCAAACCATTTCAGAACCTAGTGGCTTGAAATAACAATCATATCTTATTTGTCTGGAGTCTACACGTGGCCTGGGTTATTCTGCTGATTAAGACCTAGGCACAGCAGGGCTCACTTAAGAGTCTCCTGCCTGGTGTGGGCCATCTAGGGTGGTTTTGGTGATCTTAGCAGAAGTTTCTCTCATGTCTGGACTGTGGCTGTACTGAGCCAACTCAGCTCTGATTCACATATTCCTCATCCTCCAGCATGCTGGGCGCAGACATGTTCTCATAGGGAAGGCAGGGAATCATGAGGGAAAGTAGAAATGCACAAATGCTTTTTCAAGCCTCTTCTTTTTTTAACTCATTTTTTAAATTTCAATTTTTTATTTAAATTCTAGTTAGTTAACATATATGGTAAAATTGGTTTCAGGTATAGAATTTAGTGATTCATCACTTACCTATAACACCCAGTGCTCATCACAAGTGCCCTCCTTAATACGCATCATCCATTTAGCCCATCCTGCTCACCTCCCTCCATTAACCCTCAGTTTGTTCTCTATAGTTAAGAGTCTCTTATAGTTTGCTTCTCTCTCTCTCTCTTTTTCCACTCCCCTTATATTCTTATGTTTTGTTTCTTAAACTCCACATATGAGTGAAATCATGTATTTGTCTTTCTCTAAGTGACTTATTTCACTTAGCATAATACATTCTATCTCTATCCATGTCATTGCAAATGGCAATATTTCATTCTTTTTGATGTCTGAGTAATATTTCTTTATATATATATATAACATCTTTTTTATCCATTCATCAGTGGTTGGACATTTGGACTCTTTCCATAATTTGGCTATTGTTGATAATGTTTTTCAAGCCTCTTCTTGCCCCATGTTTGCTAATGTCCAAAAGCAAGTCCCATAACCAAGCTTATGGTCAGTGTGGGAAGGCATTACCAAAATGGTAGGTATAGGAGAAAGAGAGAAAAGAATCTGTGAGCCTCAGTGGAGAAACCCATTATAACTAACTAGACACTCTTCCCACCTTATGATTTAAAAAAAAAAAATTAACATTTTTTTATTCATTTTCGAGAGACAGAGATAGAGCACAAGTGGGGGAGGGTCAGAGAGAGAGGGAGACCCAGAATCTGAAGGAGGCTCCAGGCTCCGAGCTGTCAGCACAGAGCCCAATGTGGGGCTCAAACTCACGAACCGTGAGATCGTGACCTGAGCTGAAGTCAGATGCTTAACCTACTGAGCCATCCAGGTGCCTCTTCCTACCTTATGATTTTTTATCACATCACCACTTCACACTTATCACTAGCTACCAGTAATGAAATAATAATAATATTTACTTTCCTACTTTATTTCCTGCCATGGGCTTCTCCTCTATCCTCATTGGAGTGTCAATTCCAGTGATGCTGTGCTGGCATTACCAGCTTGTAAGAATGAACTGTTACATTCCTGGGAATTCTGTGAACCAGTTGACATCACGTTGATAGCTTGAAATCAACCATGGCAGGAAAATTTACTCCATAGAAATTGGCATAAACTACAAAGCAGATCTTTGATTTGGAGAGAGGAGCATAAGAAGCACTGATCATGCTTTCCATACAAGCGGTAGCTTGTCTGCCCTTTTCCTCATTTCTTCAGCATATAACGTAAAATCTTTCTGTATTAATGCTCAGTAAATATTTGTTGAATAAGAGAATGAATTTATTCATTCATAGACAAGTAACTGAATGAGTGAATAAATGTCACATAGCCAATCAGTAGCAAATGGATCTAGATCACAGGCTTTCTGATTTTTGATCCGCTGACATCGAGACTCTCTACCTACCTAACACTAAAGTGGGGTTCAACTTGACCCAATGCAGCCCTCCATGTATGTAGCTATGATAACCTCCTTTTTCCCAGATCTTGACCTTATAGACCTGGGTGATATAACTTGTATTCACTCAACTACCTGCAACTACCCTGCCACCCCATCCTAGGCCATCGTATGTGATGATGTATGTTCTGCTCACCCTGCCACTCTAGCCTGGGCAAATTCTGGATTCCTTCTAATTTATTCTCATTTTGTTGGGGGCTATTTAAGTTCACATTTCCACAGGAGACTCAATACCTAATGATCTCCTAAATACAACTTGAATTCTTCCATGCTTTCCATCTCCACTGACAACGCCCCAGTTCCAGCCACTGTTATCTCTTACCAGGACTGTTGCAGTACCCTCCTAACTGATTCCATCTCATCCACTATTGCCCACATCCATCCATTCACTACTTTGGAGCCAGAGTGATCATGTCACACTCCTAGCTGCCACCCTGACTCCCACTCACCCCCAACTAACCCACTTAGATTTCTCAGATTTCCTCTTGCTCTTAGGATAAAGTCAGCTCTCTCTAAGATGGCCAGCAAAGCCTGCATACCTTGACCCCTACCTACCTCTGTAGCTCTCGAACTGGACTCTTTTTGTTCCAGTCACTGGAGACTTCTTTCAGGCTCATATCTTGCAATCCTCCTCCCCTCACAGGCTTTTTACACATGCTATTCTCTCTTTGTTTAATCCTCTCCCTCTTTGGCCCAGATTTTCCTCCTGTGATCTGGATCCTTATATTCATCTGCTTACTGGACACTACTTCTGGGGAAGATTTTGGCATCTAAAAATTCACCAAATGTCCTCCTGCTCCTCTAGTCCTAACTGTGGCTAACTGTGTACCTCTCCCTCTGGTTACCTCTTCCACGCCCACCTTGGTTAACTGGGACTCCCTCTGTCTCCTGGGCCAGAAATCTGGCAGTCACCTTAGAGCCTGCCCTCATCATCACTTCTCAAGCTAGTCAGTTATCAAGACCTGTCAATTTTGATTCTTTAAAAGCTCTTTAATATCTCTTCCACCACCACTGTTACTTTCTAAGTTCCAATTCTTTCATCTCTCACCTAGGCTACTGCAATATTCTCCTAACATGACCCCCTCTCCCCAACTTAAGCTTCATCCAGTCCATGCCCTACTCAGCAGCAAGAGTGATCTTTAATTATAAATCTGGTCACATTATTCCCCTTGTATTAAATTTATTTTAATTTATTAAATTATTTTAATGATGTTCGATTGTTGCAGTCACTTTATTTATTTTTAAGTATATTTATTTGGCGGGGGGGAGAGGGAGAGAGAGAGAATCTCAAGCAGGCTCTGCACGGTCAGCACAGAGCCTGATGTGGGGCTAGAACTCGTGAACCATGAGGTCATGACCTGAGCCAAAATCAAGAGTTGGACACGCTTAATCCACTGAACCACCCAGGTGCCCCATTGTTGCAATAATTTTCAAACTCTGTTTTATTTTGTCAGTTATAGGGAGGCACTTTTCACTTTTGATAGCTTCTGGAGAAAGTGGTAAACAACAGGAATTAATCATTTTTTAAATGATTTGGGAGAAAACACCCATAAAACCAGTTAGACATGGGGTGTTTTAGAAGTCTATGACAATCAATTCAATTTCTTGAATTCTTACTGGTTCATTTTAGCTTCTCTCTATATTGATTATGTTTGCTGTTACTCTCCTAAGAAATTGTTCATTCCATCTAGATATTCAAATTAATAGGCATAGAGTAGTTCATAACATTCTTCTTTATTTTAAATTTCTGTTTCATATATAGTCTTTGTCCTTTACTTTATGGATTTGTGTATTTGCTAATTCCAGCTCCCCCCCAGTCAGTCTTGCCGGACATCTATCTTTCTTATGGAGCTTTTCAAAGAGCTAGATTTTGGGTTTGCTTAATTATTGCCATTTGCTGTTATTTCTATTGTTCAAAAGTTCACAGATTCCTGTCATTATTTTAATATTTCATGTGTCTTTGGATTATTGGATTTTCTCTCCTGCTATTTTTCATATTCTTTATTTGTATGTTTAGATCATTTTTTTTTTTTTTACCCACTTTGGTTTCTTGATGTAAGTATTAAAGGCTTATATAGGGGAAGGTATGGGGGAAGGTGTGTAGAGCTTCCGTGCCCTCTCTTGGGTCTCCGCCCCCAGCACCTCCATGTGTTTACGAACGTGGAAGATCTCCAAATTACTTCCTTTAGGGTTTTATGGAGGCTTCATTACACAGGGATGATTGATTAGGTCATTGGCCATTGGTGATTATGTCATCTCCAGTCTCAAGTGGGGCTGAAAGCTCCAACCCTCGAATCATATACCTGGTTCCCTTGGCAACCAGCCCCCATCCTGAGGTTATCCTGGAGCTCCCAGCCACTGGTGCTCTCATTAGATGCTTGAGATTTTGGAAATCCCAAGTGTTTTAAGGAGCTATGTGCCAGGAAATGGAGTAGGGTCCAAATACTTAGTTCTTACTATGTCACAGGCATTTCATTGCCATTTATTTCTAGTTTCTTAATTTAGAGGTATCACAGAGTAGGGAGGTTGGAGTGTATGAGCTGACCTCTTAAATCTCTGAATATTGTCAAAGAAGGAATTCCTCTCGAGGCAAATTCCATGAGAACAAAACAAAAATATCTTAAGAAATAAGAAAATCTAAAATGCCAACTTCTTTAACGTGTTTAAATGTAAATCATGTTTATTCTTAATCCTCATCCTTCATCCCAAAGAAGAAAAGAACCTTTGAATGAAGGAAGGATGACACACTAGTGACTTTATTTACACATTAACTGGACTGTTTTCTGGAAATATCACCTTGTTCTGGATACAAATCAGAGATGAAATTTTATGAGACTTAGTTTACATCTGTTGTTGTTAAATAAGAGAATTAAAACCTACTTTATCAAATAATATCATTAGCTATTTATTTTGATTACAGTAACCTTATCTGGTGTCATCTTATAAATGTCACGTTGTTTTTCTTGCATTAAAAAATTAAATTAAATTATGTCCTAGTTGTCAGATCAATTTGTTTTCAGCAGTTTGGCTATTCTTTTAAATTAAATACATAGAGACAATTTGATCATGATATTTAATGAAATTTAAGAAATTCTTTCTAATTTGTTGTACTTGAGTCTTATTTCATTATGCTCAAAAACAGAACACCCAAATATAACACACATATGTGAGTGCGCATGCACCTCTCCCCACAAGCATGAGTTTAAAGAAGTACCAGGCTTTCTGTCATACTCTTTGCTTTACAGATAATTTATATTTTAACTATGTTCAAAAATTACAAATTAAGAAATAGAAGCAGCCTATTGATATATTATCTTGTTTTTATAATTTATCATAAAATTAATAAATTTTGCATCATGTTTTCTGTAATATGCCTTACCAGATGCATCATGTAAGATGAATATTTCAATATGCATTGTAACCTATTTGTATAGAAAAATGATGTCTCACTTTTTTCTGATAGATAAGATGTATTTGGTTGATGAATTTAAAAATGAAGCTTGGCTTAGTCAATGGAGTCACTCAGGGGACTTTTCCATGATTTGATCTGTAGTTCCGAGATTTTGATAAAAAATAAAAATGTATGTAAGGCATATAATACCGTAAGACATTTTATAAAAATATTTCATTCAAAAAGGTGTATGGAAATTAGCCATACTGTGATTTCCCAAAACTTTTCAAAATGTATCTCTATTTGAAAGAGTAATAAGACTTCTGATTTGATTAGATTTAGATATTAGATTAGTATTTGATTATTCTCGATAAAGCTTCTTTGTTATTCTTCCCAGAAATTAAGATATTGAACAGCTCTAGTGATTGGGATAGAAATCCTTTTGCAAGGGAGTTTCAGTCATGAACTTTCAGCAAACTTGAAGGAGGGGTTTGTCAAGTTCATGCCTGGTAGCTGATCACTAAAAGATTTTTATGAAGATAATGATTTTGCCACATATTTGGGAAGTTCAAGTAACCGAATGCCTTTGCTATAACAAAACTCCTTCAAATCCTATGTACTTGTTGATGAGAACAAGCTTACACAGTGTTGATATTTACAAAACAGAAGAATAGAAATAGAATCCACGATTAGGTCCATGTCCTTTGAGCAACAAATATTTGTGTTCATAAATATCTACAAATACCTAAATTGAGAAAAAAATCCCATTTATCTCATTAAGAGATACACTTGCAAAAAATTGGTTTTATGTTTAATGTTTATCAAAATTTATGATAGATTTATAACGCTTTTGTCAATTGTGAATTACCAATAATTGCTAAGTTATTCAACACATTTTTAAACATATTAATCTTTATGGTCATCAAGAATCAAAAAAAATTTCAACTTATTGTACATATTTTTGGTACTTAGAAGAATGTAGAATTTTTCCAAAATAAACAAATTACCTGTGGATAAAATCATATAAGGAGATCGTAATAAAAATTTGATTTCAACTAGTAAAAGAAATAATGTAAATTTTCTTTTTAAAGTTTATTTACTTTGAGAGAGAGAGAGAGAGGGAGAGAGAGAAAGAGAGAGAGAACACAAACAAGGGAGGAACAGAAAGAGAAGGAGACAGAGAAAATCCCAAGCAGTCTCCTTACTGTAAGTGCAGAGCCTGATGCGGGGCTCAAACTCACGAACCGTGAGATCATGACCTGAGCTGAAATCAAGAGTCAGATGCTTAACCGACTGAGCCATCCAGGTAAAATTTCTATCTAGCCCCTATAAATTTTCTATCACTGGAGAATTTCTTCTTTTTAATGGATGATTCTAAGTTTCAAAATGCCCTTTTTGTTTATATTCCTTTTGAATACTTAAAATATGATGTAACAGTATTAATATCTCATTGGATTGAACTTAAAATTTGTGAGGGGGTCTATAATTTTTCACAATTAGTTTTGGGATATGACAGCAAACACATTTCAAGACCATTGTGTCCAAATGTCACTTCTAGAGAAACAGGTTCATATGTGGGCAACACCAGGGCCACACAGCATCTCAGCCAAAATGTAGTAGGGATGTCTTGAAAATACCATGGGCCATGGTAGAAGTCCAGGCTAATATCTCAGAATAAACCTTCATCATAGCAGCTGCCAGCACACCTAAACTCTCCTCTCAACTTTCAATGCTCTTCCAATAAAACTCCAAACTCCTGAAATTCATGGCTCCTGCTATTAAAGAATATTGCAAAATTTTGCCTTTTTTGTGTCATGATAGAGTATTTTATAACAAGCTGTCTGAGGTTCACCTGATGTCCTAAGGAAGTGCGTGCAATAGAACTTTCTGTGATGATGGAAGTGTTCTATATCTGAGTTGCTCAGTATGGTGGCCACTAGCCACATGTATCTATTGAACACTTGAAACATGTGCAATTAAGGAACATAATTTTTAACTTTATGTAAGTTTAAGTAATTTAAAAAATTTTTTTTAAATTTAAAACCAAGTTAGTTAACATGGATATAATGTAATGTATTTAATTTAATTTAAATCCAAGTTAGTTAAGATGGATATAATGTAATAATGTGTAATAATGATTTCAGAAGTAGGATTTAGTGATCCATCTCTTACATAAAATACCTAGTGCTCATCCCAAGTGCCATCCCTAGTGCCCATGATTCATTTAGCCCACCCCCCACCCAAAATCCCTCCAGTAACTCTCTGTATTTAAAATCTCTTATGGTTTACTTCCCCCTCTGTTTTTATCTAAGTTTTGCTTCCCTTCCCCTATGTTCATCTGTTTTGTTTCTTAGATTCCACATATGAGTGAAATCTATGATATTTGTCTTTCTCTGACTGACTTCATTTGCTTAGCATAATACACTCTTAATTCCATCCATGTTGTTGCAAATGGCAAGATTTCATTCTTTTTGATCACTGAGTTATATTCCATTGTAATATATATATATATATATATATATATATATATACACCACATCTTAAGTTTAAGTAATTTAATTTCAAATTTAAATACCCAGATGTGACTTAGCCACCATCTTGGAAATAGCAACTTCGGCTAAATAATGTGCCTTTGTTTGATTTACTATTTACCAATGATTAGGGGCCAGACTCTCCAAAGTTAAATGTTAACTTCTAAAAAACTGATGAGTGGCAAATGATTTCTGTCCTGTCCTGTAAAATAGTTTTATTGCCTTGTAGTACATTAACCAGTTTTGTATTTAATTAACAATCTCATTTCAACGTTTTTGCTTTGACTGACAATATGTGCTTCAGTATTTGAACTCTCCTTTGAACCAGCATTACGATCCTGTTAGTACTGCCATTAATGAGTTTCTGCTATTAATCGACATATATTTCCTATATATTTGTGAGAAAGTATTACTTTTGAAGTTTTTGAAAATTATATTCTGATGCTGCTTCCCATCTGACTGAATTTACTGTTTGAGTTTATCTATCCTCAGATTTTGCTCCTGATATGATCTGGAAGCACCCACTAATTACTTAGCTCTGTTTCCAAACCCAATTCCTATTTGTATTTGCTAGAGGAAAGAATATATGAATTTCAGCAGTGGAGTAAAATCAGCTCTGCCATTTAGATCGCTACATAACCTGGGCAAAACTATTATGGGAAACATAATAGGAACTACCCAATAAGGTTGCTGTGAGGAACAAATGAAACATCATAGAAATAAACTCAGTATAGTGCTGAAAAATCGTCAGAGTTCAATTAAAACCAGTAGCTTCCCTTGGTTTGGTGTCTAGCCCTACCCCTTTTTTTTCCATATTTATTGGCATTTCCTTTGCAAGATCTTCCATTCTGGAAGCTTTCTGCTGTTCCCACCCTTTGCTGTAGGACATTCACTGAAGCCCCTTGTTGTGGGTTTAATTGTGTCCCGCCCCTCCAAATTCTTATGTTAAAGTATTACCCCTGCCCAATACTTCCAAATGTGACTGTATTTGGAGACAGGGTCTTTAACAAGGTAACTAATTTAAAATGAGGCCATGAAGGTGGGCCCTAATCCAACATGAGTGATATCATAAGAATAGATTAGGACATAGACATGTACAGAGAGGGAAGACCATGGGAAGACCCAGGGAGAAGATGACCATTTACAAGCCCAGGAGAATGGCCTCAGAAGAAACCAATCCTGTTGACACCTCAATCTTAGACTTCCAGCTTTCAGGACAATGAGAAAATAAATTTCTGTTATTTAAGCCACCCAGTCTGTGGGTGCCGAAGAAAACAAATAAAGCCATTTAAAAATTGAACATCTACAATCTCAGAAATTATAGAAGTCCCTCTTTGGAAATGACTTTAATCTTTAGTTAGTGATTAACACTTTAGCATAGATGAAGGTCAAACACTGAAGTGAGAAACTGGGGACACCAGACTGAGGACTTTGGTATCTAAAGTTAATGAGGAACTGCCATTTGTTTAGGAGAAGTATCAAAGAAAGGGAGAAGGCATGTGAGTACAAAATATATCTTTGTAACAAATAAGGGCTGGACCAGCATATCAACTCAACAACTGAGGGATTTTTTCATAAACTATTACATCAGTTAACTATGGCTAAGTAACAATTATTCAAAAATTGATAGCTTACAACAACAGCTCTTTGTTATTTTTTTAAATTTTTTTAATGTTTTATTTTTTGAATGTGTGTGTGTGTGTGTGTGTGTGTGTGAGTGGGGGAAGGGAGGAGAGAGACGGGTACAGAGGATTCAAAGTGAGCTCTGCATTGACAGGAGTGAACCCAATGTGGGGCTCAAACTCAAGAACTGCGAAATCATGACCTTAGCTAAAGTCAGACGCTCAACCGACTGAGCCACCCAGGCGCCCCTAGCTCTTTGTTATTTCTAATGCATCTACAGATTAACTAGTTGGTTCTTAAGATCTGGGTTGGGTCCTTCGCAGCAACCTGGTTCACTGGTTGGTCAGTGTGAGCTGACTGATCTAGAATAGCTTCGACCTGGAAAATTCAGCTCTCTTTCATATGGTCTCTCATCTTCTGACAAGTTAGCTCAGGCTTACTCTCCTGGTGGTAACCCGGAACCCAAAGTAAGAATGCATTAGAGCAAAGCCTCTTGAGGCCCATGCTCAGAACTGATACAATATCAATTTTGCCTCATTCTATTGGCCAAAGCTAATCCCAAGGCCAGGCCTGAGTCAGTAGGTGGGGAAGTCTCTTGGTGGGAGGAGTGGCAATATCAGCCTAGAAATATAAGTATACTTAGGAAGGGGCAGAGAATTGGAACCATTTCTATACAGTAGCCCCCCTTATCCGCTGTTTCATTTTTTGCGGTTTCAGTTACCTGTGGTCAACCACGGGCCAGAAGTAAAATGACCCTCCTTCTGACCTATTGTCAGAAGGTCAATGGTATAATGCTACGTCACAATGTCAGCATCATTCACCTTACTTCAACGCATTATGTAGGCATTTTATCATTGAATATCATCATCATGAGTATAATACAATAAGATACTTTGAGAGAGGCCATGTTCACATAACTTTTATTATAGTATGTTATGATTGTTGTAATTAATTATTGCCATTAATCTCTCACTCTGCCAAATTTATAAATTAAACTTTATCACAGGTATGTATGTATAGGAAGAAACGGAGTATAGATAGGGTTCAGTACTATCTGTGGTTTTGGGCATCCACTGGGGGTCTTGGAATGTACCCCTGCCCCCAGATAAGGGGGAACTGCTGAAATATGCTAAACTATAAGTCTAGTTTAAATTATATTTTGATGTTTCTGGAACTTTTCACTTTACTTTTGCATGAGTGCTTTCTCAGGATATCTTTATATATCCTCAGAGCAAAATGTGCATCAAAAGATGCAGAATGTGGAAAATTAACAATTACATGGGTTGCATTCTCATTCTTTTCAATATTCACCTAATGCAAACAGTTATTTTAAGTACAAAATAATCACAAGAGACAGTTTCTGCTTTTAGGGCTCTTCCAATATTAACTAATGGGCCATCCAGATTTCCAAGCACACCCTCTCTACGGGGAATATATTTGTGCATTGGCTCCTCCTACATGCTGCTCAGTGCACTACTGTCTCCCATCACTATTCCTTCTTCCTCTTTCCTCAGAAGTACCATCCCTCTTCCAGGACACTAACTGTTCTCTTTGAACAGCACACTTGCATCTTCTCTGAGACTTAGCACCTTCTGTTACTTAACAATGGTCACCAAGTGTTATATGAAGTAATCAGCAGTTACACAATAAAAGGTATGAATATTCAAAATCAGAAATATTCAAAATTCATACAACTGTTTTCAAATGATATGACTTCATTCCTGCAACAAATAAGAAACTCAGCTAAAAACACTAACAGCTCAGAAATCTCAGTTAAATGGATAGATACATGATAAACATATATAAGATTTATGTGTGGTGTGTGTAATAACACCACTTCTGGTTGGACACTCCTCTCCATCAAATTTTCATAGACATTGGAAACAATTATGTATCAGTTTAGTCAATACTATTTATTAATCAATTGTTATATTTAATTATTGAATTTTGACCTCTTAATGTATTCCAGACTGTGAGAATTTAATTAAATGTCTTGTTACACATGAGGTCTTGTCAATATTTCTTAAATTTCTTATATTGTCTTAGGACTGATAGTTCACATACACATATTCATGACTCATGGTTTTAACATAAGACAAAATTGTCTCATTCTATAATTTTTAGCATTAATTCTACTTTTCAGATATTAAGATTCCATTGTTTGCTTTTCTCAATATATATTTATCCACCTGTTTGCATCTATTAACACAACATTTCAACATTACCATCCTTAGTAAATATCTTTTTTTAATGTTTATTTTTGAGAGAAAGTGAGTGGGGGAGGGGCAGAGAGAGAGGGAGACAGAGAATTCCAAGCAGGCTCCAAGCTGTCAGCACAGAGCCTGATGTGGGGCTCAAACTCACAAACCATGAGACCATGACCTGAGCTGAAATCAAGAATCAGACGTTTAACTGACTGAACCACACAGGCGCCCCTTTAGTAAATATCTTAATTTTAGATTAAAGCGGAAAAAATCACCTTTTCAATATATATATATATATATTGTATATATTGAATATATTTCTATATATATATATAGAAATTGATAAAATATAGTACCCATTCCACCATCCCATCTCTTTCTCTCCCTCTCTTTCTGTCTCTCTGTCTCTCTCTATCTCTCACTCTTTCTCACATACACAACTATTAACCAACTAGAAGTAGAGGAAGTTATTTGAGAAAGGGTACTTCCAGAAAAACATAATAATTATTACATGCTAGCTGTGAAAACTTTAAAATTTATTCAGTAGAATAAATTCTTACAGTCTTAGTGACCATTTATACTTTTACAAAGCTTTATATAGATTTCCAGTTATCTTACAACATATGAAAGAGGAAGTGAGCCCTGACTCTAGTCCTAAAAGCAAGGTTAGAGTGGAGGACAGGTGGATGGGTCTAAAGGAAACCGAGCTCCACCCCGCAAAAAACAAATAATCCAGTTAAGAAATGGGCAGAAGACATGAACAGACGTTTTTCCAAAGAAGACATCTAGATGGCTAATAGACACATGAAAAGATGCACAACATCACTCATCATCAGGGAAATACAAATCAAAACCATGATGATATATCACCTTACACCTGTCAGAATGGCTAAAATTAACAACACAAGAAAAAAACAGGTGTTGAGCATGTGTAGAAAGGAGAACCCTCTTACGCTCTTGGTGGGAATGCAAACTGGTGCAGACACTGTGGAAAACAGTATGGAGGTTCCTCAAAAAGTTAAAAATAGAACGATCCTAATAGTAGGTATTTACCCAAAGGATACAAAAATACTGATTTGAAGGGATACATACACCCTGAAGTTTATAGCAGCATTATCAACAATAGTCAAACAATGGAAGGAGCCCAAATGTCCATCAACTGATGACTGATGAATGGATAAAGAGGTTGTGGTAAATATAGATAGATAGATAGATAGATAGATAGAGTAATAGAACATTATTCAGCCCTCAAAAAGAATGAAATCTTGCCATTTGCAATGATATGGCTAGGGAGTATTATGCTAAGTGAAATAAATCAGTCAGAGAAAGACAAATACCATATGATGCCACTCATATGTGGAATTTAAGAAACAAAACAAATAAACATGGGGGGGGGGAGGAGGGGAAGCCAAGAAATAGACTCTTGACTGTAGAGAACAAACTGATGGTGACCAGAAGGGAGATGGGTGGGAGGATGGGTTAGACAAGTGATGAAGATTAAGGAGGGTACTTGTCATGATGAGCACCAATGTATGGACGTGTTGAATCACTATATCATACATCTGAAACTAAATATTACACTGTATGTTAACTGGAATTTAAATAAAAACTTGGAAAAAAGCACAATGAAGAAAATTATCCAGCAGGGGAAAACAAGAGGCCTCTAGAAAAAGCAGAAATTTAGCTAAGAAGTACTTGAAAGGTGATTCAGACCTACTGAAAGAAACTATTTGAGTCTATGTGAACTAAGAGACAAAACATACAGAAGCAAAACTCCAGAAGAGCCATGGCATATTTCAGGTGTGGAGAATGATTTTTTTTTTCAGTCAAGGTTAGCCTAAGACAATAGATTAGAACATGTAACGAGCTACAATTCCTGGAGACTGTGAGCCATGTCTGATTTTCATGAAGGGCCACCTGAGTCAATAATTACAGTACTTCCTGAGAAGTAGTTCATGGACCATTTTCTTCATGAAGAGATGAAGATAACAAATGTTAGCACAACAGACTTATAGAACTTTCAAAGTACCTTAAAATAAATAAAAATTGTCAAATATGAACAAAAAATTAAAGCAGCAAATATCTTTTGGGGGAGTAAAAATCAAGGTTTGAAATAAATATTTCTCTGAGGAAGAGAATATATAAAGGTTCTGACCAGAATTCTTAAAAAATATATCAAATAATAAATGAAATATTGCTAGAAAGTGTAATTGTGTTGGGGAAGTTAGTATAAAATATGAAAGTGAACACCTAAAGGAAACAAAACCAAACAGAACAAGGCACTGGAAATATGAAACAAATATTTTCAAGGGGTTTTTGTAAAACTTTCAAAGTGGAAAAAAAAGGCTTAATGAAGTTAAATTCAGCAAAGAGAAGTCTGACATCTAGCAGGTTCATGAGAAAAAAAAAAAAAAACCCTCAAGACCTAAGGAGAGCATGGAGCAGTTACTCCAGAAAGCAGAATATCAGAATAAAATGTAGCTGAGAGAACCAATCAAATCAGTTCATTACAAAATTCAGAAACACCTCCAGGAAATGCTTGTTTACAAAAAAAACAGATTTGAAGTTTTGAATAATTGCACTGGGCAGCTGAAATAATGGGTAACTCACCAGAGTGAGAAGATAAAATAAATCAGAGATGACAGATGATATATATCTCCTGGCTATAATCTTTGCTAACAATAGCTGGAAAAGATTGAGGCCATTTCCTATCCAAATTGAGTGATGAGGTGACAACCCGGCATGGGCTGGAAGAACAAATAAAGAACGTGAGATTTGTTCACGGTGTTGAGCAAAGTTCTACTGGAAAATGAACGCAAAACCTTGCAGGCCAGGGTAGGGATCCCGAAAGCACATAAAGAGGTGGATCTGTAAAAGAAGCTGATTTACAAAGAGAATAAATGAGGGAAGAAAGAGCAAAAGCAACCAGCTGCAGAGGAGATGAAAACCTACAGGCAGGGAATTTAAGAAATGGAAGAAGAATTATAGAAAATGGAAATATGCATATTGCAATTCATGATAGGAAATTTGCTTAAGATCGAAATTAGGGTGCGCTGGCCTGGCTCATTTGTTAGAATGTGCAACTCTTGATCTCAGGGTCATATGTTTGAGCCCCACATGAGGCATGGGGCCTACTTAAAAAATCAAAATTAATACCATTATGTTAAAATAAAGGATGCTTCTAAACCAGGGACTCTAAAACCAAATCCAGGAAAATTTGAACCTGAAACAACCCAAAAGAACTAAATTAGTGGGCAAACTATATTGTGCCATAGAATCACCTAGATGGCTTGTTGAAACAAAGATGGCTGCAGCGCTTTCCTGAGTTTCTGATTCAGTAGATCTGGGGTGAGGCCTGAAAATTTGCTGAAGCAAGTTCTCTGGTTATGGTGATGATGCTGGTCTTAGGACAGTGTTTTGAGAACTACAGCTCTAAACAAATTTTGGACGCCTCTTAGAATTGCCTCAGCTCCTTGCAGACCTCATCAATTAGAATCTCTCGGGGCGCCTGGGTGGCTCAGTTGGTTAAACGTCCGACTTTGGCTCAGGTCATGATCTCATGGTTTGTGAGTTCGAGCCCCGCGTTGGGCTCTGTGCTGACAGCTCAGAGCCTGGAGCCTCCTTCAGATTCTGTGTCTCCCCCTCTCTCTACCCCTCCCATGCTCATGTTCTGTCTCTCTCTGTCTATCAATAATAAATAAAAACGTTAAAAAAATTTTTTTAAAAGAATCTCTGTGTTGGGAGCTCAGGCATTGGTATTTTTGGAAGGATCTCAGATGATTCCAACACAATCAAGGTTGAGAACCACCGCAGTTAATCAAGGTGGTTCTTTTGACCAGTTCACTGAAATTAGCAACATATTACCTCTACCAAGTCTTAGGGAGTTATTTGATTTATCAATGGAATAGTAACTGCCTCTGTTTGGGTTCTAATGAAGCTTCATTGAGAAACCTAAGGAACCACTTTGATGATAGCTCCTGAGTATGATTCTGGTGCCAGAGGCTGCCACCACCCCTTCCACCCTCTCCACGTCCAAACAGGAGAATGCCCACCACCCTCCAGTCTATTTGGACCTCTACCTGAACCCTGGGGGATTCACCTGCTTTTGCTCTTCCTTCCACCTCTGGTTTTTCCGGACCTAAGTAAATTACCCGGGCTTTCACCCAGAATAAGGAACTTGCCTTCTGACTCTGTGAGGGTAGACTTGGGCACTCAAGTTGAAAAGTATTCAGATTCTCTTGGTTCAACAGAGAGCATCTTATCTGGTCTCAGATCAACACCTCTCCCTTTATCTCCTAACCCAATCCAAGTGGCTCTTTATTTCTAGCTTTTGCAAGATCTTTTTCAGCATCAAGTGTATTGCATTCCCACCACTTGTGTATACACACACATTTTCTGCTCACGGCAGTGCAAAAGACAATTAGAAGTTTATTCTACTGTGTTCCTGAGTAATATTTCATTATTTGAAAATAACATAATCACTTTATCCATTTCATGTTGCTAGACATTTGGGTTATTTTCAGGTTTTAGCTATTTTCAATAAAATTCTATGAAGATTCCTGTGCAAGTATTTTTGTGGATATATGTTTTCATTTCTCTTGAGTGCATTTTCTCCCAGGAGGGCAATTCCTGTATTATAAACATAGTGTTTAACTTTATAAAAGACTTTTGTTGAAGTTAATTATACCATTTTACGCTCCAAGCAGCAGTGTATGAGCATTCCAATAGCTCTGGGTCCTCATCAGCATGTGGCCAGTTGCTTTCATTTTAACCATACTAGGGTGCTTGGGTGATAACATTTAATATTTTTGCAGAATTCTTTTTCAAGGTATGTAGACCTGAAATTATCCGTATTTGAGTCAAGTTATTTAATTCTGAGGTCTGTATTTACTGTTTTTAAAGTTTACTTTAGATGGAAATCATCTTTTGAGATTTAGTCTCCTATGATATGACTGGACTAATTTTTTTTGTTTTTATTTATTTTTTTGAAGGAGAGAAAGCATGTGCCTGCATGCATGCGTGCAAGGGGGGAAACAACAGAGAGAGAGAGGGAGAGAGAAAATCCCAAGCAGGCTCCACACTGTCAGAGCAGAGCCGGATGTGGGGCTTGAACCCATGAACTGTGAGATCACGGCCTGAGCCAAAACCCATAGTTGGATGCTTGACTGACTCAGCCACCCAGGTGCACCTGGACTAGTTTATTTTTAATTATTGAAACCATGTAATTTTATTTAAAGTTTATTTATTTTGAGAGAGAGTGCACAAGTGGGTGAGGGGCCAAATGAGACAGGGAGAGAGAATCTTAAGCAGATTCTATGCCCAACACGGGGACTTGATCTAATGACTGAGAGATACGACTTGAGCTGATACCAAGAGTCGAATGCTTAATAGACTGAGCCACCCAGGTGTGCCTCAATCATGTAATTTTAAATGGTTTACAAGGTTATGGAAATAAATAAATACATTTTAAATAAAAATAATTTAAATTTCCAGAAAAGAAATATGGGCTAGAAGAGAAATTTGGAATATGGAGTGTAGGTGGCCTTGCTTTAAGCTTAGAACTTAAGTAGGAAACTGAAGGAAGATTAAGAAAGGAAGGTTATGATATTCTAGATCAGTATTTAATAAACCACTATTCTGAGACTAGCTTGCAGGTTTTCCATGAGCATTTAATACACAATTCAAGTATAGCTTCTTCTGCATCAAAACAAAATGGAATATTCTTAATAGACTAATATATAAATTGCTTCCATTTGATTTTGAAATATATTCTTTTGATTTTTTTATTGTTTTTTTTAAGTTTTTTGGAGTGATTTCAATCTAAAGACTTTCTTCATAGGTGTTTTGCATAAAACAATTACTCAAAATATTTGAGAAAAATATTTTTCTCAATACACTCAATACAGCAGTGATTCTCAAATTCCATGGATATGGGAACTTGGTAAAAATACAAATACAGGCCACCCTGTCTTCTTCAGGAAACTTACTTATGTGTCTTCTCCAGGTGATTCTGAGACCCACCAAAATTTACTAACCACTGCTTTACAGCACATTCCAGTGTGAGAGAGGTCACACTGAAAGAAAACAAAATAGGACTTAATTATGGTGCAGTTGTCAGCAGTGACCAAAAGGTGGCTCACTGGATCACAACACTGATTAGTGAACCGAGTTCATTTGCATATCAAGGCATTTCCAGAGAAATAAATAGTAAGTGGAAATAAATACTACAGTTATATCTCTAGAATAGTTCGAATGCCCCTCTTTTTAAATGTCTTTGAAAGTATGCTGCTTCAAGACAAACGTAGAAACTTGTATTCTTGAATCTGAAAATATTTCTTTAGACTTTATGTTAGGCTGCACTTCTTCCAAAGAAAAATTTAGTTCTGCCAAGATAAAGTGATCAAGGAAAGGCTCCATCCATTACACTGCACTTGACTTCACTGAAAGGTCAGGAGGCAATTCATTCTGCTCTGGTTTGGGCTTACTATGGCAGAGATCCTTAAAGGTTCACACTGGGAATTACTTCAAAGACGAAAAGTCTGCCTCTTAGGCCAGGTTTTAATTACTGCTGATCAACTGCAGTGATCCTGGCTGCAAAGCTGGCTTGCTTTGAGTTTACTGGGGGAAAAATGCTGTGTGGAACTGTACAGAGTGTTCTCTCTGGGTGACGGCTAGGCAAGGATTACAACTTCACTTAAATGTCCCCCGTCAAGGTGACACGTTCCAAAGCAGGCAGTGATTTCCCAGATCTGTGCTTATCAGTAGAGTTTAAATGCCCAGATCAACTTGGAATTGTTTTTTCGTGCTCACAATTTTCAGATAAAGGGCTCCAAATAAGCCTGAGGAATAGACTTCATTTATTCACTGATCCATTGGTAAACATTTATCTGGCCTCTTTGTTCCAGATAATGAGTAAGGCCTGAGAATTAAGACATAAAAGAGGAGCACCTGGATGGCTCAGTTAGTTAAGTGTCTGACTCTTGATTTCAGCTCAAGTCATGATCTCACTGTTTATGAGATCAAGCCCCGCATCAGGCTCTGCGCTGACAGTGCGAAGCCTGCTTGGGATCTCTCTCTCCCTCTGTCTCTGCCCTTCCCCCACTTGATCCCCTCCCTCTCTTTCAAAATAAATAAATCAACATTTTTTTTAAAAACACATAAAGATATTGTTCAGACTTGGAGGTGGACAAGTGGTCAACTTGCTCTAGTTGTGTGATACTCATCCCCATGCAGTTGATGGTTGGATGCCTGCTGCTTTCACTGCAACACCCTTGTTGCCCAGCACAATGCCTGGACCATGGCATGTACTTAATAAATATTTTCTCAGTTATGTGGCTAATATGGTGATAGAAGTTATCATAGCTACTAAGAGAGCACAATGGACAGTTACATAAGTCGAATGAGGGAGAAAAACCTTTGGAGAACCTCCTTTGAGTTGGTTTCCTTTGATTGGGTATGTTTACTATGAACGTGTACAGTTGGGGTTTTATAGTGGAACTGGCATTACCTTGTTCACCTTCCGTCAGCACCCCTATGTTACAGGTAATTTCCATGGAACACCTAAGACTCACCACCTGAAGGCTTTTCCCTTGAAATATGCCCAATTGCTGCCAGAAGTCACCCCCAAGAGTGGCCTTCAACCAGAGATTTCTAGTAGTTGGTGGATAAACACACCAGCTTCCTGACTTTACAGGTGAGATACCTGTGAAGTTTTTCTACACTCTCAGTTCCTTAGTGGGCCGGAGTGTCTCTAATTGCCCACAGTGACAACTGCCTTAATGACATAACTTTTGCTAGATGCTTCCCATTCTCTGTCCCCTATTGGTGGTTCCTGGCATCAACTCCCAAATAAAACACACTCAAGTCCTTGTCTTAGGGTCTGTTTCTGGGAGAACTCAACCCAAGGATAAACATGAGCTGTCCATGTGCAGATGGGGGAAAGGTGGGAGAAGTGTTGGTGACATGTGCACAAACATGGAAGCATGAGGAAATCTGAGACTGAGTACTTACAGTTGATGGAGCATAAGGTGCAAGGCTGGCAGTGATGAGAAAGATCCTGCGCGCTAGTCAAAAAAAAATCTGCATTTGATTTGGAGGGCAGTGGGGATCCACTAAAATATGTATTTAAAAAAATTTTTTTAATGTTAATTCATTCTTGAGAGACAGAGTATGTGAGGGGGAGGAGCGCGCACACACACACACACACACACACACACAGAATCTGAAGTAGGCTTCAGGCCCTGAGCTGTCAGCACAGAGCCCGAAACGGGCTCGAACCACAAACTGTGAGATCACAACCTGAGCCAAAGTTGGACGCTTAACCGACTGAGCCACCCAGGTGCCCCTAAAATACATATTTTTTAAGTTAATTCATTTATTTGGAGAGAGAGAGAATGCACGTGAGTGGGGAGGGGCAGAGGGAGAGGGAGAGAGAGAGAATCCCAAGCAGGCTCCACACTGTCAGCGCAGAGCCTGACATGGAGCTCAGTCTCATGAACTGTGAGATCATGACCTGAGCTGAGATCAAGAGTGGATGATTGACCAACTGAGCCACCCAGGCACCCCCACTAAAATATTTTTAAAAGGAGGGCAAGGGAACATGTTATGGCCTACCTGTAAGATACGAGTGTATCTGCAGGTATGGATGAGGCTTCAAGAGTGAAGGAAATAGCCCAGGACAAGTGGGTACTGCTTTTAGAAGCTGATAACAATTACAAAGTCCTGTACATAAAAATGCACAACAACAGGTACACACAATTTGCTAAGGAATTTCCAGGTGTTCACTGACCCCCTTCATAGCATAGCCATGGACCTCCTCAAGGTTTCCAGAAGAGTGGTTGGGAACTCCAGGTGCTGAGTGAGAAGATAAGAGGGTTAAGGAATTGAAGCCCTGAGAACAATAACAGTAAATAGAGACAGGAATAAAGAAGGTAGAATAAGAAGCTGGCACTGGGACAGGAAATGACTCAAAGCAGAATTGTATAGGGAAAAAAACAGAAGATGCTCTTGGTTAAGCTACCTTTGAAAAGCAATAGATAACAGTAAGTACCACCCTCCAGTTCTTCCTGTTGTTGTTGTTCACTCAAATAGGAAGAAATAGTAATCATCAATCAGGAAATACTCCATGGCAGAAGATACAAGTCAAAAGCTTCCAGGTGAAATTCAGTTAATAAATGTATTGCTTGGTTCTGACCATGTTAGTTTGGTTTTCTTTCAGTTAGTCATCAACATTTTATTTTATTTTATTTTATTAAATTAAAAAAATTTTTAAACATTTACTTATTTTTGAGAGACAGAGAGAGCATGAGCAGAGAAGGGGCAGAGAGAGAGAGAGAGAGAGAGAGAGAGAGAGAGAGAGAGAGAATCCGAAGCAGCCTCTAGGCTCTGAGCCGTCAGCACAGAGCCCGACATGGGGCTTGAATTCACAAACCACAAGATCATGACCTGAGCCGAAGTCAGATGCTCAACTGACTGAGCCACCCAGGCACCCCCTATCATCAATATTTTTTAAAAAATGTTTACTTACTTATTTTGAGAGAGAGAGAGAGGGATAGTATGAGCAGGGGAGGGGCAGAGAGAGAGGAAGAGAGAGAATCCCAAGCAGGCTCTGCACTGTCAACACAGAGCCCAATAAGGGGCTTGAACTCACAAACCATGAGATCATGACCTGAATCAAAATCAAGAGTTGCACACTTAACCAACTGAGCCACCCAGGCCCCCCAGTCATCAACATTTAAAAATAAATTTCAGGGCACCTGGATGGCTCAGTAGGTTAAGTTTCTGACTTCAGCTCATGTTGGGCTCCTCACTGATGGTGCAGAACCTGCCTGGGATTCTCACCTTCTCCCTATCTCTCTGCCCCTCCCTCACTCATGCTTTCTCACTCTCTCAAAATAAATAAACTTAAAAAATAAAATTTATTTCTAGTTTTCTTGAAAAAAAATTAAAGAGAGGAGGGGGCCACGATGGTAGAATAGCATGGAAGTTTTCTGCTTCTCTCATTCCTGAAATGCAGCTAGATCAGCACCAAACCATTTTGCACACCTAGGAAATTGATCTGAGGATTAACACAATAATCTGCATAACTTGAGCCACAGAACTTGGTAGTACATGGTGCGGAGAGGTGAACGGGGGAAGAGAGAAGCCATGGAGGGTAGGGACCTGTTTTTGCAGAGAGAGGACAGAAAGGGAGGGAGAGAGTGGCACATCATGAAAGTACAGGAAAAGCACTCCCCTCAAAAGTAGCTAGAGAGAAAAAGACAGAATGGAAACACTCAGAAGAGACCAAACAAGAAATATGTTCCCCAAAATCATTGATGGGGAGAAAGGAGAGGGTTTCAATACCATTAGGACTCTGTATACAGGGGAGCACAGAGTTGGAATTCCATAGCTCAGTACCTGGCAGTGCTCTGGTGGAAAGGAACGGTGAATCCCCAGGAGCAGGCAGCTAGGTCTGAGGTTCGGGGGCCAAGGGCCACATGGGGAGAAGTGTTTCCCCTGCTTGGAGGGCATTGGGTAGAGGCCATAAGGCCTCTCCATAGGCAAAGGTACTGGTGGACCCCAGAGAACAGCCATGTTTGCTGGTATTGGAACAAAGATGCCAGAGTGTGGTGAAACTTGGCACCAGCTGTGTGTTGTGATTTGCCATAATCTCTGAACCGTGGCCACTGTGCGATTCCCCAGACATTTTCTGGAGCAAGCCAGCACCCGACCACAATCTCTGAACCTTGCTGCATCGCAATCATATGAACATTCTTTGGGACAAGCCAGCACCTGGCCATTGCTCAGTGAGACTCTCCCCCAGAAGGCTGGAGGAAGTCCAAGCCACAGGGTTCTTAGAACTGAGGGGTTTGGAAACACAGCCCCATCTGAGATAAAATTTGGGAGGGAAGTGCCGCCTGACAGGCTGATGGCTTGGACATGGACAGTGTAGAAGCAGAGAATGGATGGAAGCCAGAGACAAAGGAGGGGTGCTTGATTGTAGGTCGGTGAGAGTGCAGAGTTCCTGTGCCAGAAATGAGGAAACCACAGTTGCCATTTTCACCTCTCCCGTGTGCATGCACATATAACGCTCGTGCCATACCCATCCACCCCAGTAAGTTAAGCAGCACCACCTAGCAGATAACAGAGCCATTACACCAAACCCTGCCCAACTGAGGCCTTCTAGCACATGCCCTAGAGGACCACCACAAGTCTCTCTGCCTGATTAGTGTACAAACTATAGAGCACTTCATCGTTTGAGTTCTGGGGAAACTGCGTGTAACTTCATACAGGTTTCATTCTGCTTGCTGGTTCATCTATTTCTTTTCTTTTTTATTTTTCTTCTTTTTTTTTTCTTTTTCTTGGATACAGAAAGAGAAAAGTTTAATGGCCAACTAATCTTTGACAAAGCAGGAAATAATATACAATGGAATAAAGACAATCTCTTCAGCAAATGGTGTTGGGAAAACTAGACAGCAATATGTAGAAGAATGAACCTAGACCCCTTTCTTACACCATACACAAAAAAACTTCAAACTGGATGAAAGACCTACATGTAAGACAGGAAGCTATCAAAATCCTAGAGGAGAAAGCAGGCAAAAAACTCTTTGACTTCAGCTGCAGCAACTTCTTACTCAACATGTCTCTGGAGGCAAGGGAAACAAAAGCAAAAATGAACTATTGGGACCTCATCAAGATAAAAAGCTTCTGCACAGCGAAGGAAACAATCAGCAAAATGAAAAGGCAACTTACAGAAGGGGAGAAGATATTTGCAAATGACATATCAGATACAGGGTTAGTATCCAAAATCTATAAAGAACTTGTCAAACTCAACACCCAAAAACAAATAATCCAATGAAGAAATGGGCAAAAGACATGAATAGACACTTTTTCAAAGACATCCAAATGGCTAACAGATACATGAAAAAGTGCTCAACGTCACTCACCATCAGGAAAATACAAATCAAAATCACAATGAGATACCACCTCACACCTTCAGAATGGCTAAAATTAACAACTCAGGCAATGACAGATGGTGGCGAAGATACAGAGAAAGGGGAACCCCTCTGTACTGCTGGTGGGAATGGAAACTGGTGCAGCCACTATGAAAACAGTGTGGAGTTTCCTCAAATAATTAAAAATAGAACTACTCTATGACCTAGTAATTACAATATTAGGGATTTATCCAAAGGATACAGGTGTGCTGTTTCAAAGGGACACATGCACCCCAATGTGTATAGCAGTGCTATTAACAATAGCCAAAGTATGGAAAGAGTCCAAATGTCCATCGACTGATGAATGGACAAAGAAGTGGTATATATACACAATGGAATATTACTTGGAAATCAAAAAGAATGAAATCTTGCCATTTGCAACAATGTAGATGGAACTAGAGTGTATCGTGCTAAGCAAAATTAGTAAGAATAAGACAAAATCATATGACTTCACTTATATGTGGAATTTAAGATACCAAACAGATGAACAGAAGGGAAGGGAAGCGAAAATAATATAAAAACAGGGAGGGGGACAAAACATAAGAGAGTCTTAAATACAGAGAACAAATTAAGGGTTGCTGGAGGGGTTTTGGGTGGGGGGGATGGGCTAAATGGGCAAGGGGCATTAAGAAAGACACTTGTTGAGTTGAGCACTGGGTGTTATATGTAGGGGATGAATCACTGGATTCTACTCCTGAAATCATTATTGCAATATATACTAACTAACTTGGATGTAAATTTTTAAAAATAAAATAAAAACAAATAAATGGTGCATTTATAGTACTGAAAAAATATCAAAACATCTAGGCCAGTGTGTGTGTGTGCATGTAAATATGAAAATCCTGGTTGTCAGGTGTACAACACCAAAAGGGTCGCAGGGCACTCTTTAAATTATTGTGCTTTGATCACAAAACCCAGAGCTCTATTTTCTCCTGAGAAGCCATTAGTCATTCACAGGTTCAGTCAATTTTTCAAGAAATAATGTAATCATTCATACCTATTGGGAGTGGAACAAAGAAGAGCTTGAACACTAAAGGAAAATGAAAAGGGAATGGTAGAGAATACAACAGAAGGCAAGCAGGAAGTTTTCATGGACGAAAAAAAGAAAAGGGAATGTGGTGGGTGCTTTTAGATCATCACTGCGAAGCTGGTATACACATGGGCCAGTGCGCCCATATTTCAACTTCTCTAATAAGTATTGGTTGCATCTGGCTCATGGTTGCGTAGAATTGCCCTTAGTCACTGAGAGTTGCCTTCTAAGATAGCTTATAAATCTTTCTTCCTGGAGGAAAAGGACATCCTGTAGCCAACAACTGATAGACACAGAGGTACAAAAGACCAAGTGGCAGTGAATACACCTCGTGCTCTTGAACTCCTGTTGGGATCAGAGACCTGATTCCAGCTGAGACCATGTCCTTGCTTACTTCCCCCCACCCCGCCCCGTTCTAATTTTCTACTGAGAATTCTTCCTCAGGTAATTATGTGCTTTTGAATCCATGTCTCAGGCTCAGAATTCTAGGGAATTGTGACCATCATAAAACACAAAGATTAACAAAACCTTAATTACTACTTGTCTGCTTAACAGAGAATAGCAAAATATCAGCCTGTAAGGGTGCAATCAGATTTTGCAAAACTAAATCAGGGTACAATGATATAGTCATGGCACTTAGTGATTTATATGTTACAATTAAACTCAGAATTCAGTTTGTAGTTCTCTTTAGAGACTACAGTATACTATCCTAGAAGTATGCACATTTCCACATTGGAGGTGAGAAGTTATTAACTTTCATTCCAATGGTAAACATTGCCAGTCACCACAGGCTTTTGGGGGTCTTCCTGATGACAGAAAAGGTGGTTTCTGGTGGTTTGTGCTAGGCATATGGATTTCACTGCTAGAACAAAGCCAAGAAATAACTCCTTATTTCTAGAGAATAATTGGCCTACAGCTCATCTGGATTCTCATTTAGTCAGTAGATGAGAAAAATGAAATTGAGATGGGAAAAGCTACAAGATCCTGTCTTTAAACAGTAAGGACAGTCTTCCTGCCCTTGTGCAAATACTGTAGGAGCAGCCTCATTATCTTCCCTTCTAGTGCTTTCAAATCTCCTCCTACTTCTCTTTCCATGTCCACTTATTTTTCAGACCACATAACACTGTATGCAATGTTATGCCTTGCATTTAAAGAGGATTAGATGAATTAGGGTTGAAAATTTAGGAATATCAATATTTTGATCAAATAAATATCAGGATTACCTTGTCTGTTCCAGCTCCCGTTTCTTATATACTTGCATATCTGGGATAGACACCCACACTCCCATGCATTCTCATTCTTCACTTATTCAATTCTCTTCTCCAAGTTGCTTTAATAAGGCACAATCCCATTTGAGGAAGGAAGTAGCTGGGCTCCTGATGGAATGTCATCACATTCACATCAGAAGGAAAAAAAAAAAAGCAAGCCAGGTATTGTCCAGTTGGGATTGTTGGACAACAAATGCTCAGGCATGTCCACAAAAAGTTTTTTAAGTTGTCAAAAATAATGTAGAGACTTTTCATAAATGTATCAATAGTGTGTCACCAGGATATGTGTTCATTCTCAAACTGAAAACGTTATGTTGACAGCCATATTTGGAAAACAAGTGTTCATTGATTTGCTCTTTTACCCATTGCAGGTAGCTACCCCTATCCAGGTAACACTATCCTCCTTACTTATCTGACTTATTATTTGTTTGTTTATTGTTTGTTTTCTCCCCATACCCTCCTCCACCCCACAAGATTACAAATACCATAATATCAGGGGTGTTGTCTATTTTGTTCACCCTTCTGTCCCCAGCAACTAACTGACTCCTGGCGTATTACACTTGCTTAGTAAATATTCGCCAAATACATACTCAAAGAATAATGGCAACTTCAGATGTATGAATTGCAAATGCAAAAAAAAAATGTGGAGTGCAAAAATACCAATAAAAAAATAAAGATCTTGGCAAACAGTTCCAACATTTAAGAAACATCTTTATGACATTTTCTAACTGTTTAGGTGATGTCTTCTATCTGATGGATCTTCAAGGAACTTCTGCGAAGGGTTATTTTAATACAGAAAACATACATGTTTATTTATCTTAATAAGGTGTTCACTCTTGTGACCATACTGAGGGCATCGTATAATGTACACATCATTCAGTCAGGCCTAGAGGGTAGGAAGAAAATAGGAAATGCCTGACACATAGTGCATATTTGATTGTTAACTGACGTAGTTGTTATTGTTACTATCTTTGATCTCCCAGAGCTTAACATTTTCTAGGGGAGACACGTCAAGCATGGGAAATGTGTAAATGATGGTGAAATTCAGTAGAGGGTAATATCTCTAAATCAATAGGGCTGATGAGTATAGCAGGTACAAGGAGGAGCTGAGGAGTAGGAGATTTTAGCTGTGCCCTGCCAAGTACATGGGGTGGAAAAGAAAGAAATTAGGTGCCCTGAAATTTCTTCAAAAGCACTATTCCACAGGGGTGCCTGGGGGGCTCAGTCAGTTTAGCATTCGACTTTGGCTCAAGTCATGATATTGTGGTTTGTAAGTTCAAGCCCCATGTCGGGCTCTGTGCTGACAGCTCAGAGCCTAGAGTCTGCTTCCGGTTCTGTGTCTCCCTCTCTCTCTGCCCTCCTCCCACTTGCACTCTGCCTCTCTCTGTCTCTCAAAAATGAATAAATGTTAAAAAATGTTTAAAAAACCCACTTTTTTGCAAAAGCCTTTCTGTGCTTGTAATTTAGTTTGCTGAGGACAATTAACTAATATGTTGCCATTGATGGGAGTCATATTCTCATTTTAAGGCAGCTAGCAGCGACTTCATAGTGGGTGGGGAGGAAAGAATTTTTTTAATGTTTATTTATTTTTGAAAGAGAAAGAGAGAGGGGAGAGGGGCAGAGAGAGTGGGAGACACAGAATATGAAGTAAGCTCCAGGCTCCAAGCTGTCAGCACAGAGCCTGACACGGGGCTCAGACTCACCAACTGCAAGATCATGACCTGAGCTAAAGTCAGACCTTTAACCGACTGAGCCACCCAGGTGGACTGGAAACTGCTGTTTTGATACCAGGGTCTTTTCTGCTCTCCAAAAGAAGAAAAAAGACAATGAAAGAGCTTCACCCAAATGGAGAATTTCGTTATGGAAGGCAGGCATTGGAATGATTTCTGTAATTAAGAACCTGTAATAAACAACTGTGAGATATTCATACTTTGCTAAATGATCTAGAGGTAGCACGTGGTCCATGGACCAGCAGCAACAGCAACACCGATGGGCTGTTAGACATACAGATTCTCAATTTAAGAGTTACTGTTGTACAACACACTTCTGCTCTCAAGAAGTTAATATTTGGAGAGAAATAAAGCACAAGCCCATGAAAATGAGCAAAATGATGAACACATGCATTTCAGGTGATTCCAGAACAACCAGGAATTTGATATCAAACCTATTCGGACATTAAAACTATGAGCCAACTCAGAGAGAACTTCATTAAGACAGTTGTTTGTTTGCCTAATATGCCCACTTTTTTGTGAGAAGTACACCGTCTCCTTCTGGCAGCTTTTGGCACTTACCCCATCCACACTATCCTCATGTTGTAAACAAAGAAGGCAGCCCCTAGCCCTATTCATTTCACTCCTTGGGAGGAGCCTGTCTTTTGGGGAATATTCATTGATTATGAAGAGAAGTACCAGATCCTTGTTGATGACTTCGGCTTCCTTTATTTACTTTGTCTTCAATCTGAGTTACCATACCCTGTCCCTGCCCCAGCACCTACACCCACATTTGAGAACACAAACTGTTGTGTTGTCAAAGGAGACTCACAGTTATAGATCCTACCCAATCCAAAACTTACTAATAATTCAAAGGAAGCAGGTATCACTGGTCACTGGTGAAACATTCATTTCTCGGAGGACTGAAATACTGAGATACAGATCCCCGAATACTATGTTTGCCCCTCATTTCACTGAATTATGGTTTCATATTTAACAGAGAAGATTTTACATTGTTTCTGAGCAATGTGTATAGAGATACTACTCATACAGAGGGACTCATTTTCATTTTAGGAAAGCCCATTTTATACTCTGTTAATTATGGTCTATGGTACAACTTTCCATTCTTCAGTCATTCATGACCTATAAATCCACAAATTTCAGTTTTGTGAACAATAAGTAATCAAGAGAGACCAGGTATATCCCATGGAAAAAAATCATAGGTAAGGTCTCCCTGGTATTGTTCTACCAAAATACATTTGTATGTTTACCGGGAGGTCTTGTCTCCAAGTCCTTACCACATTTATACGAAGATTTGACTGAATTCATTACTTCTAGGTATCTCTGCTAAGGTACCTAGCAGATGGCCTGCTGTTTCCTGTCCATTAACAAAGCTGCTCAAACTCCTGTATTTTCCATTTATCACAGTCAGATTTGTCAGTAATCTAACCTAGAAATCAGCAGCCTATTCTCAACTCCATCATCTCCTTCTTCGTCCACATCCAATAAATAACTATGAACTATGTCCTATACCACTCTTTTTTTTTTACCTTAACTATTTATTTTTTTCTTTTTTTTTTTTAGCTTTATAGTTTATTGTCAGGTTGGTTTCCATATAACACCCAGTGCTCTTCCCCACAAGTGACCTCCACCATGACCATAACCCCCCATTCCTTTTCCCCCTCCCCCTTCTGCCCTCAGTTTGTTTTCAGTATTCAAGAGTCTCCAGTGCTTTGTCTCCCTCCATCTCCCTAACTCTTTTCCCTCCTTCCCCTCCCCATGGTCCTCTGTTAGGTTTCTCCTGTTAGACCTATGAGTGAAAACATATGGTATCTGTCCTTCTCTGCCTGACTTATTTTGCTTAGCATGACACCCTCGAGTTCCATCCACTTTGCTACGAATGGCCAGATTTCATTCTTTCTCATGGCCATGTAGTATTCCATTGTATAGATGAACCACATCTTCCTAATCCATTCATCAGTTGATGGACATTTAGGCTCCATGATTTGGCTATTGTTGAAAGTGCCGCTACGAACATTGGGGTACATGTGCCCCTGTGCATCAGCACTTCTGTATCCCTTGGGTAAATCCTCAGCAGTGCTATGGCTGGGTCATAGGGGAGTTTTACTGATAGTTTTTTGAGGAACCTCC
>CM053576.1:33907545-33930501 GCA_028646485.1 Cryptoprocta ferox | reverse complement strand
GTGGTTCCATACGAATTTTAGGATAGTTTGTTCTAGCTTTGAGAAGAATGCTGGTGCAATTTTAATTGGTATTGCATTGAATGTGTAGATTGCTTTGGGTAATAATGACATTTTAACGATGTTTATTCTTCCGATCCATGAGCATGGAATGCTTTTCCATTTCTTTGTGTCTTCTTCAATTTCTTTCATAAGTTTTCTAGAGTTTTCATCGTACAGGTCTTTTACATCTTTGGTTAGGTTTATTCCTAGGTATTTTATGGTTTTTCGTGTAATTGTGAATGGAATCAGTTTCTCGATGTCTCATTCTGTTGCTTCATTATTGGTGTATAAAAATGCAACCGATTTCTGTACGTTGGTTTTGTACCCTGCGACTATACCACTCTTGAATCCATTTTTCTTTTTTTTTTTTACTGCCACAGTCATTCAACCCTTCATAATTTCTTAGCTAAATATTGTAATCTCTTGGCTTTTCTGTCCACCTCTAATCTCTTCCCCTTCAAGTTTACTGTCAAAATGGTTTTCCAAGTGATCTTCCTAAAATATACATCTGATAAACTGTTCAAGAGCTTCAGTGATTCCTATATAGCTAGCTATAGCTGCATAAGAAACTAAGGGGCTGAATACAACCAAAAACCAAGGGGCTGAACACAGCAATTTGTTTGTATAGATCTCGAGGCCAACAATGAGCTGATCTTAGCTGGGCTTCTCATGTATCTGTGTGTCAGTTGGGGGTGTCCCTCTAAGCTAGCTTGACTGAGGTAACTTAGTTGGAGCACCTTCATTCCACTTGTCTCTCAATCTCCTCCTGGGCCCCACAGACTGATCTGAGTACCTCCTTATGGCAAATGTAGCAGCACAAAAGCACAAGCTCCATTATGCAAATCCATTCCACACCCCTGCTTGCATTATGTCCACAATCTTCTCAGAGTTAAAGATGTGACAGGTGACTCTCCCCATAAAGTCATATCAAAAAGTATATATATTTTTGTGTATTGGGGCCAATAATGTAAGCTACCATATCTTTTAATTTCCAAAGGATAAAATCCAGGCATGATGGTGATGTAGCCACTGCACATGAAAACTATGTCATTTCCATATTTCCCTCCCAGATGGTTGGCTACTCCTTCTTCAGAACTGCTTCTCTATGTTTATATGTCTACTTCTTTTTTTGAGAGAGAGAGAGAGAGAGAGAGATCTTAAAATCTTAAGCAGGTTCCACACCGTGTGGAGTCCATATGTCTAATTCTTAATACACATTTTGTAGTATATTTGCATTGCAGTCTCCTCAGCAAGACTAGGAACTTTTTGAGAACATTATTATGTTTCATGTATCTTTATATCCCTAGACTCTAGTATAGAACTAGGCTCTGAAGTTCTTTAATGAATCTTTGTTGAGTTGAATTGAGTAGAAATGAAAATACATTGCCTAGAGTTGGAACACAGTTCATGTTTTACACAATGTTTCTAGCATTTCTGAGAAATTCAGCCAGGTGTCTGAGTTGCTGATGAGATTCCTGGGGAGGAATCCCCAGACTCTGGGAGGTTAACTTATAAGAGGAAGGCAGATTCTCAGGTCCTAGAGAAATTTGGAAATCAGACTGTTTGCAATGAGAAGGAACAACAGGAGATTCAACAGTAGCAACTGGGGTGGAAATTGGAAATCTGGCTCCAAGAAAAAATTGCAGAGGCCTTGTATCATCTAGAGTTAGAGCAAGAAGGATTTTATTCTAAGCACCAGAGAGTTGTGAACACTTTAAATTTCTCTTTTGGAGGTCAAAATTTGTTCTAAGGACTGACAGTGGGGTCAAATGACCCTATTTCTGAGAAGAAAAGGCAAGTGGAGAAGACAAACTGATCATTTTCTGGCAATTCTTAGAGCTGTGATATTTATTAACCTTGTCATCAACCATAACATATGGTCTAGTGCCAGGAAATAAGATCAGAATCACAAAGCAATAAAGATGTTTGACTGGATGCTGAATGAATGTCTTGTTGGCCTAGGGGTGAAATATGATATACATGACATAGTGTGCCAATTCAGTGATAGAGAAAAGGGAAAATAGAACTTACAATAAAAGATTTTTTTCTACACACACACACACACACACTCTTCAAAAGAATTTTGATAAGATATCATATGGTAATATGGCCAGTCAGGCTTCCTAAATAGTATGTGCAAAAATAGAAAAGGAATCAAAGGGTTTATCAAACATCCTTTAAAGAGTCCAAATAAGTATCCTAAAAATATAAAAATGGATGAAAAGAAGTCTCAATCAGAGGAAAGTGCCAATGTGGATCATTTCTCATAACTAAAATAACAAAACAAATATAACAGTTTTTTTATAAAATATATCTGTTACAATATTTAACCAGTTCTATCTTATTTTTTAGTGCATTTCTAGTGGCACTTTTACTTCCTAAGACATAATAAGAAGCTAGCTGCTTTATTAGAATGAATTAATGTATTGAGATTATTAAAAAATCATTAAATCCTTCCTGTGAGAAAGTAGTTTTATAAGGGACAAGAGAAATAATTCACAGCTATTTTATAACTATAACATTGTAAACATTGTTCTACATGCTTTTCTAATTTTGTTTCCTCTTAAAGAGCCTTATCTTATTGAGAAAATCTAAAATGCTTTTTTAAATTAATTCACTTTTACAAATAAAATAATTATCTGTTTCAAAATGTGTAACTCCCCAGAAAAGGTGGCTCTACTGTTCATTATATTGAAAAAAAAACAACCTGTAAAATGTCCTATACAAAAAGAATAAAAATTGGGTCTAGCATTAACTATAATGTAGATATTGGAATTGACATAATCCATGGGGGAAAGCAATATGCTATACAGATTAAGATGTATACAATTTCAGAAAAGTAAAAATATTTCTTCCAGCATTGTTGTCAATGAGCACACCTAGTGCCCCAATCTTGGTTTCTAAACACCATTCTTCAATGAAAGGAATCAGGGTTCCTTATAAAAGTGGTTGATACCAGGGCCAATGCAGGGAAAATATAAAATTCCTGGGGAGCAAGCCCAAGTCCTTGGAATATCTTGTACTGCAAGAAAGTAAGGAAATACTTGATAAAGGATGTCATCTTAAAAGGACATAGGAGCCACCTAGATCGATGGCCAAAGCCAAAAGTAGCTATGATAATATTGCATGATAACACATAAAATAAATATTCATGAGTCCATGCTAAATAAATATCTAAATATATAAATAAGTGAGGGAGCATAGATAGCTCTTTCTTATAATGTAATTATAATTAATACTATGATATTATCAAATATTAATATATAGCATAAATGTACTATTAATATATGACATTTATATGTGATAGCATTAAATGTATTAATATAATTTAATAATATAATTAATAAGTGTAGAAGAAATGAGGGAAATACAAAGTTACCATTAGGCAAACACAATTGGTAATAATTGCTGCAGGCATAATCTACCAACAGATACTAAAATTAATGGGTGAATGTTTGAGGAGAAACAGGATTTTTACATAGTCTCAAAGCATCTCTTCCAAGATAGTCATTAATGACAAGAGTAGAAAATAGTAACTTTTTAGTAGAGAGCCATTTTAACAGACACATCTTGTACATAAAGATTTATAGTAACAATGTTTAGTAATACAAATATGGGGGGGAAACCCTCCAAATGCCCAAAGACAGAGAAGCCATAAATAAAGATAAATCAACCCCCCAAAATATTACACAGCAATCCCATGGATGAATCTTAGGGACTCAAGAATGAGTGAAAAAAGTTAGTCTCAGAAGACCACATAGAACATGATACTCAGTCTCAGAACAATTAAACTAATCAATGTGCTGTTTAAACATATAACCATTTTTTTAATAAATCTATATACATGTTTGAAATTTATGTAAATTATCAAAACAGAATTCATGATGGGGGTTCCTTTCGGGGAGAAGGATGGCAGAGGAAGAAGCACATGGGTAGATGCAAATATTTGTTAATTTCTCCTTCTTGAATTGAGTGAAGGAGCCAAGACTGTCCATTCATCAGCTGCAAGTAAGTGAATAATGAATAGATGAGTGATTTAAAGAGGGCTGCGTATGGATTGGTACTAGCGTATCAAGAATTATGATTATGCTAAATCCCATCCTGAGTAACTGAGGTCAAATTAAAATGAAAAGCTGATGAGTGTGGGGTGGGAAAATATTCCATTATTACCAATAATATTACCATTACTAACACCACTACACACATTCACCGGAATTCATCAACAAATGTGTCTTTCTCCAATCTTTATTTAAATATTCCTCACAGACTGTCCCTAAGCATTGAATTAAGTAACAGAGAAGTTCTAACACTTAGTATATTTTTTTATTTTTGTTTTTGTTTTTTGTTTTTAGCTTCTAGATGATATTATCATGACCTTCTACTAAATTGCTGTGATAGATAGATAGATAGATAGATAGATCTTACTCTGCTTTGCTTTCCCCCCTTTTATTCTGAAACCTAATAAGCAGTATTGGGTTCACCGTTGTTGTCTACTCCCTGCTTCTCCTTCTGTCTCTTGATGATCATCGGTGTTGATATTTGAAATATTTTAAAGAGAAAAATAAACAGCTCCTTTATGAAAAGAAGAACTACAGTCACAGTGTCTTTGAACTGAAGGGGATTCTGGGATCCTCTAGTCCAACCTTCTCATATCACAGTGACAAGGAAGAGGCCCCTCAGGGTCACGTCATTTGCCTGTGTGCACAAAGCTGTTGGAGGCAGAGCCAAGATTAGAAACACATCCCAAGGAATACTTCCTTGGCACCATTCTCAGAAAAATGCAGAATTCATTCCTAGATGAAACTGGAAACTTTAACCAGAGCATTCCCAATGATGGACAGAGGGGAATACGACTTCAGAGGAACTGACTTTCTCAAGGCCAAGGGGTTAGCTCGTAGAAGCGCTGGGAACATGGTTCTCCTGGCTAGGCAGTAACAACAATTACCTTCATCTTCCACTCTTCTCTAGGAATGTCTCAGTGCACTGAGATCCTTTCGTTAGCGCCTACCCTCTATTTTGTTTGAGCTCCATTTGTATTTGCAGTGTGGTTCTGCAACCAATCACCATCCTTTATCCACTTAACTCAGCTTCTCCCCTTCTGACTTCTTCCTTTTCAGTCAAAACCAATTTTATGGTTCTAACCGTTGTGCTTTATGAAACCCATAACAAAGTAAAAAATGAAAGAGGGAGGGGAGGGATAAAGGAAGGAAGAGGGAGTAATCAATCTCTGGCAAAAATGTGGCCTTTGGAGAAGCTAGACTAAAGGCAGGACAATTGCTTTGGTAGGTACTGTTTTAATTCATGCAAGAAGAGACTCCAACCTGGCCCCCATCAGTGGTACAGATAGAAACTACAGAACTTAATACCTCATAGATGGAGTGGATGAAGGAATGCAGATGCCTAGGCCCTGCTACTTGAACTATGGCCCCTGGTTCAGCATTCACAGGTCTCATCTGGGAGCTTGGTAGAGATGTAGACTCTTGGGCTCAACCCAGACCTCCTGAATCAGAAGCTGCATTTTCACAATATTAAGGTTAGAGAAGCACAGCTATGGGATGACTCTCAGGGTTAAGGTTTTGGTGACTTGATGGATGGTGGTGTCATTTGCAAATAAGGGGCAGGTCTAAGGCAGGAGGATGGGCTGGAGGAAGAAGCATGGCCAGCATTGAAATGAGAATATGACATGGCAGGAAAGGCTTTTATCTGAGCTGAGGATGATAGGAACATGAAGTTTAGTGGAATTACCAACCTACATTTTTACCTGGAAGGCTGAAATAAGATGTGCACCTGTCTTCTCATTCATAGCAATTACATGGTGAACTATGTGGGTTCTCCTATCCTTCACCAGCAGCCTTTGTTAAGTTTCAAGAATAACCCTGGAGATTACTTGTTTTCATTCTCAGCCACAGTTGCCCCTGAGTATTGTCTAAATGAGGCCCAAGTGAGAATGGGAAAGACCATGGTTATGAAAGTCTTCAGGCTTTAGCAGAGCTAAGCCAAAATGAAGGTTGTGAGGCCCCCAGGCTCTGGATGTCAAAGATGAGTTTTCAGGTTAGTAACTTGGAGCCCTGACCACACTAGAGAATCAACATTATTGTTTTGTTTTTCTGAATACATGAGATCCTATCATCCATACAACTATATTAATTTGAAACATGTTCTTTCCAAAACCCTACTAAAGCAACTTAAACTTTCCTATATTTCTATTTTCTATTTTTGTTTTTCTTTTTGGTCACCTTCTTGGGAGATTTTCTAACCTTCCAGTATATTTTTATACTTTGGCATCCATAATTTTTTAAATTCCCAAGGTCTCCTTTTTTTGCCCTGCTTGTTTCTTTTTTATAGTATTTAGTTCTTCTACCATGAATATACTTTTTTGTCTTCATCTAAGGGTATGATATTTTTCATTTTAAGGTTTTTTTTTTTTTCTATTTCTCTCACTCTATCTCTCCACTCCGGGTCCCTTTTTTCCCTATATATATCTGTTCAGCCATTTCCCCCTCCTCTCTTTTCCCTTTCATCTTAGAGTGTTTATTCAAATATCATTAACTTTTGTTGAAGAGAGGCATTAAGAAGTAGTATGTGGGTGGGGCTTTTGAAATGCCCCATTGCAGGTCTTGAAATATGGTCCACTGTTTTTTAACTGACCCTTTCATGTCTCCTTCTGATGTATTGGTGCCTCCAAACCCAGAACCTTCAGTGTTCCACAGAGTGGGTCAGTTTTCTTCTTGCTGTTTAGCCCTCCTGACTACCTGAGTCAGCTGTCTCTTCACTGACCCTCTCTCCTCCAAATAGCAGGTGAGATTACTCACCCAAGAATGTCTCCTCCTGGCCACTATTCTTATGGGTTTAGGGTTTAAAAAAACACATCTGTGCTTTATCTTAATGAAGTTTCAGGAAGTGGAGGAGAGAAATGCGTATGATCATGTTAAAATCAGAAGTTCTGGACTTTAATTAAAAAAGAAAATATAGAGAAGACATTGAAACAAATGAGACTTATGGCCCCAAGGAGGGAAGAGTGTGACCACGCTTGTCCTGGGGCTCATGAAATTCCACTTAAGATATAATTGTCTACGTCTGCATATTATAAGTCATATTTATATTTTTAACCTTTTTGTATATATTTTTAAAACATTTATTAGGAGATTAAAAATCCTAGTTTCAACAGATATTTAAGGAATGCTGGCATCTTGGCAGTACAGTTGCAAGAGAGGCAGAGGAGAAGTGGAAATCCAAATTACAGGTATCACCAAGTTCAAGTGTGTTTCAAGCCACCATTTCCATCTGGAGGACTTCACGCAGGTGGGTGGGATATCGCACTGTGAGACATTCATCAAATAGCATTATACATAGTCTGTGGACTAGCAAGGACCTTTGGTTCCAAGGCTCAGGCCTGTCATAACCAGATCCTAATCCTAGAGTAGGTCACTTGGCAGTCTGGGACTGAAGGAGGGAGGCACAAGACACAAATACATTAAGGCTGAGGTTTAGGGAAACTGGCTAGAAGAACCTGGTGTTGTGGGCTGAGACACCATAGAATGGGTGCTGGCATATTTGGAGTAGGGGCATTGGAGTGGCTGTGACTTGGAGGTTTTACTCCCTCCAGTACTCCCTCAATTCCAACCTCTCCCCAGAGTTCTCTTACCAGGTGTATCAGCTTTCTCACTTCCATCAATGAGGTGAAAAATATGACATGCTTTCAGCTCCTTTCCTGAATCTTTCTTTCAGGTACAAGACGTCAATGACTCCAGTTCTGAGGATCCAAAGGTTAAGACTTTTTTATTGAGCATATGGGGTGCTAGAAGCTAGCTCTCAAAATATAAGGACCTTTGAAACATGTAGAGGGATTATCATAGCTTGATGTGAAGGAAACACAACTTTAACCACACAGGTAAAGCTGTAGCTTATTACTATTATTGTATTGCCAGCCAATCTAAATCATCCTCTGCTTTCAAATGATCATTGATTTTGAGTCAGAGACTAATTACCTCTTGATGTAACATCTGAAGGGTGTTTCTGGCCCTCCAAAGAGCTAAAATCTAGTCCTTCAAAAACATAATAATGTTTTCTATGGCTTTCTAGCTGACACCTCTGCCGTGTCTGACATTTTAACTACCCACATCCCACACTTGATAGTTTAAATTGGCTTGTTGTCCAAGAAGAACAATGGTCCCCATACAAAATTTCATTCAGGAAATTTTATTTCATTAAATTAGTTTTTCTTTTTAATATTTAGATTTTTTAAGTTATGCAAAAAAAGCCAGAAGCAAACCTAATGTAAAGCATGTGGCATGATGGCCATTTAGAAACCATGCATTGTAGAAGGGGTATGGCATAACTGTTGAGCCAAACATAGGCTCAATCACATACCATACCAAGAGGAGACTTTGGATCCTGGGGGGTGTAAGACAGCAGGGGGAGCAGCAAGATATAATGAAGTTCCTCTCTCTATTACAACACAGTGACTCCAGAGCAGCAAGGCCTTCTTGTGAGTTTATATTAAGGAGGGAAAAAATCAATATAATCAAGGAAAGTGGTAACATATTATGCCCCTGGTAAAAAGCCAATTGCTTTGAATATAGTCTCCATGAAGAGTACATCCTGTGACTCATGATTATTACCATGTATTGGTCTGTGTGCTGAGTAGTTTATATTTGCCATTTATAATCCTTAAGTCACACTGGAGCATATGGACCACATTATTCCCTATATATATATGAAAATAAAAATTTATTAAAAGCTAAGTAAATGGCCCAAGGGAGTCCATTGTAAGTGGTAGAGTCAAAATTTGACTTCAAATTGTGACTCCAACTCCAACTTCTAGCCATGAGCCACATTGCCTCTTTGAAGGATAACATGATGGCAGCTAATTGCATGAGCAACTATCCACCATCAACTCTTCTCTCAAAGATGCCTAAGATTTGCTTTCCTTTTGTTACTGCTCATTCATGTCAATATCAAACCCTGCCCTGTTCAAATAGGGCTAACTACCAGTCACCCCCCCCCAAAAAGTATTAAGAGTTTTGTTATGATTTGCCCTAAATGGAAAAAAAGGAAGAAAAAAAGAAAAAAAAATCCTATCAGTCAGTACTAAATTTGTTGTCATTCAATTAAATTGAGTCAGACTTTTCCCCCTTACCAACACACTGGGAGGAAGTGTAGTATATAAGATAAAACTGGACAGTTCTGGCACATAATCCCAGCTCAGCCAATTACTAGCTAAACTGGCCTTAGGCAAAGCACCTAACTCCTCTGAGTTTTTATTTCCTCCTCTGTAAAAATATTATAATACCTTCAATCTCATAGTGATGATGCCATGAGAATCAATGAGCTTATGTAGGAAAAGGACTTATAAGAGGAAATGGTACATGTTATATGCATAATAAATTACTATGCTTGGCCATTATTTTTGGTGAACTTAATTTTTAATTCTGCTTTTCACTGGGGAAAGGAAAAGTGATCTTTTACCATTAGTGGGCCTCAGTCTACCTATGTTGACATTTCCACTGAATTTTTAAAGGTCTTGAAAAGTACCCTACATTTAAGCAAACTAAAGTAATTTTATCAAACTGTGCCTTTCCAAAATTTGTGACATCCTGTAATAACCCTGTAACATAGGCCAAAATAATAACATATTGTCAATGTGACATATGCTCAAGTACTAGTTACTGTGTTGCACTAGAGCATTTCAGTTGCCTGTCTTCTACTTAAAACCAATGGCTTTCAATTTCACAGGTATTTGTTGACTATTTACCATGTGAAAAGTTTCAGGCTACATATTTTGAATTAACACAGTCATGAACAAGATCGGGTCCCTATTCTCAAAAAGCTTGATATCTAGTGAAAGAAAAAGGCTAGGCTTGTATGATAAATTACAGACATGACGTGTTCTGCAGTAGAGCTGTGTGTTGCAAGAAACTCTAAGAACATGGCAAGGACATAAACTTACTCCAAACAAAGACAATGATAAATTCTTTAAAAAAAATTTTTTTTAAATATTTATTTATTTTTGAGAGAGAGAGTGAGTGTGTGTGAACAGGGCAGAGGGAGAGAGAGAAGGAGACACAGAATCAGAAGCAGGTTCCAGGCTCTGAGCTGTCAGCACAGAGCCCGACGCAGGGCTTGAACTCACAGACCATGAGATCATGACCTGAGCTGAAGTCAGATGCTTAACTGACTGAGTCACTTAGGCACCCCAATAATAAATTCTTTTATAGATTGGGTTGTGTTGGGTCTGAGCCTTGGAAAATGGATAGAGATTACCCAGGCAGGGTATTTAAGAAATAATAAGAATAGGGCTGATATTTAGTATGAACTAGTAAGCTTGTTTAGAACAAAATCGGATCTAATTGCTTGGCTGTTATATTTAGTTGATGTCCATTTCAAGTTTAAATAGCTCATATAGCGCATCTCAGATACAGAGAGCCAGTCTTTATTCTGGTTACCCCTACACTACTTAGGTACACAATGAATGTTTGGAATGAATACCTGTAGCTAAGAGTGTGCTTCAGTAGTCTTGAGTGTCATTTATAACCAGTATCTAAGATATCTATGCGAACTAAAGAGTGTTGAAGCATTGGCAAGATTAATTGGTACCAGATTACAGAGCTATTCCAATTCCACCTTTGGAAATTTTTATTTCAATCCATAGCATAGGGTAATGTTGAAGTGGTTTTTTGGAGGAAGAAATTAAATGGTTTTTGCTTATACATCAAGAAGTTTACTCTGGAAGCTACGAGAGGATAAACTGGATGCAAGGAATCATGATTTGGGGGAATAGAGAGCAAGTCAATAGTAGGTCATTACTCCTTCCTAGAACAGAAATAATGAAGGGACAAATCACACCGTAGGAATAGAAAGAAGGTGTAAGAGACAGTACAGAAATATTCCCTCGAGAATTCAGCACCAGAATTAAGGGCCTTAAGCCATTAATGCCATCAATCTACCATATGACTATTAATCTTTGTGGTTATTAGCAAGAAAATACCCTTCCAACTTAGTGAATATCCCAAAATAAGTATAATACAGAGCTTAATTCCCACCATGAGAGATAAAGGGGCAATCATTCTCTTTCCTCACTCTTAAGCATCTAGGATATGATCACGTTATCTAATTTGGGACAGTGGAATGCTCCCATGCATGCTTTTGAAAGATCCAGACCATTTGTCATGGAAGCTGTGGGACTGAGAACTGGAAGTTCAATGAGAGGTGTCTAGTGGTCAATAGTGGTGTCCTAAGAGGAGCCCCATGATGCAGCCTTGGCTGTGTTCACAGCCACCTAGGTTTTTTTAATTACATTTCACTTTAGAAACTTGGTTCTCTAGAACTTTTTTGATTCCAAAAGCTAGCAAATATATTTCCAAACATTCTTATTTTTTTTAATTAAGGTAGCCAGAGTTGTTTTTGTTGGTTTCGACCAGTTGATTTTGTTGGTTTCCATCACGGAGTCTGTGCTCTGCCATTCCAAGTCTCACGTAAGGCTGCCTACAGTCCTGCCCTGTCAAACATGGTCAGAGCTGCATCTGCAAGCTCTTGGGTAAAACAACTATTTCTCCAGAGCAGCTGATGTCAGATAGGGAAGAAGCATCATGATCATATAATTAATTAAATGTCTATTTACATATTTACCCTCGTCAATTTTCATTTTCAAATCAGGGCCTACTAATTGTGAAAATTAATAATGGGAAGTCTCATTTAAAATGGAGTCTGGAGGCCAGAAGGGGGAGCTCTCATGCCATACCACTGGAGATCAATCACAGGAAAAAATTGTCGATTTACAGACCCCCAACAGAATCCTCAACAGGAAAGAATCATCAATGATAGGCCCCAACAGGGAAAAATGTACATTGCATCTCTTACAAGAAGCTAACTACGGAGCAACTCAGCTAATTAGAAATCATCGTTATCCTGAAATCTTGCTTTTTTCTAATGGACTTTTGTTCAAAATAACCCCTCCCAATTTCCTTCTTCTCCATAAAATAACATTCCTCTCATTTTTTTGTTGTTGGACTTGTCTATGGTTTTGCCATAGGTTGTATGTCCTAAATTGTAATTCTCTGCTATTCCCAAGTAAACCCATTTTTGCTGGTAAAATAACAGTTTTATTTTTAAGGTTCTCATAACTCAAAGGAATCTCTCAAAGGAGGATTACATATACTGATTGTTCATTTAACAAATATTTATTGAGTTCTTACTATGGACTAAATTGCATAGGTCTTGTGATTAAAGAAGACAAATGAGATCTCATCCTTTTTTTCAGGAGCTCAGAACCTCCGTAAGAAAATTAAATTAAACAGGTAACGGTGGGACCTTTCCTAGGTGCAAGATGGCACTGACCTCAGAGAATTCAGAATGTCACAGGACAGGTAACCTTTCCACAGGGTCTGGAAGGATGAGTTATAAGTTTTTAGATGTTAGTACACTTATAGTGATAAGCACTGAGTTAAGTATAGCACTGTTGAATCACTATGTTGTGCATCTATAACTAAATACACTGGAATTTAAAAATAAAAGAAGTTTTCAGATGTATAAGAGATAGTGTAGATATTCATGAGTTTAAGGAAAAACTTTAGAAGAAATAAGTTTTTAAGTCATATATGTGGCCATTCACTCACTGTTTGCTCATTGATTTTAAATTTCAGTTTCTTGACCTCCAAGTTAGTGATTCCTGGAGAAATTCTTCATTTAATGAGGATTAAATGAGAAAGCACAGAAGAGGTACCTGAGATGATACAGACATTCACCAAATATTAGTTCCTTTGTTACTGATACTTTATTTTTATTCTTTTTTTAATTTACATCCAAGTTAGTTAGCATATATTGCAATAATGACTCAGTAGTAGAATCCAGTGATTCATGCCTTACATACAATATCCAGTGCTCATCCTGACAAGTGTCTTCCTTAATGCCTCTTGCCTATTTAGCCCATCCCCTCACCCACAACCCCTCCAGCAACCCTCAGTTTGTTCTCTATATTTAAGAGTCTCTTATGTTTTGCCCCCTCCCTGTTTTTATATGATTTTTGCTTCCCTTCCCTTCTGTTCATCTGTTTGATATCTTAAATTCCACATATGAGTGAAATCATATAATATTTATCTTGTTCTTACTAATTTTGCTTAGCACAATACACTCTAGTTCCATCCACATTGTTGCAAATGGCAAGGTTTCATTCTTTTTGATTTCCAAGTAATATTCCATTGTGTATATATACCACTTCTTTGTTCATTCATCAGTCGATGGACATTTGGGCTCTTTCCATACTTTGGCTATTGTTGATAGCACTGCTATACACATTGGGGTGCATGTGCCCCTTTGAAACAGCACACCTGTATCCCTTGGATAAATACATAGTAGTGTAGTTGCTGGGTCATGGGGTAGTTCTATTTTTAATTTTTTAAGGAACCTCCATACTGTTTTCCAGAGTGGCTGCACCAGTTTGCATTCCCACCAACACTACAAAGGGGCTCCCCTTTCTCTGCATCCTTGCCACCATCTGTCATGGTCTGAGTTGTTAATTTTAGCCATTCTGACTGGTGTGAGGTGGTATCTCATTGTGATTTTGATTTGTATTTTCCTGATGGTGAGTGACATTGAGCACTTTTTCATGTATCTGTTAGCCATCTGGATGTCTTCTTTGGAAAAGTGTCTATTTGTGTCTTTTCCCCATTTCTTCACTGGATTATTTGTTTTTGGGTGTTGAATTTGATAAGTTCTTTATAGATTTTGGATACTAACCCTTTATATGATATGTCTTTTGCAAATATCTTCTCCCATTTTGTCGGTTGCCTTTCAGTTTTGCTGATTGTTTCCTTCGCTGTGCAGAAGCTTTTTATCTTGATGAGGTCCCAATATTCATTTTTGCTTTTGTTTCCCTTGCCTCCAGAGACATGCTGAGTAAGAAGTTGCTGCAGCCAAGGTCAAAGAGTTTTTTGCCTGCTTTCTCCTCTAGGATTTTGATGGCTTTCTGTCTTATATTAGGTCTTTCATCCATTTTGAGTTTATTTTTGTGTTTGGTATAAGAAAGTGGTCCAGGTTCATTTTTATGCATTTTGCTGTCCAGTTTTCCCAGCACCATTTGCTGAAGAGACTGTCTTTATTCCATTTGATATTCTTTCCTGCTTTGTCAAAGATTAGTTGGCTATACATTTGTGGGTCCATTTCTGGGTTCTCTATTCTGTTCCATTGATCTGAGTGTCTGTTTTTGTGCCAGTACCATACTGTCTTAATAATTATAGCTTTGTAATATATCTTGAAGTCTGGGATTATGATGCCTCCAGGTTTGGTTTTCTTTTTCAAGATTGCTTTGGCTATTTGGGGTCTTTTCTGGTTCCATACAAATTTTAGGATTGTTTTTTCTAGCTCTGTGAAGAATGCTGGTGTTATTTTGATAGGGATTGCATTGAATATGTAAAACTGTGTGATTCTGACCTGAGCCGAAGTCATATGCTTAACTGACTGAGCCACCTAGGTGCCCTTGGGTTTTCCATATAGAGTATCATGTAATCTGCAAAGAATGAAAGTTTGACTTCCTCTTTGCCAATTTGGATGCTTTTTATTTGTTTGTGTTGTCTGATTGCTTAGGCTGGGACTTCTAATACTATGTTGAATAACAGTGTCAAGAGTGGACATCCCTGTTATGTTCCTGACCTTATGGGGAAAACTCTCAGTTTTTCCCCATTGAGGATGATATTGGTGGGTCTTTCATATATGACTTCTATAATCTTGAGGAATGATCCTTCTATCCCTACTTTCTTAAGGGCTTTTATCAAGAAATGATGCTGTATTTTGTCAAATGCTTCCTCTGTATCTATTGAGAAGATCATGTGGTTCTTGTCCTTTCTTTTACTAATTTGATGTATCACATCAATTGATTTTCAGATATTGAATCAGACTTATATCCCAGGTATAAAATCAACTTGATCATGGTGAATAATTATTTTTTTAAAAATATAATTTATTGTCAAATTGGTTTCCATACAACCCCTAGTGCTCATCCCAACAAGTGCCCTCCTCAATGCCCATCACCCCCAATAATTCTTTTAATATATTGTCGGATCTGGTTGGCTAGTATCTTGTTGAGAATTTTTGCATCCATGTTTATCAGAGAAATTGGTCTATAGTTCTCTTTTTTAATGGGGTCTTTGTTTTGGAATCAAGGTAAAGCTGGCCTGATAGAATGAGTCTGGAAGTTTTCCTCCCATTTCTATTTTTTGTAACAGCTTCAAAAGAATAGGTGTTAACTCTTCTTTAAATGTCTGGCAGAATTCCCCTGGAAAACCATCTGGCCCTGGGCTCTTGTTTTTTGGGAGATTTTTGGTTATTAATTCAATTTCTTTACTGGTTATGGGTCTGTTCAAATTTTCTATTTCTTCTCATTTCAGTTTTGGTAGGTTATAAGTTTCTAGGAATTTGTCCATTTCTTCCAGATTGCCCAATTTATTGGCATACAATTGCTCATAATATTCTCTTATTATTGTTTGTATTTCTGCAGTGTTGGTTGTGATCTGTCCTCTTTCATTCTTGATTGTATTTATTTGGTTCCTTTCCTTTTTCTTTTTGATCAATCTGGCTAGGGGTTTATCAATTTTGTTAATTCTTTCAAAGAACCAGCTCCTGGTTTCATTGATCTGTTCTATTGTTGTTGTTTTTTTTATTTTGATAGCACAGATTTTTGCTCTAACCTTTATTATTTCTTGTCTTCTGCTGGTTTTGGGTTTTATTTACTGTTCTTTTTCCAGATTTTTAAGGTTTAAGGTTAGGTTGTATATCTGAGTCATTTCTTCCTTCTTTAGGAAGGCCTGGATTTCCCTCTTATGACCCCCTTTGCTGCATCTAAGAGATTTTGGGCTGTGGTGTTATCATTTTTATTGGCTTCACTGTACTTTTTAATTTGCTCTTCAGTTTCTTGGTTAACCTATTCATTCTTTAGTAGGATGTTCTTTAATCTCCAAGTATTAGTTTTCTTTCCAAATATTTGCCTGTGGTCAATTTTGGGTTTCATAACGTTGTTGTTTGAAAATATGTACAGTATGATCTTGATCTTTTTCTACTTGTTGAGGGCTGATTTGTGTCCTAGTATGTGATCTGTCCTGAAGCATGTTCCACGTGAACTCAAGAAGAATGTGTATTCCTCTGCTTTAGGATGAAATGTTCTGAATATATCTATTAAGCCCATCTGGTCCAGTGTGTTGATTTTCTGTTTAGATGATCTGTCCATTGCTGTAAGTGGGGTGTTGAAGTCCCCTACTCTTATGGTATTATTATCAATGAGATTATTTATATTCATGATTAATTAATTTATATATTTGGGTGCTTCACATTGGGGGTATAAATGTTTACAATTGTTAGATCTTCTTAGTGTATAGACCCCTTAATTATGATATAATGCCCTTCTTAATTTCTTGTTACAGTGTTTATTTTAAAACCTATATTGTCTGATATAATTATGACTACTCCACTTTCTTTGGTGACCATTGGCATGACAGATGATTCTTCACCCCCTTACTTTCAATCTGAAGGCAGCTTTAGGTCTAAAATAGGTCTCTTATAAACTGACTATAGATGGATCTTGTTTTCTTATCCATTCTGTTACCCTATGTCTTTTGAGTGGAGCATTTAGTCCATTAACATTTTGAGTGAGTACTGAAAGATATGAATTTATTGCCATTGTGTTGCCTGTAGAGTTGGAGTTTCTGGTGGCGTTTTCTGATCCTTTCTAGTCTTTGTTGCTTTTGGTCTTTTTTGTTTTATTTTATCTTTTCTCCCCTCAGAGAGGCCTCCTTAAAATTTCTGGCAGGACTGTTTTTGTTTGTCTAGGAAACTCTTTATCCATCCTATTTTGAATGACACCCTTGCTGGATAAAGAATTCTTGGCTATTTATTTTTCTGATTCAGCACATTGGATATATCCTCCCACTCCTTTCTGGCCTGCCAAATTTCTGTGGATAGGTCTGCTGTGAACCTAATTTGTCTTCCCGTATAGGTTAAGGACTTTTTCCCCTTGATGCTTTCATAATTCTTTCCTTGTCTGTGTATTTTGTGAATTTGACTATGATATGCCTTGTTGATGGTCAATTTTTGTTGAATCTAATAGGAGTTCTCTGTGCTTCCTGGATTTTGATGTCTGTGTCTTTCCCCAGGTTAGGAAAGTTTTCTGCTATGATTTGCTCATATAAACCTTCTACCCCCTTTTCTTTCTTCTCTTCTAGGACTTCTATGATTCTGATGTTATTCCTTTTTAGTGAGTCACTGAGTTCTCTAAGTCTTATATCATGGTCTTTTGCCTTAGTTTCCCTCTTTTTTTCTTCTTCATTTGTCTCCATAATTTTGTCTTCTATATTGCTGATTTGCTGCTCTGTCTCATCCATCCTTGCTGCTGTAGCATTCTTTTGAGATTGCATCTCAGTAATAGTTTTTTTTTAATTTTGTCCTGACTAGATTTTACTTATTTTACTCTGTAGAAAGGGATCCTATTCTTTTTTCAATTTCAGCTAGTATTCTTATTATTGTAATTCTGAATTCTAATTCAGACATCTTACTTATATCTGCGTTGATTAAGTTCCTGGCTGTTATTTCTTTCTGTCTTTCTTTTGGGGTGAATTCTTTTGTTTTATCATTTTGGATGAAGAAAAAGAATTAATAAAGTGACAAATAAAAACTAAAAACTAAAAATAACACAGAAAGTCAAATAAGGGAAGCCAGATCCTAGGTATGTTTTGGTTTGGTTGTTGAAAGAAGCTTGATAGAATAGAAGAAAAGGGTGGGGGGGGAAGAAAAGAAAAAAGTAAGAAAACATCAAAAAATTTTAAAAATATATACAATAGAAAAGAATAAAATGAAATGAAACAGGTAAAATGTATTTAAAAATACATTTACAAAAAATATATAATGAATGTTTTAAAAATTTTATATAAAAACAGAAAATAAAAATAAATTTTTTCTTTCTTTTCTTTCTGTATCCAAGAATAAGAAAAGAAAAAGGGAAAAACAAAGAATACAGGGACCAGTGAACAGAATGAAATCCAAATGAAATTACAGTTTCCCCTAGAAGTGAAACTATGAGCACTTTGTAAGCTATACACCAAGCAGATGGAGAGACTTGTGGTTGTCCTCTAGAGCTTGGTTGGCGCCATTGGACAGAAGCTTGGTGTAATGGCTCCATTCTCCACTAGGTGGCCCTGCTTAGCTTACTGGGGTTGATTGGTGTGGTACACCTGTGAGTTTATGTGCATGCATGGGAGAGGTGAATATGGAATCATCCAGTTTCCTAGTACTCTGTGCTCTCACTGATCTACAATCAAGCACCCCTCCTTTGTCTTTGGCTTCCCTCCACTCCCTGCCTCTACACTGTCCATGTCCAAGCCATCAGCCTGACAAGGCAGCACTTACCTTCCAAATTTTATCTCAAATGGGCCTTGTTTCCAAACCCCTCACTTCTGAGGGCCATGCAGCTTGGACCCCCTCCAACCCGACCCTCCCCAAATAACGGCTGGGTGCCAGCTTGCCCCCAGGAACATTCCTACAATCATGCTGCTGCAGAGGCCCAGAGATTATGGCTGGGTGTTGGCTTGCCCCAGAATAAATTCATTTGATCAAGTAGTAGCAGCAGTTTAGGAATTATGGTAAACCACAACACATACTTGGCACCAGGTTTCACTGCATCCTGGCATCTTTGTTCCAATAGCAGCAATTATGTTCTCTGGAGTCCACTGAGACTTTTGCCTGTGGGGAAGCTGTATGACCTCTACCAAATGCCCTCCTAGCAGGATAACTGCTTCTCCCCATGTGGCCTGTGGACCCCTTGAACCTCGCTGCCTGCTCCTGGGGTTTTGCCCTTCCCACTCGAGCACTGCCAGGTATTGAGTTCCAGAATTTCTGATGCTGCTCTCCCCTGTTTATAGAGTCCTAATGGTATTGAAACCCTCTCCTTTCTCCTTTCTCCCTTACTTGTTCAGTCACTTGTGGGTGTTCCCTCTCTTTCTCTTTCTCTCCAGGTACTTTCAGGGGGAGTATATTTCCTGTAGTCTCCTCCCTTTCTCTGCCCTCGCTCTGTAAATACAGCTCCCTAACCTCCATGGCTTCTCTCTCCCCCAGTTCACCTCTCTGTGCCATGTACCTACCAAATCCTGTGGTTCAAGTTATGCAGATTGTTGTGTTAATCGTCAGATCAAGTTTCTAGGTGTCCAGAATGGTTTGGTGCTGGTCTAGCTGCATTTCAAGGAGAGAAGCAGAGAACTTCCATGCTACTCCACCATCTTGGCCCCTTCCTTGAAACATTTATTTTAAGACATTTTTTTCAACAGAATTGTTCTGTCAGATTCATGAACCCCACTGCTATTAAAGCAAATGTTTTTTTTTCCTGTTAAATCAATTTAATGCATTACCTGCAAATATTTTTTAAAAATGACTGTTTAGATGGGAGAACACATAGTAGAACTAGTAATGGAAAAATTATTGAAGTTGCTTGTTTAAGAGGAGGCCAAGAAAATGCTGTGAAAATTTACCAAAGACAGGAATGGCACACCATCTATTCTCAGGATTCAGTTCTTGTACTTTTCAACTAGAATTTCCATTTGGTTCTTTTTTTTAAAAATTTTTAATGTTTATTTATTTTTGAAAGAGAGAGAGTGTGAGCAGGGGAGGGGAAGAAAGAGAGGGAGACACAGAATCTGAAACAGGCTTTAGGCTTCGAGCTGTCAAGAGCCCGATGCAGGGCTTGAACCCCCAAACTGCAAGATAATGACCTGAGCTGAAGTCAGACATTCAACTGACTGAGCCACCCAGGACTCCCCCCGGTTTTTTTAAAATATTTTTTTATTAAATTTTTAAATTTATTATTTTTAAAATGATTTTTATTAAATTTTTAAATTTATTATTACTTTTTTAATAATTTCTATTTCTTACCTGATATTTTCTATTTGAAGCAACATTGCCATTGTACCTTCTTTTTCTGTTTAATCACAGTTCTTATTCATTCTTTGAACATATTTATAATGGCCATTTTGAAGTCTTTGTTAGATTCAATATCTGGTTGCTCCCAAAAGTACTTTCAGTTGCTTGCTCTTTTTCCAGTCCAAGGGTCATACATACCCTCCTATTTCTTTTAAGGTCTTGTAATATGTTGTTGGAAAATGGAAATTTTAGATAATTTATTGTAATCACTCTTGGTACTTCTCCGCACCTCTACTTCCAACCTCCTCACTTCCAGGGCTTGTTATTATTATTTGCTTATTTGTTTAGTGACTGGTTTGAGTATTTTAGTGGAGTCTCTTTCTCCCACACTGTGTGAAGCCTCTGACAATGCCCCTGTTGGTGGGGTGGGGTTGCGGGGCTGTGGTGGGTAAGCTTATAGTCACCCTCAGAGTATAGTGATATTCTCTTTGGCTGTCTCTTTAAACTGACAACACCCAGCTATTAAGAGTCACTGATTTGGTGACCAATCGCTCCATTGTTTGGAACACTGTCCCAGGCTCTACAAACTAATACCATCAAGTTTAGACTCCTGTGAAAAAATAGTTACTAAAGATCAGTGTTTTAGATTTGTTCTGACCCCAGGAGGGATTCTAGTTCTCTCCAGCAAAATACCTCTCCCACAGTTGAATTTGTATTTCCAGTAAATCTACCAGTCTCCTTCCAATTACCTTTCAGCACAACCTCCAACTGTTTTTGAGAGCACCCTAAGGTTTGAACGTGTCTACACTCTGCTGCAGAGGAAGTCAGTTCCTTTGTGAAGAGATTAGGAGCTGTTTTAAGGCCTGTTTTGTCCCCCAGTCCACATCTGGGACCCTGGAGCTAGGGGTGGGGATGGCGGCACTTCTATTTTTGGAACTGAACTCCAGGTAGAAGGGAGAAGCAGATGTCTCAGGCCATCTCAGTCCTCCTTTCCTGGCATGGAGGAGCCAAGGCATGGTACCCCAGCATTCCCAGAGGTGCTGTGCCCAAGTAGAACCTGAAGCCTTCCTCCCACCAGTGGGAGCTGGCAGACAGGGGACCCCTACCTCTTTGGTAAACTCTCCCAGAACTTAGACTTAGAAACAAGTAGCTGGGGATAGGGTGATAAACATTGAAATCCTACCCTTCCCAGTAAGATAGGCCTGGAGTAGGAAAGGGGTGTAGAGGGAACCCTGTGTTTTGGCTGCACTAGTCTGAAATGAAGCTTTGTCCTGCTGAACTAGAAGGCGAAGAGGGAATGGTTGGTCCAAATAACACAGACTCTCCCTCTTCTTAATGCAGTGTGGTAGATTTTCTTTCTTTTCTTTTTTTTTTTTTAGTTTAATTTTTTAAGTAGGCACCATGCCCAGCATGGAGCCCATCATAGGGCTCAAACTCATGACCCTGAAATCAAGACTTGAGCCGAGATCAAGGTTTGGATGCTTAACCAACTGAGCCACCCAGGCACCCCCTTTGGTAGATTTTCTTGAACAGATTATTTCCTTATTTGCTGTATGCCCTTACCATTTCTAGAGACGTTAAATGGTCGTATATTTTTTAATTAAAAAATTTTATTTAAATAATAAATTGGTTCTAGTGCTTCTTGATTATGATACCATATATATCTACCCAACTGAAGAAAAACTTCATCAGAGACATAGTGGGCCCTTCACTGTCTCATGATACAACTGCTTTATCCTCTTAGTCCAATGACTTTTGTGAGGAATTTGGGATGTATCTCCCATTGACCTTGTCTATACTGGGTAAAATAAATAATGGAATTGTTTAAATTAGTTTTGGGAAAACCAGATCTCATGCAGGTGATCTTACTACTTATAGAGGTGCAACCCTTGGCTCTTGTGACTTTTCCATATTTTAACATTTCTATTCATATTCATCTACATGATTCTTTGAAAGAGAATTTTTTAATGAGAGTGGAGAGGGGAGGAGAGGAACCTTGCTAGGTGCTACCAGCTGCTCATTCTACTTTTCTGAAGCCTCCAAAGGAAATATATTTTAAAAACCTTTCAGAACATATTTACCAGAAGCATCATGGTTGGCTAAACTTGCCTAGTTGGGATAACAGATGTTAATTTGTTTACTAAGAATAAAGTAAGAATCTAAGTATATTTTTCATAGAGTATCCAATTTGGAGGACGCAAACATTTATTTAGCCCAAACGGAGTTCGTGTTTTATTTTTATCTGAATATTTTACCTAATATATTTTATGTATGCTCAAATATTATGTTATAGGATACTTTTTTAAAAAGTAAAAGGAAATGTGTAAAATATCTCCATTGAATCAAAACATCTCTATTGTGCTTAATTAATTTCAAATCTTGGTGGGAGTGAAGGAGAGAGCTAATATTTGAATTTATTAAGAACACAGACACTGTCTGGCATTGGGTAACTACTGTGTCTATTGCTAGCTGTGTGATCTTGGGCAAAGTACTTAACATCTCTGAGGGATTATTTCATCTTTAAAATGGAGATAAGGGACAGCTGGGTGGCTCAGCTGATCAAGTATCTGACTCCTGATATCTGCTTAGGCTGTGACCTTGTGGTTTGTGAGATTGAGCCCTGCATGAGGCTCTGTGCTGAGCATGGAGCCTGCTTGGGAATTCTCTCTCTCTTTCTCTTTCTGTATCTGTCTCTCTCTGTCTCTCAAAATAAATAAATAAACATATCTTTTTTTTAATTTAATTTAATTTTATTTTATTTTTTAACTTTATAGTTTATTGTCAGGTTGGTTTCCATATAACACCCAGTGCTCTTCCCCACAAGTGACCTCCACCATAACCATCACCACCCTTTATCTTTCCCCCTTCCCCTTCCGCCCTCAGTTTGTTTTCAGTATTCAAGAGTCTCTCATGTTTTGTCTCCCTCTCTCTCCCTAACTCTTGTTCCTCCTTCCCCTCCCCATGGTCCTCTGTTGGGTTTCTCCTGTTAGACCTATGAGTGCAAACATATGGTATCTGTCCTTCTCC
>CM053576.1:33825183-33907045 GCA_028646485.1 Cryptoprocta ferox | reverse complement strand
GCCAGAGACACCACTATAAGCATGAACTCTACAGAAAACACAATGAACCCAAACCTACATTTTTCAATAATAATACGGAACATAAATGGACTGAATACTCCAATCAAACGACACAGGGTAGTAGAATGGATAAAAAAACAAAATCCATCTATTTGCCGTCTACAAGAGACTCATTTGAGACCTGAAGACACCTTCAGACTGAAAGTAAGGGGATGGAGAAATATTTATCATGCGACTGGTAGTCAAAAGAAAGCTGGAGTAGCCATACTTATATCAGACAAACTGGACTTTAATGTAAAGGCAGTAACAAAAGATGAAGAAGGACATTATATAATAATTACAGGGTCTCTCCATGGAAGAGCTCCAGGAAGAGCTAACAATTGTAAACATTTATGCACTGAATTTGGGAGTACCCAAATACATGAAACAATTAAACACAATCAGTTAAACTGCCATCTACCCGATTCCCTAAAATAGAAAACTAAAAATTATCTTTAACAATTCCTCCTCCCCACATTATATTCAAATCATCAAGTTCTGTATGTTTGCCTCATAAATATCTCTCAACTCGACTTCTTTCCATGTCAATTTGTACAGCCCTCCTCGAATCCAGTCTCCATTCAGCATTCCAAGGTAAAATTCTCAAAACAAGGAGTCGGATTTTTTACATCCCACATACTGCTTATAACTTTTTCAATGGCTACCATAGACTGAATTTCCCATCCCCCCAAATTCAAATGTTAAATTGTTATGCCCAATATTTGGAAGTGGAGCCTTTGGGAAATGATTAGGTCATGAGGATGGAGTCCTCATGAATGGGATTCATGCCCTTATAAAAGAGACCTCTGAGAGCTTCCTCACCCCTTCCACCATGTTAGGACACAGTGGGAAGATGGCTGTCTGTTTCTACTAGTAAGTGGGATCTCACTAGACACCAAATCTTCCAGTGCCTTGATCTTTGACTTCCCAGTTTCTAGAACTATGAGAAATAAATTTCTGTTGTATTTAAGACTCCCAATTTCTGGTATTTTATTATAACATCCTAAGCTGACTAAGGCAATGGCTTTTTATCTCTCTTGCATTACCGCCAGCACTCCTGCAAGATTTTGTATGATCTGGACTCTCCCCCATCTACATCTCCCTACATCTCCTGTCTCATCTTAAGCCGCACTCCTCTTGATTTCAACTTTCCAGCCATCTAGGGGTTCTCTCTCTTTTTTTTGAAGCTTGTATTTTATTTTCAGTTACTTCATATACAGTGTTATATTAGTTTCAGGTGCACAATATAGTGATTCAACAGTTCCATACAACACCCAGTGCTGATCACAAAAAGTGCACTCCTTAATCCCCATCACCTATTTCACCTATCCTGCCATCTGGCCTTTCTTAACTTTGGTTCTTCCAAGTTTCTTGCTCCCTTGCACCATGGAATGTTTGTAATTATGGTTTGGGCTTCTTAGAAAAATCCTTCTCTGCAATCTTCTCCTCACCTAAAACCCCCCTGCCTAGTTAGTGCCTATCCTTCTTCAGACCTCAGATCCAGAGTAGTTTTCTCTAAAACATTCCCAACATGCCTTATTAGGTTAAATCTCTCTATCATAGGCTGTTACAGAACTATGCAATTCAATGTTCACTTTTCACTAGTTTAGTTTTTTACATTTGTATCATTGGTTGTTTGATTAAATTTGGTCTTATCTATACTGTTTAGAAAAGATTTCTTTTTTTTTAAATTTTTTAAATATTTTATTTATTTTTGAGAGAGAGAGAGACAGCATGAGCAGGGGAGGGTCAGAAAGAGAGGGAGACATAGGATCCAAAGATAGGCTCCAGGCTTTGAGCTAGCTATCAGCACAGAGCCTGATGCGGGGCTCAAATCCACAAACCGCGTGATCATGACCTGAGCCAAAGCCGGACGCTCAACCAACTGAGCCACCCAGGCACCCCTATAAAAGATTTCTTAAAATCACTTTTCTATTTTTAGTTCCTAGCACAGTGATGTGTACCTAATAACTGCTCAATTTGTAGAATGAATGAAAGAGGAGATGAGTCAGTAAATACACGTGTGGTAACTTTGCATTTATCACCATAGAAGTCGATATGTTTTTGTGGGAACAAGGAACATAAATTTTGAGGATGCAGAAAAGGACATATAAGAAGGAACCCTGAGTTAAACTTTTATGTAGGAAAGGATTGACCTTCTGCCCTCATAACAGAAAAATTATAGAACAGAAACGTGGAGTGAGTCAAATCTGCTTGCATCTCTTTCTCCAGCAAAGTGAAAACAGGGTAAAAATAATGCCCATTATTTAGTATTGAGGATGATGACGATGGAAAATTAGAAGGGTGAGGGTGTATAGGATGTTGAGAGATGATCATTCTTATATGTATCACTAAAGCATCTTCAAGATGTCTTATTTTCCCTTTCCTCCTTCTTGAGAAGAGATCTCTCCTTATCATAAAGTTGTCCCCAGTGTATGTTTTAAGAGTTGATCTATACTAACAGAAGAACATTTTGTTAACTTGGAAGCACTTTTATGGGAAGAAACTGGAGAAATTGAAGCCATCTCCAAAGGCTTCACAATATTGAATGATCTGAGAAGGTTTTTCATCTCTACAGGGTGGATGGAAGACCAGGGAGAACCTATTGTAGAGAAGAGAGATCCTAACAGTGTGTGATCCAGAGAGTAAAACCATGGAGGGACCCAGCAAAAAAGTATGAATGAGGGATACCACATAATTCCCACCTCAGATGGACCCTGGAGGGACTGATTAGTGATTTGATGAGAAAAACTCTGTTTTTCACCAACGTTCAGCCTCTGTGTGTATCTGTGAACACTAATAGTGGATTTGTTTTTTAATGCCATTATCCCATGCCTTTTTGTCCTTGAAATTTAGGGACAAAACCAAGAGGCTATATTTACAACTTTGTCTAATGAATGAGTAAACCAAATGTGGCCCTTGTAGAGCATGGAAAGGGAATTTCAAAGGAAAGGTTAAGGGTCTTGGTGAACTGAGTGGGGATTTGAAATGGACATAAGCTTCTTGGGAGAAGGAGACAGATAGTGGATAAAGAGGTTCTTTCAGTAAGACTTAGAGGGAGCTAATTTGGGGACCTCGAGAAAACCATAATAGGCTGAAACCTGCTTTGTAAGTATAAATGTAAGGTGAAGATGGAAGTCAAGGAAATAAGAACAAAGTGACTAATATTAAAAATGATGAAGACAAATGCAGATGATAACAAGAGATCTAGTGAAGGAAAAAGTATTGACTAGGTCCTGAAGACTGCTGTAAATATAGATCTGGGGTCCATGCTGATGAAGATTTGGGGAAGGAGATAATTGTGAATAGGTGAAACCAATTTAACATATGATTTAATATGCATTAATAAAGGTTATTAACAAATTTATTTTCTTTTATTGTTTTATTTAATTAATTAATTTATTTATTTTTCTTTTATAGTTTATTGTCAAGTTGGTTTCCATGTAACACCCAGTGCTCATCCTGACAAGTGCCCTCCTCCATGCCCATCACCTCCCTTCCCCTCTCCCTTCCCCCATCAACCTTCAGTTTTTTTCTCAATATTCAAGAGTCTCTCATGGTTTGCCTCCCTCCCTCTCCCCAACTATTTTTTCCTCTTTCCCTCCCCCATAGTTCTTTGCTAAGTTTCTCCTGTTACGTTTATGAGTGAAAAAATATGGTATCTGTCCTTCTCTGCCTGACATTTCACTTAGTATGACACCCTTGAGTTCCATCCACGTTGCTATGAATGGCCAGATTTCATTCTTTCTCATTGCCATGTAGTATTCCATTTTATAGATAAACCACATCATCTTGATCCATTCATCAGTTGATGGACATTTAGGCTCTTTCCATGATTTGGCTATTGTTGAAAGTGCTGCTATGAACATTGGGGTACATGTGCCCCTATGTATCAGTACTTCTGTATCCCTTGGGTATATCCCTAGCAGTGCTATTGCTGGGTCATAGGCGAGTTCTATTTTTAATTTTTTGAGGAACCTCCACACTGTTTTCCAGAGTGGCTGCACCAGTTTACATTCACACTAACAGTGTAAGCGGGTGCCCATTTCTCCACATCCTTGCCCACATCTATAGTCTTATGATTTGTTCATTTTAGCTACTCTGACTGGTGTGAGGCGGTAACTCAGTGTGGTTTTGATTTGTGTTTCCCTGATGATGAGATGAGCATCATTTCATGTGTCTGTTGGCCATCTGGATGTCCTCTTTGAAGAAGTGTCTCTTCATGTCTTCTGCCCATTTCTTCACTGGATTATTTGTTTTGCGGGTGTAGAGTTTGGTGAGTTCCTTATAGACTTTGGATACTAGCCCTTTATCCGATATGTCATTTGCAACTATCTTTTCCCATTCCGTCGGTTGCCTACTAGTTTTATTGATTGTTTCCTTTGCTGTGCAGAAGCTTTTGATCTTGATGAGGTCCCTCCCAATAGTTCATTTTTGCTCTTGATTTCCTTGTCTTTGGGGATGTGTCAAGTAGGAAATTGCTGCGGTTGAGGTCAAGGAGGTTGTTTCCTGCTTTCTCCTCTAGGGTTTTGATGGTTTCCTGTCTCACATTGAGGTCCTTCATCCATTTTCAGTTTATTTTTGTGTGTGGTGTGAAAAAGTGGTCTAGTTTCATTCTTTTGCATGTTGCTGTCCAGTTCTCCCAGCACCATCTGTTAAAGAGGCTGTCTTTTTTCCATTGGATACTCTTTCCTGCTTTGTCAAAAATTAACTGGCCATACATTTTTAGGTCCAGTTCTGGGTTCTCTATTCTATTCCATGGGTCTATGTGACTGTTTTTGTGCCAGTACCATACTGTCTTGGTGATGACAGCTTTGTAGTAGAGGCTAAAGTCTGGGATTGTGATGCCTCCCATTTTGGTTTTCTTCTTCAATATTACTTTGGCTATTCGGGGTCTTTTGTGGTTCCATATGAATTTTAGGATAGTTTGTTCTAGCTTTGAGAAGAATGCTGGTGCAATTTTGATTGGGGTTGCATTGAATGTTAACACATTTTTAAAAGTTTATTTATTTTTGAGAGTGAGAGTGAGCAAGAGCAGGGGAAGGGCAGAGAGAAAGGGAGAGAGAGACAATCCCAAGTAGGCTCTATACTGCCAGCTCAGAGCCCCAGCTGGGGCTTGAACCCATGAACCACGAGAGTATGACCTGAGCTAACCGACTGAGCCACTCAGGTGCCCTGTTATTGACACATTTTAATAAACGAGGACTAATATACTGTACAATTGAGAAAGTTTATTTGCTTTATTTGGCATAATTCACTTAAGCAAAATGATTACTTGTTACTCATTAACATACATTTATTTTCAAGGTGCCTACAAATGAGCCTTTAATTAATTGCTCCAGAACGTTTTCAGATACTAGAATCATGCTGGGTGGTCTCTCCTTATTTTCCAAAGTTAGAAAAGGAAAGCACTGAGAATATTTAAGAAACTTTCTCTCCTGATATGGAGAGTGCACAACCATAACAAATCTGGAGGTGAACCATAAGAAAAAAATGATCTTCCACATCTCCAGTACTGTTATTCTTACAAAGAACACCACTGGTGGGTTATGAGAGAGAGAGAGAGACCAGCTCACTGTCATGTGGTATTAACTCCATCTGCTGTCCTTTAGTGAATGTCCAGATGGATTCCATTTCTGGTCTCCAGAATGATGAGGCCAATCAATATAAAAAAGCTGCCTTTGATTATCCATCACAATCACCCAAGGAGAATCACAATTTTTTGGTTTCTACACATCATTCTTGTCAAGAGGCTCATGGTTTAATTTTTACCCATGAAATCTGCTTCCTAATTTATGAACAATAACAATGCCAACCGTCTGTTTTTCCTTGGGTTTCTTTCGTATGGTGACCAGGAAGTCTGGCTTGAAAATGTCTCTCCTATTCCTTGTCAATATCTTTCACTCAGTTTTCTGAGGAACTATGTATAATTTCAGGAAGTATTGGGCTTTAAAAGGCTTAATATATTATTACAGCTTAAAGACTACCTCAGATTCGGGAGTAAAATAAGTGGCTTGAATAGGAATACTTCTCTGATGAGAAATGGAAACTGTTGAAGCACATTCGTGTTTGAGAATTTCCCCCCATATGCTCATTGTACTTATGTCATCTCTTTTTCACACAGGCTAAGTTGTATGACTGTCTCTGTAACATTGCTGATATCAAAAAGAAAGGACTCCAGGGGCACCTGGGTGGGTCATTTGGTTAAGAAGCTGACTCTTGGTTTTTTCTCAGGTCATGATCTCACAGTTTGTGAGTTCAAGCCCCACATTGGACTCTGTGCTGACAGTGCAGATCCTACTTGGGAGTCTTCCTCTCTCTCTGCCCCTCCCCTACTTGCACTCTCTCTGTCTCTCTAAATAAATAAATAAATAAATAAATAAATAAATAAACTTAAAAAAAATAAAGGACTCCTTGTAGGATCCTAATTTACACACACACACCCACACACGCACACACACTCTCTCCCTCCTTGGAATAGGTCCATACTGTTTGCATACCATATTTTGACTTAACATATATATTTTTTAAGTTGATAATATTCTGACCTCAGTATAAATTCAGGAGGGGGTCTAAGGAAAATACTGGTTTTCTCTTAAGTCTAAATAATCATTGCTTTAAGCTAAAACTTTCTCTTAGAAGTTACTTATGTTTTAAATTTTTAAAAATTCACATTTCTTATTCTTGAATTTGTGAGGGAGAGAGTGAGAGTTGTCCCAAATATCTCCTTCCCCACTTCTTCAGAAGTAAAGCTTCCATTTCAGTTGGGTATGTGGCCACTTGGAATAAAGATCCTTTTCCCAGCCTCCCTTGCTACCAGTTCTGGTCATATGGCCAAGTTCTTGGCAATGGGATCTAAGCAGGGGTAGGGTAGGATGTGAGTCTTCTGAGAAGGGCATTGCATCACTTCAATCATTTTCCCTTTCTTTAAAAAAATTTTTTTTTCATTTATTTATTTTTGAGAGACAGAGTGAGACAAAGCACAAGCCGGGGAGGGGCAGAGAGAGAAGGAGACACAAAACCAGAAGCAGGCTCCAGGCTCTGAGCAAGTGTTCAGCACAGGGCCAGATGTGGGGCTTGAACCCACAAACCATGAGATCATGACCTGAGTCAAAGTCAGACACTTAACCGACTGAGCCATCTAGGCACCCCTATCCTTTCCCCTTTCTTTAGGCAGCAGTGAGAGACTAGGGTAGCTGGAGTGGCAGCTGCCATATAGACAGTAAGATAATTCTCTATTCTGAGAATAGAAGCCATGTCCAACAAAGCAGCAAGATCACACCATGGAGCACCACTTTAACCCTGGCTGGACTGACTTCTTAGACCAGACATCCTGAATGTGAGTGCAAAATAAATTGTTATTTTTATATCCTTATTATTTTGGTGCTCTCACTCATAGTCTATTATATATATATTATATATATATGTGTGTGTGTGTGTGTGTGTGTAGTATAATATATACATATACATATATTATTTTTAATTGGAGACTGTCTTACTAATGAAAGATTCTAGCAGATGCCATTTCCAACTAAGATCCAAGTACTGATACGTATAATTGCAATGGACATTTTTAAGAAAAAGCATTATATAGTCAAGACCTTTCACTTGAAGAAAAGACCAAAAGAAAATGAAATTTTGTGCATAATTATTTTATCCCTTAAGATTTATTTTCGTTTTCAAGTTTCTCTTTAGTATTCCTGCTAATGAAATTGAACTTCTATAACACAGCACCAAAAAATCTGACTTTCTAGCTGCCAATACCTGTTATTTTTTTTCTGAGTGCTTCATCTAGCAACAGAACTGGCTCTTTCTGAGGATGGACAAGTCGGATTCGTTGGGAGAATTAACACACACACACCCAACTCAGGCAGCCCCGAACCAGTGACTGAAAGGAGACCATTTATGTATATACCAGGAGCTTTGCCCTACCAGGTGGATTCACTCAAAGGCATTTGTTCTATGCTGGTTCCTAGTTCCCAACCAACATTAAGATCTGGTTATCCAGAGTAGTAACAGGCTTGATAGCATGCCCTTCATTGGCTGCCTGCTTTTCTTTGCCTCCACTCTTCTACCAGTGTTTTCTACCAGTGTTTTCTGGATTCACATCCTAAATAAATGATTGCATGTACATTCTTATCTCAGGGTCTGCTTCTAGGGCGCTGGAGCCAAGACATAATATTTTCATATTGTGTGAGTGGCAGTAAAACATTTATAGCCAAGGGAATGATATAAATAGGGACATGACATAATTGCAAAGTAGACCTGGAGTATCTTTTGCTGGGAGCCGCATTGGCCTTCCTGGATGACACAGTCACAGTGAGGAAATGGCAGATGTTTGCACAGCTCCTGCCATGAGAGGTGAAACTAGTATCTCCTTCTACTACTACTGCTCATGTTGAAAATAAGCCTGTTGTCATTAATTAGGCCTTACAGTGTTCCAAATCAGACCGATATTCCCCATACAGTTACCCCATAAGAAAAAACGTTTTCCTGTCCCTTTATAAGGGATTTTGGATCAAAACACTATAAATGTTTGACAAAAGACTCTTCTAATGAGTCTTGCAGACCCAAAACATTTACTTGAAGGGGTTAAAAACAGAAAAATTGCATTTAAGTCTGGCCTGGAGGAAAAAAGCCTAATTGGAGATAAAAAATAGAACACAAAGACAGAACATAGTCCCTTCCCAAGGTCTGCATTATACTGACTTCAGTTATGAGGATGGATAAGAATGTAGGAAACCCAGGTACAAGGCCAACACACATAAGGCCCCCATTGTGCATACATCAAAAAAGGGGCTTTCTCAAGAAGATTTACTCAACCTCATTGTAAGTGCGTTACATGACTTATTTGTGACTTGTTAATCAAAAACAAAGTCATAATTATTGGCAAAAAACCAACCCATACAGAATAAGATAGATTTGTTACTTTCTTAATTTTTGGGACTGACGCAAGAATGAATGAGATAGTTCTCTGTATACTTTCGATGATTAAAGCATCTTATCATAAAAAATTAGGCACTATAAAAAATTTCTATTTTCTAATGTCATCACTTCCAATGATTAAAACATCTTATCACAAAGAATTAGTCACTGTAAAAAAAATTTCTATGTTCTGATGTCATGTTATCGCTTGACCTATAAATAAAGACACCAAAACAGACAGAGCAGAGATGCCTGCCTGGTGATCAAGAAAGAAACTCGAGGCTCCCTCACTCTCTCTCGCTGACACCGTCCATCCTTTCAGAGACCCCTGGACCTGCTGGAGCTGGACTCCGGCAATCCGGACTCTTTCTTTCTTTTACAGTCCTCGGTGGTAGAACAGAGCAAAGCTTTAAGACAACCCTAAAAAAAAAAAGACTGGTTAGTAAAAAAACTGTGCTTGGAAAACAGAATCCTAAAACACTGGGTAGAGTATATTCCCACATCCTTTAAATAATTCAGATGAATTGGCTCAGGGTGAAAGCAAGCTACATTAATTTCTTTCAAAAGTGTATAAACAGGAAACATTGTGCTTATTATTTTCCCCCAATATCTACAAAGTGCCCAAATACATAGCAGTTAATTAATAAATATTTGTTGAGTAAAAATGTGGTAGAGAGGGAATTGGGGTAAAGTTAGCAAATCAGTTGATCAAATACTCTATTAGGGATAGAAAGGCACACCACAGAGTCAGAGAAGATACATATTAGCAATACATAGCCAATAAAGGACTCCAATCCAGACTGCAGAAAATTATAAATCAAATATAAAAGCACAACCCCACAGAAAAAAATAGTGAGAAAGTTCTTCACATGTTATATCTAATTGGCTAATAAACATGTGACAATCTATTAATCACCAGAATAATGCAAATTAAACATGTGACAATCTATTAATCACCAGAATAATGCAAATTAAAACCGTTATGCCATACCGTATCTTCTAACTAGATGGTTTAAAGTGAAAATAAAGACAATGCCAAGTATTGGTGAAGATGTGGAGAAGTTGGAATTCTAATAACACTGCTGCTGGATGAATAAATTAGTACAACTGGTTTGGAAAAGTTCTCTGGCAATATTTACCAAAGCTCAACACGCCCATTCCTGATGATGCAACAGCCCTGCCCCTGCATATATAACTAACTGAAGTGCATACACATGTTCACAAAAGAAATGAATCAGAATACACATAGCAGCAATACTGATAATAACCCCAAACTTGAAACAACGCAGATGTCTATCTACAGAGGCATGAAGACATATGTTGTGGTATAGTCAATGGATTCTCCTACAACAATGAAAATGAGTGAACTAGGGGTGCCTGTGTGGCTCAGTCGGTTAAGCACCTGACTTCAGCTCTGGTCATGATCTCGCAGTTCGTGGGTTTGAGCCCCATGTCGGGCTCTGTGCTGACAGCTCAGAGCCTGGAGACTACTTCTAATTCTGTGTCTCCCTCTCTCTCTCTCTGACCCTCCCCCGCTCACACTCTGTGTCTCTCTCTCTCTCAAAAATAAATAAATGTTAAAAAAAAAAAGGAGAAAAAAGAAAATGAGTGAACTATAACTGCAAACACTACATGCATGAGTCTCACAAACAGAATATTTGAATGAAAGGAGCCAGATATAAAAGAATACAGACTATATGATTCCAAATATATATAGTTCAAAGACAGGCAAAATTACTTTATGCTATTAGAAGTTGGAATGGTAGTTATTCTTGGGGGACATACTGAATTTAAGAGGGCAAGAAGGGGACTTCAGAGGTGTTAGTTGTCTCAGTGGTCCCATGACCATCCACCAGTTTGGAAATCTATTGGAAGGATTAATATGACTCAACATAAAGTTAGTGTCATGGCTTAAGATTTACAGTGCAGGAAAAACAGAAAAAATATATATACAGTAAAACCTTTGATAGCAAGTAACTTGTTCTGTGAGTGTTCTGCAAGATGAGCAAACATTTCTAACAAATTTTAACTTGATAAACAGGCAATGTCTTGTAATACGAGTAGTATACAAGGCCGAATGTCACATGATCACAACTGAGCCAATGGTTCTTTTCTCTCTTTCTCTTCCTCCCTCTCTCTCTCTCTCTCTCTCTCTCTTGCTGCAGGATTGTGGGTGATCGTCTCCCATGCTCAGATGCTAAGACTAAGGCCACAGTGTTTGGCAGAAATTAGTGATTTTCAGAACATTGGAAGTGCCTACAACTGGCACCAGTGTATTTTTTGTCACTTGCAAAGTACCTATGGACAGTTTTTGCTTTTCCATACAAAAGTAAGCTTAGGACTGCTTTGCTTCATAATAGGTTAGGCTGCCTGCAGATAGAGACCCTTTCTTCTGCTGCCGTATTGCCAGTTACATTAAATGTAGTATATGACAAGAGTTTATTAATACTGTACTGCAGTCAACATCTATACAAGCATGTACAGTGGCCCCCATGCAGAAAAAGGTTGAAAAGAAAGGTGGTAAGAAAAAGGAGATGATTATGGTGGAAGTTAAGAAGGAAATCATCAAGAAGTATGAACGAGGTATGCAAGGGGCTAAAGTTGAAAGATTTTATAAAAAGTCTACATCTGCATCTCATCTGCAGAAGAGGAGAAGATGGAGGAATCCTTAACTTCAAATGAGATTAGGGAGATGTCAAATTTGTGGGAAACAGTGCAAAATTTTGTAGAAAACCCCCACCAGGATAAGGCTATAGCAGTGCGAGCAATGGATCTGTTGAACGACGACACAATGTCACATTTCTGTGAAATCCTCAAAAGGAGGCAAAAACAAGTGTCAGTGGATAGGTACCTTATTAAAGCTGCATGAAAAGAAAAAGATTCCATTGAGCCAATAGATAGCAGTGATTCTGTTAATGACAGTGAAAATTGTCCTACATAATAACCTTCCTCTCTTTTGTCTCCCTCACACCGGACATGAAGATTTTCAAAGGTAAGTGCTATTTAATTTGCTTATTTTTCTTTATATTTTGTATTTTCTTTACTATTTTGTATTATATTACAGTAATTTTTACAATTTTTATATGAAAATTTTTGGATTGTGGAACGAATCATCTGAGTTTCCATTATTTCTTATGGGGAAATTCACTTTGATATACAAGTGCTTTGAATTACAGGCATATTTCCGGAATGAATTATGCATATCAAGGTTTTAATGTATAGGCAATGGCTAGAAGAGGTCAAATGCACACTTTCCTGTATGTCCCCTGTAGGGAATGCATAGGTGTATCTTCTCCAGTTGGGAATTGCAAGGACATGTGTAAGATTCTCATGCCCAAGAAAGTTGACTTGTATCTTGGAATCCAAAGTTCTTAAATAGAGTTGGTCACCTCTCTGCCAAATGACCAGCTATGGTATAAACCACAAACCAGGCCCTGGGAGCACATCATGATCCTTGATGTTTACTTTTAACATGCTGGCAATCTGGTTCATCTTGACCCAATGCTTTGGGCATGTAGACTAAATCTTTATCTAGTCATTATGTGAACATTCCAGGAATTTAGTCTCCAGAGTTGACCAAAGGTCATTACCATGGCTATAGAGGTAAACTAGAACTGAATAAAACAGACCTGCTTCATTAACTCCTTCTGCTCATTAGTAATGTTATCTTTCTTGCTGTGGGAACTGATCATATGGGTATGGTTAGTTTGTACAAATGTATGCATATTGTACTTCAAACAGTAAAAAAAAATTAGTCCAGAACCATCAATTAGAGCTCATTTGAGAAAGTAAATACTTTTTTCCCATGTTTATTTAAGATTACTGAAACCCTGGGAAGCTACCAAAATAACATTAGAAAACCTTTGGAGAATACCAAATACAAGAGTAACCCTAAATCTAAGAATTATTGAAGTAGATATCAAGAGAACAAGGAATTGAATTAAATTCATGATGTTGAGTTTCAGAATATGTATAAGTAGGCATGTAGTAATAATTTTGCAAAAAAATTGTATTTCATGTTTTGGCTATTCTTTAATGTTTGAAGTGGTCAAAATAACTAAATTATGAACAAATTTTTGTTTCAGATACTCATGTGTATGGGAGCTAAATTGATTGTATAATCTGTTAAAAGTTACCAAAAATGTGTTTTCAAATGTTTAGTTAGTATGTTTTTCATACTCAAATTGAATATTGAAATATATGTGTGGTAGATCCGAGTTATGGTTATATGACTTCAGGAAAACCCTCTAAACTTTAGCTTCCTTATCTGTGCAATAAAAAGGGGTAAAATCTTCAATAATATAGTCTATGGGATTCTTCTAGCAGTACAAGTCAGTAAGTTACTGTTTCAGTACCATTGACTAATCCAAAAAATGCTTTGTGTATCTACTATGACCAAGGCACTAGACTAATTGATGTGGGAAAATGAAATGCTGGAAAACAAAGGATTGCTCTTTCCAAAGAGTTCAGTTTGGTGAGCAGAGCATACACTAACACACCTCCCAGCAAGGGGATGAGGCAGCAGTGAGACTGGTGAAATAAGAAAGAACCTATGGAATCAGGTAGCACCTGAAAAGGCACCTTTATGAGCCAATAGATTTCCAATTTAAAAAGGAAGAGTAAGCAGCTCATGTCTGGGGAACACTTAACGGATTCCATTGTGAAAACGCTCAGTTGAACAGAAACCAACCTGTTCTTGTCGGCCTATGGATTAAGAAATGCATATGGAGAAATGGGACAGTAGAGAAAGATTGGTACTAAATCATGAAGGGCCTTAACTTCCATGAAATATTTGTAGGCAATGAGGACTAAGAAGGCTTTTAGGATGAGACAGAATGTAATTAGCTCTGGTTTTAGATCCATGATACCCCAGTGTCACAGTTTGATTTCTCCAAGAAACAGACTCAGACTCTGAGACAGAGATTAGTGTTTGGGATGTGTATGAAGGAGACAATACCTAAGGACAGAAGGGAGGGAAGCAAGAGTGGGCAGAGAAACAAGGTGAGAGTGATGTAGACCCAACAACAGCCCTGACCAACCCCATAGGGGCTGTATCCACCCCATCAAATTTGTGCTTTACAATCACTCAGGGGCCTTTAGAGACCCACGTTTTATTCTGAATTGATATAAATTGATCTGGAATAAAGCCAGACACTATTTTATTTTATTTTATTCTATTTTATTTTACTTTATTTTATTTTATTTTATTTTGTTGTTTTGTTTCATTTTGTTTTGTTTCATTTCATTTCATTCTTGTTTTTTGAGGAGAGAGTGAGACAGAGAGAGTGCATGAGAGTGGGAGTACAAATTTGTGCTTTACAATCACTCAGGGGCCTTTACACACCCATGTTTCACTCTGAATTGGTATAAATTGATCTAGAATAAAGCCAGACACTTTTATTTTATTTTATTTTATTTTATTTTATTTATTTTATTTTAATTTTGTTTTGTTTCATTTTGTTTCCTTTCATTTTGTTTCATTTTTGTTTTTTGAGAGAGAGAGTGAGAGAGAGAGAATGCATGAGAGTGGGAGGGAGGCAGACAGAGAGGGAGAGAAAGAATTTTAAGCAGGCTCCACACCCAATGTGGAGCTCATACGGAGCTGACCTGAGCTGAAATCAAGAACTGGATGCTCGGGGCACCTGGATGGCTCAGTTGGTTAAGTGTCCAACACTTGATTTTGGTTCAGGTCATGATCTCATGATTCATGGGTTTGAGTCCTGGAGCCTGCTTGCAATTCTGTCTGTCTGTCTGTCTCTTTCTCTCTCCCTCTCTCTGCCTCTCACCTGCTGGCTCACTATCTCTCTCTCAAAATAATAAATACACATTAAAAAAAAAAGTTGGATGCTAAACCGACTGAGCCACCCAGGTACCTCAACACTTTTATTTTAAATAAACTTCCTCAATGATTCTGATGCACAGAAGTTTGATTGTTATTCTTTTAGAAATTCATTCAAAACCCTTGAGTAAAGGCTGGACCAGGCCTATGTCTTTTGCTTGTAGGGCATCAATCCTGTCTCAAGTATCTTACTTTGCTACTCGTGACAACTCCACGAGTGAGGCAGAACTCACATCTGTGTTTTGCAGGTAAAGAAACTAGTTTAGAAAGCTTCAGTGAAAAACCCAAGGTCAAACAGCTGCTAAATATTACTGAGGCTCATACTTGTCCATTTTGTTTTAAGCTTTCCCTGCCCCACCTCTCTCTTTCTCTCTTTCTTTTCTTGCTCTCCCCCTCTTTCATACATCTAAAATTTACTTGTGTATTAGTCATATTGTTCTTAGAACAAAATGAATGCCCTCATTATCCTTAGAAACTTTTCTAATGTTATATTAGTGGCCCTTCTCATAAAAATAAAAGCTTGTCCCTGTCATGGTAATAATAGATTTGCCCCTACAGTTTATCAGGCATAGATGGTCACATGGCATTGACTTTGATCTTGGCAATAGCTTTTCCTTTAACTCACAATACCAGATACTGAAAAGAAGCTGAAACGCTCTCTCATCTGTTTGCTCTGAATAAATCCCTCCTAGATCAGTCAGGTTTTCCAGAAAAAGGAAAACCTATTAAATTCCCCTCCTAGAGGCAACTGAGGTTTTAGGTGGCATCAGGGAAGATGTGTTTTAAATAAAAAAGCAAGTTAAAATTAAGGTGGGTTGGGCTTAAGGGGCAAAGAACCTGTTTGTTTGTTTTGTTTTTGGTATAAGCACATAGTGCCTCCTTCAAATCTCTGGTCAACTGTCTGATCCTGTCTAGACCACTAGGTCTCTGCAGAGCAAAAAGAGGTGGCCAATAATCCCTCCAAGAGAATCCATGCTGCTCTCCACGCTGACAGCTTTGCTAAATGACAAGTGAGCTGTAATCTTTCAGCACCCAGGCATGGCCCAGGGACCATGACTAAGTTGCTGTAGATATGCTGGTGGATGAGGTTGTACACTATTTTCCACCCTTCAACCTCAATATTAAACAATGGCTTACAAAGGCATTAAGGGATAGTCTTTACATCAGGGTGTTGATGATGATGTTTCTCTTACAGAAAAAAACCTGGCATTGATATTCATTGGCATGCTGGGATTTTAGCAAGATAGAAGCAATTATGCACACTTGTGTATGAGCAATTTACACAAGCAAAATCCTTAATTGCTTGGCTGGCAAGCCTTCTACTTTCTGAGTATATATAATATATAAGCAGTGAATAGTTTAATTTTCTGAAATCTGGCATCTCATTCAAAATTCTTAAGCTTTTTCTAGAGTGAAGTTCAACCTAAATCATTCGAAGGGATTTTATACAAATTTTGCTGAAATCCATGACCTTAAAGGTACATGGGTTTCCTTTTCAGAAAGAGGACAGTGCTCACTAAATTGAATAGAGTAATTTACTGTTGCTTAAGGCCACTGGCACTTACAGCTCAATCCCACAGAACTTCAGCTGTACTTTTTCACTAATAAAAATCCATCTTTTCTCCACTGAACCTATAATGCCACCATTATTAATGATGAAATTCTTATACAGATTTATGTTTATTTCTAGACTCTTCTGTTGATGTCTATGTATTCACGTGCAGATACCAAAATATTTTCATTTCTGTTTCCTTCAGGCCAGGAAAAAAAAAGACCTCTATGAGTATTTGTCAATGTAGACTCCTCTGTCCTCCTGGAATTGTGCTCCCTTTGCCTTCTCTAACACCGCTCCTGCTCTTCCTCGTATATCTCTCCAGTCACTCTTTCTCTTTTGTAGCCACTTCATCCATCGACTGCTTTCACACTGGTGTTTGCCTGAGTTCCATTCTTTGGCCATCCCCACTCAACATAGTATTCTCTAATGTATTGTGTTAAGATTTGACATTGAACTGACACCCCAAATGGTATGCCCTCCACCCTTCCTTTCTGAGCCTCACATTTGTTCTTCTTACTGACCACTTGACATGGCCGAGTCCCGAAGGGTTCTCAGCTCCTTTGATCTCAATCTATGAAAAAGTTGAGCCACACGGCTTCTGCTCCAAACCCACTTTTTGTTTTGCACTATCTCAGCCAATAGCACCACCATTCAGGAAGTTACCCTGGTCAATTGCCTGGAAACCATTTCAATTCCTTGTTACCCCTTATCACCTACATCCATTTGGATACAACATCCTTCTGCTTCTACCTTTTCAGTGTTCATTTAATCTCTTTCCTTTTTTCACACTCTTACTTCCACTACCATACTTGAGCCTTTGATAATTCCTCTCAGAAGCTACACGAATAGCTCCCTACAGAGTCTGGCTCTATTCCAAGGCATTGCTGGGAGAATCATATGTTATTTTATTTTATTATTTCAAATTTTTTAAATGTTTATTTATTTTTGAGAGAGAGAGAGAGAGAGAGAGAGAGAGAGACTGTGTGAGTGGGGGAGGGGCAGAGAGAGACACACACACATAGACTCTGAAGCAGGCTCTAGGCTCTGAGCTGTCAGCACACAGCCTGATGCCGGGCTCGAACTCACCAACCTCAAGATCATGACCTGAGCCAAAGTCAGATGCTTAACCGACTGAGCCACCCAGGTGCCTGGGGAGAATGGTATTTTAAAGATGCAAACATAATTAGGTCATCTGTTTTGTTTCATTTTGTTTTATTGCGATAAAATATACACAACATAAAATTTACTGTTGTAATCATTTTCAAGTGTACAGTTCAGTGGCATTAAGTATACTTACCTTCTTTTGCAACCATAACCAGTATCCACATCTGGAACTTTTTTCTTCTCACAAATGGGAACTCTGTATCCACTAAACAATAACTACCCATCCCTTTCCTTCCCTCAGCCCTGGTAAACACTATTCTACTTTTATCTCTGTGAATTTACCTGTTGTATATACCTCATATAAGTGGAACCACATACTATCTGTCCTTTTGTGTTTGGCTTACTTGCATAGTGTCTTCAAAGTTCATCCATATTGTAGCATGCATGTATCCACATTTCATTCCTTTTTAAAGAAACATATTTTATTGTTGAGTATATACCATATTCATTTTTCCGTTCATCTGTCAGTGGATGTTTGGTTTGTTTTCACCACTTGACTATTATAAACCATGCTGTTGTGATTATTGGTGTAAAAATATCCATTTAAGTCCCTGTTTTCAATTCTTTGGGTATAGACCCAGAAGTGGAATTTCGGGATTCTATGGTAATTCTATGTTCAATTTTCTTAAGAACTGCCATACTATTTTCCACAGTGGCTGCACCATTTTATCTTCCTATCAGCAGTGCACAAGTTTTCCAATTTCTCCATGTCTTTGCCGACATATGTTCTCCGTATTTTTTATACACACATGAAAATATTTATTTATTTATTTATTTATTTATTTATTTACTGCTATCATAATAGGTGTGAGATGGCATCTCACTCAGGTTTTGATTTGCATTTCCCTGGCTGAGATAATGAGCTTCTTTTCATGCACTTATTGGCCATTGTATATCTTTTTTGGACATATATGTATTCAAGTCCTTTGGCCATTTTTAAATTGGGTTGTTTGTTTTTTGTTGTTGAGTTTTACATATTCTGGATATTAATCCCTTTAAATATATATATATATATATATATATATATAGTGTCCTTTGCACAGACGATGTTAACGTTTAAAAAAACTTTTTTTATTTTTGAGAGAGAGAGAGATAGAGAGAGAGATAGCACGAGCAGTGGAGGGACAGAGAGAGAGGGAGACACAATCTCAAGCAGGCTCCAGGCAATGAGCTAGCTATCATCACAGAGCCCGACATGGGCCTCAAACTCACAAACCATGAGATCATGACCTGAGGCGAAGTCGACGCTCAACTGACTGAGCCACCCAGGTGCCCCCAATTTTAACTTTGATGGAGTCAAGTTTATCTAACTTTTCTTTTGTTGCCTGTGCTGTCGATGTCATATCTAAATCACTGCCATATCAAACCTCATGATAATTTTGTCACACTCTTTCAGTTACTGCAACTTTGTAGGAAGTTTTGAAATCAGCAAGTGTGAGTCCTCCAGCTTTGTTCTTCTTTTTCAAGATTGTTTTGGTTGTTTGGGTCCTCTGAGATTCCATATGAAATTTAGGATAACTTTAACTTCGTTTTAGTACCAGGGTAACACTGGCTTCGTAAAATAAGTTAGGGATTGCTTTCTCCTCTTCTGTTTTCTGGAGGAGATTGTGTGAAAGAGGTGTTAGTTCTTCTCTTATGTTTGGTAGGTTTCTCCAATGAAACCATCTGCGTCTGGAGATTTCTTTCAGGAGACTCTTTAATTATGAATTCAATTTCTGTTAATTGTTATATTCATAAAATATTAATTTTTTAAAAACTATTCTGATTATGTATTTCATCTTAGTTGAGTTTTTGGTAGTTTGTGGTTTTGAGACATTGTCCATTTCTTGTAAGTTGTTGAATTTATGAATATAAAGATGTTCAAAGTATTTGTTTATTATTCTTTTAATGGCTGTATAATCTGTAGTTATATCCCTTCTTTCATTCCTGATACTGGTGATTTGTGTCTTCTCTTTGTTTTTGTCTAAATGAATCGTTTTAATCCAGGCTCATTTTAAGTATCTATTTTCATTCAATTTGTATATTTTATAATGTTTTACTGTATCACAAAAAGGTATTATATTTTGAAAATTTTTGAAAAGAATAATGACTTATTTTTGAAATACATACATTCATTATTAAAAATTTCAAGCAACTCTGGGGCACCTGGGTGGCTCAGTCGGCTGAGTGTTGGACTCTTGATTTCAGCTCAGGTCATGATTCCGGAGTTGTGGGATTGAGTTCTGAGTCGGGCTCTGTGCTAGGCATCGAGCCTTCTTGGGATTCTCATTCTCTCTCCCTCTCTTTCTCTCTCTCTCTCTCTCTTTCCCCCTCTAACCCTCTACCCTGCTTGTATGCTTTCTCTCTAAAATAATTTTTTTAAGTAAAAAAAAATTCAAGCAATTCTGAAAAATGTAAAAAATACAGTAAACAATCAACCATATCTTTCTATCAGAAATATTCCTTGGTTTATAATATTCCACAAACCTTCCTATATATAGAGAAATAAAAGTGTAAGGTTATAATTAAAATAAACTAAAAGGCATGATTTTTCATATATGGGTGGTACCATACATGTAATTTTAAAACTAAATTATATTTAATCTTACTAAAATTAAAATTAAAAAATAAAAGCGTAAAAAGCTAAGATGTTCCTGTAGTGTTTTTTAAATGTCAGAAGAAAGGTTAATTTCACAGAAAAAAATGTTATTTTCATAAAAGAAATTTTCTAACCTATTCCTTTAAAGATAAGAAAAAAGACTGAAAAAGTATATATGAAGCATATATAACTATACACTTCAACATGAATAATATCCATTGACTTCTTGCCAAGGAAAATGAGGAAACTATTGTACTTAAACCTCCTCACAACTTCCCTCTTTCTACCTTCAGAATTTAGTAAATTTCACAAAAATAGTCATATGGTCAAGGTTTACAATATTTATGTTCTGTTTTAATGCTCCCAAACACATAGTTTTCAGTCTCAAATTTATTTAAAAATAGATATAATCATTATTATCACATTTGACCATGGCTCCACCATTCTTGAGATTTTTTACTTTTTCATTTTTAAGTAGGCTTCACACCCAGCAGAGAGCCCAATGTGGGGCCTCACCTTGAGATCAAAGCCTGAGCTGAGACCAAGAGTTAGGCGTTAGGCACTTAACCAACTGAGCCACCCAGACACCCCTTGAGAATTGTTTTTTAAATTTATCTCTTAGTTGGGCGAATTTCATGATCAAAAAGAATTGTTTTTTAAGGTTTACATGTACTGGTCATGTTGTTTCTTCTTTAAATCCTTGTATTTCTTAAAAAACTTTTTTGTTAGATCATATAATATTTAATTTTTTATAACTTTGGAGATTTTTTAAATGTTTACTTATTTATTTTGAGAGAGAGAGAGGATGCATGAGTAGGGGAGGGGCAGAGAGAGAGAGAGAGAGAGAGAGAATCTTAAGCAGTCTCCATGCCTTGAGGGTCTTGATCCTAAGAAGTGAGTTCATGACCTGAGCTGAAATCAAGAGTCAGACACTTACCCGCTTAATCGACTGAGCCACCCAGACACCTCTGGAGAAATTTTTATCTGATTATTTGTCGTTTCCTGAGGGTCACCTTCAGATGAATATTTCTCTTAGGCTTTTTGTTTATATTCCTTGAAACATTCATTTCTACCCCCTATTCTCCCTCTGCTGTTATCTAAGCTAGTGTCCTGTCTCTTTCTGGAGTCCATGCTGGTTCCTTTATAACTGTGATGCCTCTTTAGGGATTCTAGCTATTTGCTGATGAATAGCATGGATGACAACAGAGAGGAAGCTGGGGTAGTCTGAATCTTGATTCCAGGGTGTGGTCTTAAACATCCCTCTTAACCAATCTACCAAGTTCTCTAACCCTCAGGCATATTTTTCCACAGTTTTTTTGTGTTAATAAGGTTGGTTGAGATTAGTTTCTCATGAAATATGCACTAGTAGGTAGCTTTATTATATGGAAAAATACACACTTCTAGTGAATATTTAACTGCTCTCTCCCCCTCCAAAATTACAAAGTACAAATACAGACTTTGTCAGTGGATAAAATCATGTCTTAAATGTTACAGAATGAATATACGTCAGCATGAGAGATCATAATTAATCATTTCACATACAAAAAAAATGTAGGGAGCCAGACACCTAAATAGAAAATGTACTCCTATTGGTTTGTAAACTCAGGAGCTTCCCAGATGAAATCTGACACTGGCCCCCATATACAGAGGGCAAAAAGAGAATGAAGAAAAGAGGCCATTCCAGATCGGCAGGTGGTAGTCTTTTATTTAAAAAAAAATTTTTTTATAATTTTAATGTTTATTTATTTTTGAGAGAGAGAGAGAGAGACACAGAGACAGAGACAAAGACAGAGTATGATTGGGGGAAGGGCAGAGAGACACAGAATCTGAAGTAGGATCCAGGCTCTGTCAGTAGAGAGTCCAAAGTGAGGCTTGAACTCGCCAACCACAAGACCATGACCTGAGCTGAAATCGGACACTTAACCAACTGAGCCACCCAGGTGCCCTGTCAGGTGGCAATCTTAATAAGCAAGGGAATTTACAGGTGTGGCTTGTCTTAGCACAAGATGAGCAGATCTCCACTCCTACCCACCAGAATCTTAGAAGTTTACAGAAGCATTACCTGGGTTAAGTCACATATTCAGCAGATGGACCCAACAGGATGTTACCCTCTAAGGTTGTGTCCTTGAAACAGGCTCTTACTGTGGGAATCGTGGGCTGAATGTATGTTCCAAGGACAGGGGAGGGGGTGAGGAGTCTCTGCCTGGGTTCAGATTGTGGGTCAGTCAGAAGTCACATCCTCTAGATGACCCCCTCCCAACAACTCCCAGTTCCTGATTATCTTTTATTTTCCAAATTTTAAATATCTGAGCCATAGGGAAACTCTATTACTTGTTTAAAAATAAAAGTTTTGAATCCCTCTGACAAATCAGTGCAGTCCTACTTTGTATATTGAAAAGTGATGTCTTTGATAAATGTTTTAGTGTGGTGAACAAAGTAATGTTTTACTCAGATCCGCTTAAGTGAGGGACCTGTTACCCCAGCTTCAGGAACTACTGCTGGAAGATGGCCTTCAGCGGTTTTCTCCTTCAGGGACTGCCTCAGCTTCACAGGGCTGCCTTCTTTCAAGTTCATGCCCCTTCCAATGCAGCCAAATGAAAATGTTAGTATATAAAGGACAGGACAACTCAAACCAACTTGAGACAACTCTGAAGGGTCATCCTAGCTCCAGAGATCCCTGGAGGGCTGGCCAAGACTGTCACCAGCCTGCATCCTAACTTGACTTCTACCTCTGTCCACTCCTGCTTCCTGTATCTCCCAGCCACATGTGTTGGTCCTTAACAAACACTCCGCCTGCTTAAACTCTCAAGAAATGACATTATATAAAAAGAAACTCTGAAGGTCTTGATGCAGTGCAGTATGCAAAGAAATATTATTATTCACTTATAAAGTTCAGCTTGCACAACTCCTAAATGAATTTGAGGCAACTGACAATAATCATAGTATTTAACCAGTTGAAACAACCATGCAAATGCAAACTTTGTGTTTAACAGGTAAGACTTTTTTTTCCTGTGATTGAAGTTCAGTATTTTCAAGCAAAACTCTAATTGCTACCAATCACAAATAAACAACACCTCTATAAAAATATTTTCTAGCTTTTGCATCTGTGCAAGCACACATACAAGAAGGTCAAAAATAGAAAATATTTATGCAAATAATGGAGAAGGGGTGGTGGGTGGGTAGTTAGGGCTACGTGTGGCTTAGAGAATAAAGAGGTAGACTTAGAGACTCCTATTCCTTTAAAGAGAAAAACAAGGCATGATAGACCAGGACGTATTTCCCCTTTCTACATTGGAGTACTGAGAGAGAAAAGTAACTATCCATTTATCCTATGGTTCCTGTTTTGATATGACAGCTACTACATTGAGGGTCCTGAATGAATGGAAAATAAGCAAGAGAGAAATGATAAATATTGTACCATTAACTATAAAACTGTTTAAGGTTACCGAGTAGAATAGGGTACCGATAGATATAAACCCTTATTTTGAATCTGCTATGCAGTTATGGAATCAGATACCCTATCACCAGCTCATGAAAATATTTTTTGGGCAGCTAAAAACAGACAAGGGTAGAACTTTTTCATTTCCAAGGTTGAAAACTCCTAACTGGTTTTGTTAATGTCTCTCTTTTACTACAGCATGACCAGTGAATATTACTGACAATGCTGGAGGCTTGGGAGGTTGGGAAGACAGTGGACAACTAGGGAATTTAATAGGAACCACAAGATATCATTGCAAGCTTCAGCCCAAACATCACTCATCAGAAAGCCCTGTCATCTCTTGGTATTTAAACATCCTACTCATGTTATAATCTGTCAGTCTTCTTAATTGGGCAAGTCCGGCTTTACCATGGCATGTATAATACATTGGACACTTGGTTGTCCAGTATGAGTTTTTGTCCCAGCTCAGGAAAGGCAGGGGACAGACAGGGGAGACTGGTTCAGACTTGAGTAGAGCAGCTCAAGTAACAACTAGTTTGCTAGTCAACTAGCAAAACAAGCATGGAGAGGTCCAGGAACCCACGTTCCCCTAAGCCATTTTCAGCTGGGTGTGCAGAACCCAGCCCTAGGTGATTTCTTCCAGGGCAGCACGGCAACCCCGGGCGGAGGCTGGGGGTGGGCGTGGGGTGGATGGGAAATCCCTTACTAGCTGCCACACCATCTGTAGGCAGGAAGGACGTCTGTGGGTGATACAGACCATTTCTGGGCTGGCTAATTGGAGGATGGCCACACAGAGGTCACAGACCTGGGGTCTTGTAGATCCTTGCTACTCTGTGTGGTCAGAGGACCAGTGGCAACAACATCACCTGGGACCTTGTTTTGCTTGCAGAATCTCAGGCACCTGGCAGGACCAACTGCATCCGAATTTGCATTTTAATCCTAAGGCACATTGAAGTTTGAGAAGCAAGGTCCAGGTGGTAGCAAGGAGGCTAGCGGAAGGATCTGCCTCTCAGCCCCGCCCCCTCCCCCCTCTTTGCTCTCCTCTTGAGCAAAGCTCAGCCCCGCATTGGTCTTGCCCAACATTTCTGCGAACCCCGAGTGTATGCGGAAGGGGCGTGCAGGAGGTGCCCCGGGACGGGCAGAGAGCGGCTGGGTGACTGGATTGGCGAAGGGCTGCTTTCCCGGCTCGGGGCTCCGCAGCGTGTAGACACTCCCCCGACACCCCCCCTCCCCACCGCAGCTGCTACTGCCTGCCTCCCGCCGGCTGCCGCGAAAACCCGGAACAGCTGCGTGAGCTCGTGCAAAGTCCTCCTAGGGGCGAAGCCGGGCAGCTGGGCATGCTCAGTAGCTGGGAGAGGCTTCGGTGGAGAGTAGAACGCCGCGGCTCTGCCTCCCGCCCCCTTCCACTGGCCCCCGCCCCCCTTGCCCCTACCCAGCCCGTAGTAGTTGCCCGGCGTGCGCCCGCGGAGACCGGGAACATGGCGCTCCGAGCGATGTAGCAACCGCGGAGGAGAAGCGGAGGAGGCGCCGCTGCTGCGCTGACAGCCAGGCACCAGGTAGGCAGGCGCGCCTGGCGGGGCTGACTGGGTGGGTAGCGGCGCGGGGAGGGGCGCTAGCGGGGATGCGCACGGCTGGGACCCCTGGCATCTCGCTTCGCCTGCAGAGGATGCGAAGCGGACATCTGACAGCTCGCGATTGTGCATCGCCTAGGAGATGCTAGAGGCTGGGGACCGGCTGGCTGGAGGGCAGGGATCCGGGGACCGTCCCCACCCCCCATGCGCTGCCACCTAGCCGGGGCTCTCTACGGGTCAAATAAAGGATAGTTCCTTTCTGCAGGGCGAGAGGGCGCGGGGGAGATCCCCGTATACCAGTTCTGGGAGTGCGCTGGTCCCGTGGACCGCTAGCAAGCCCAGCACCGGTTCTTTGTGTATACAGCCGCGCACGCCCAGGGGGGTGCCACGGTGCCTGCTTCTCCCCGGGAGTGTTGCACATATTGCCAGGGCAGGATTTCCGTATGGTTTTTGTCTTTTGGCAGGTGTGAACTGGAAGATGTAATAGCTGAGCCTTTATGGGGCTGTGTTTTCCTTTGTTACTTGCCTTGGTGTGTGTGTGTGTGTGTGTGTGTGCGCGCGTGTGTGCGCGCGTGGTGGGTTGTAATGGAGAGAGAGAACTTCTGCTCGTGGGCATGGGTGTGGGCAGAGCGTGGAAGAGGATCTCGGTTCCAAACTTGTTAAAATCGCGTGTGATACCGGCCTCCTGGAGGGTAAACTTGAAAAGTCCAGAGATCATCTGTGCTAGGTTTGGAGCAGAGGCGTGTTCGCCCTTCTTGAACCCATGTGCGTGTATCGGGAGCTTTAAACATGGGACGTGAGTCAATTCAACATTAGATAGCAGTTAAGGGAATTTGAAGCATTTGGGGCTATCTGTGGTAGGTTTTTTTTTTTTTTTTTTTAGGTCAAATTAATAAATGGAGAAGTTGGCAGCAAGCCAGAGGCAAGTGCCATCCTTAATAGTTGATTACAGCTTCGAAGGCTAAATACACTTTTGGGGAAATCAGGAAACCTGGAATTCCACAGGGTTCTACCAAGAAATAGGCATAGGGTCTTAGGTTACTCACAAAATCTCTCAGTGCATCCCTTTTTCTCTTCTGGGGTTTGGAGGTATATAGACACTCATCTCTTACCTGAGTCCAGATGGACAAGACTCTTGAAAAGCCCCTCCCACACTAGAATTCTATGAAACTGACACTCCAGAATGACAGCTGTGCTACCTTATATTTGTATATATGTTATATTCAGCAGCATAACTGAGTTAGGGAGGAAAGGCAAATTTAGAATATGCTTTCATTTTTTACTTGATAATTTCAAGGATGGACATCTGTGACTACGAAATTTAGAGACACTTTCCTCCATACTTAGAGTATTTATTCTCATGGTCTCCTTAGGTGGCAAAGCATGAGTCAGTATCATCAAAATGAAATGGGGAGTGCTTGAGGAAAATGCATTGAAGTAAATTAAAGCCGTAAATGTCCAGTCTGACAGTAGTACCTTGACTTGAAATACATATGTGCAAATCAGAAGCATTGCTAATGGAAGCAATATTGTTGATGGAAGTTTATTGATAGCATTGGTCTTAGGATAAAATTTTTGTGTTCCTTTGGGACTAGGTAGAGATTGATTATACTAGGTGCCTGAAAATTGGTATTTTGTTAATAAAATCCGAGTTTTAATTGAAGGCGTTGGAAACTAATTTGGCAGCTCCTCTCCTTCACTTCGTCAGTTTGCTTCAGCACTGCAGCTGTGAGTGGCAGGTGCTCTGGGGTGTGGTATCATTTTGGTGATGAGACAGCTGAGTTTGAGCTATGACTCTTCTGTTATTAGCTTTGTGGTCTTGGGCAAGTTATTTAACTTTGTGGGGCCCCAGTTTCCTCCCTGTAAAACAATCCTGGGAATAGAAAGACTTATCCCCACCCTCAGGAAAATGGTGGGGACATTTAGAAGAGGAAGGGAAATGGATATTTATTCAACCTATACTATGTGCCCTATATTATGCTATTCAGGCCCAAATAAGTGATCTAACACTTGAACTATCAGTTTCTTAGGGGTGCCATAACAAATTGCCAGAAACGAGGTAGCTCAAAACAAAATTCATTCTCTCACAGTGCTGGAAGCTGAACATTCATAATCAAGGTCTAGGCAAGCCTGTGCTCCAGCTCAAGCCTCTAGGGGAGGATCGTTTCTTGTGTTTTCCTGCCTCTGGTGGCCCCAGTTGGCTTGTGGCAACATAACTCCAATTTCCTGCCTCCATCTTCATATCGCAAAGTTCCCCCCGTCTTATAAAGACACCATTTCTACTGAATTAAGGTCCGCTGTAATTCAGCATGACCTCATGTTGATTATATCTGCAAAGACCCTATTTCCAAATAAGGTTCACATTTGTAGATTCTGGTTAGGCGTGAATTTTGGGGAGACACTATTCAGCCCAGTACACCAACAACCCTATGATCTGTGTTTAATGACATGATTGTTTCAGAATATGAGCAGAAGGTAAAGATAGAGTATTGTGGGTTCAGAAAAGACTTTAAAGGTTATTTAATCCAGCTGACATATTTGTGGTTTCCCAAACATGGTAGGGAAGAGCAGCATTCAGAGGTAGTAGACAAATGTCACTTATCTGGAAATTCAGATAATCTAGGATCTCTGTCTTCCACAGGTAATCCACCTGACATGTCCTGTCTCAAAAGGGTTTGTTAATGTTGCCTTCCTCGCTTTTCGCTACCCCACCAACATAATGCAAACAAGCAACAGAAAATCAAATTAAACAAGAAAAATGACAAAAGCGACAGAAACACCCCAATCTTAACACGTTTCTGATTTTTCTTATCTTGGTTAAAGGCACCAGCATACATGGAGTTGCTTTAGCCAGAAACTTGAGAATTGTCTCTTGACTCCTTCATTCCCTATGCCCTCCATATCCAAAACCATCACAAAGTTTAATAAATTTTGTCTTCTCCCTATATCTCTCGGTAGATTCTCCTTGCCATCCGTACCACCACACCATCAATCCTCAAGTTGTCCTCTCCCTCCTGGGTCACTAGCATAACTTTCTAGCAAGACCCCTGGCTCCTTGCTTGGGCCTTCCGATCATTCTTCTGGAATAGATAAGATCGTGTCAATTCCTTGCATAAAATGCCTCTACCTACTTGAGGCAGTTCCAGAGACTGTCTGAGCCTTGGGTACTTGGCCGGCATCTTGGGCATCTCCTCCTCTTGCTGCTGTTAAGATGACCTTCTGTCTGTTGAATTTCCCAAGAACTTCCCCTACACCTTGCTGGTACAAACTCAACTCGTCCTTTGGGCCTCCTTGATATCCCTTCCCCGGCAGTCCAATTCTCTTATCAGCCTTTTCTTCCATAGCACTTACCTCAATTTTGAAATTTCCTATTCATTTGTTTGGCTATTGAATGTCTGTAAACTCCGTGATGGCCATTTGTTTTCTGTCTTGCATGTAGAAGATGATCAACAATGGCGAATGAGTGAAGGAATGAATACTCTGATAGCATTTTTCTGTGCCAACTTAAAGATCTGATTTTTTTAGAAACTTTTTTTTCACTAACTTGTATAAAAAGAGCAATTGAGAAACTCATTCTGACTCAAGAGGAGTATTCTTGGCTTTAACAAATGCATCTTCTAAGAATTGGTTTAAAGAGAGCAGTTGAGAACTGAGTCAAAATATTTTTCTGGCAACTGAGGTCTTTGAGGTCTATCAGTCAGCAAACCTTTCACAAATATCTATTGGACACTTATATTTGTCATGGTAGGCCCTAAGGGGGGGGGACAATGGAGAACTAGACTTTTAGCCTTCTAGAGATTAAAAGTAAACAGTAAATAATAATTGCAATAATATTATTTATTGGGATTCTATTATATGCCAGGTTCTCCTCCATCCCTGTCCCTACTTGTTACTATAGATAGCCCTCCAGTCTCTCCTCATAACACGGAACCCAAATTAAATGCATGACAAATACTTCATGAATTAATAATTAGTAGGTGCTGTTATGCTGATCTTTTAAAATAGGAAACTTCTGCTTCTCTAGGGAAAAAGGAATATGCTCACATACAGAAGAACGTGTAACTGGTTTGTGAATATAGCCAGGTGGACCCTGTTCTACTTTGAAGAGCATCTGCCTATTGTCTCGGGGGGTTAAAATAAGAGCCAAATTGCTCTTTATAGAGGAACGAGTGCCTGGTGGGTCTCTTTGTCTTTCACAGTTGTCAGAATTCTTAATTGGGAACCGAATTGTTTGATTCTGTTTAATCCAAGTGAGAAGTAACTTAATGTCTCATTCAGAGCACTTCTGGGTAGTTTTGAAAAGCAAGACTGAGTACCCCAAGGAAATGAATGTGGTAGAATGCAGGAGTACAGGATTACGTTTTGGATATCTTGGATGGCCTCATTACCTGTAATCTTATTTCATGAATGGTGATTTTTTTTAAAGTAAATAAAAACATTTAATGCAGGTTTAAAAAAATTATTTTTGAGAGAGAGAGGGAGAGAGAGAGGGAAGTGAGAGGGACAGAGAGAGAGGAGAGAGAGAATCCCAAGCAGGCTTTGTGCTGTCAGAGCAGAGCCCCACATGGGCTGAACTCATGAAGCCTGAGATCATGACCTGAGCTGAAATCAAGAGGCAGGTACTTAACAGACTGAGCCCCCCAGAGGCCTCTTAATGCATATGTTGAGTATAACTTTTCACCTAAGTAACAAAAAATCAGACATTGTGTTTTGATTTTGTTTAAAAGTGATAGATACACAAGGGTACCTGGGTGGCTCAGTCGGTTGAGTGTCCGACTTTGGCTTGGGTCATGATCTCGATAAGTGTGTTCGAGTCTCAAGTCAGGCTCTGTGCTGACAGCTTGGAGCCTGGATCCTGCTTCAGATTTTGTGTCTACCTCTCTCTCTGCCCCTCCCCCTCTTGCGCTCTGTTTCTCTTGCTCTCAAAAATAAACATTCAAAAAATTGAAATAAAATGATACACAATGGAATCTAAAGGAACTAGTAAGAGATATTTCAGTAAGATGGTTAGTTATTACATACACATCTAGAAATCAAGCTGGGGCGCCTGGGTGGTTCAGTTGATTATTTGATTCTCAATTTCAGCTCAGGCCGTGATCTCTTGGTTGGTGATATCAAGCCCTGAGTTGGGCTCCTAGCTGACCATATTGAGCCTGCTTGGGATTCTCTGTCTCCTTCTCTCTCTGGTCCTCCCCCACTGGCATGCAGTCTCTCAGAATAAATAAACTTAAAAAAATCAATGACTACCCCCAAATGCCAGTATTTACTAGCTAAGAAGTACAATAGAAAATGATGGTGTTTATGAATCCACAAAAATATAAATTTATCTAAGAAAAATAGAAAATGTATGTAAGATACTTGGGAATAATCAGAAATACCTAAAGACTTGTGTAGAACGTTGTAAAAATTTTACTCAAAAACACATAAAATAAGAAACCCATGAAAGCATGCCTTATTCCTGGGGTAGAAAGATGGATATTCTGAGACAGCTATTTTCCCCACAATCAATTACATAGTTTTATTGCTTTGGGGTTTGGGAAAACTTGACGAAGTGATTCTAACATCAATCCAGAAGAATTACTATGTTACTATACTCAAGAAAATCTTGCTAAAGAATATATGTGGGGGTGGGTTGCCCTTACAGAAATAAAAATAAATCTGGGCATCGAACTCCATTGTAGCCATGTAGTACTGATGTGAGAATCAATAGATAGCTCACTGGAAAAGTGTAGCCTGGAAGCCAACTCAGTAGTTTCTGGAAACAGAAGTGCGATGGATAAAGCATTTTGAAACAGTGAGAAGCATTAGACAAAATCAAGGAACTATACCAAGTAGGTAGAAAACCTTTAACTAAGCCCCTTTGTTTACATGACTCACTAGGCTAAATTCCAAATATATTGGAAAGTTTATCTGTCAGGTGAGAAACAAAGCTAGAAGAAAATACTTAACAATTAATGCAAAGAATCACAGCAAGAGATAGCTTTGAATATATTTGATGGTTTCATATGCAAAAAGACCCCTTTTAAAGCAGAAAACAATCATGGAGAAAAATACTGACACCAAGCATGACAGAACAGTTAATAGAATAATTGCACTGAAGAACTCTTGCATATCAGTAAGTAGAAAATAACACCCCAATAGAATTGTCCAATTATCTGAATAAATGATTTGGAAGGATGAGATAAAAAGGCTAATACACGTATTTAATAAATATTCTTACTATTAACTACAGAAATGCAAATTAAAACAAAAATAAGATGCCATGTTTCATGTATTAAATATATAAATACATATATATGTATACACACACACACACATATATATATATGTATATAAATACTCAGTACCAGCAGGGATGCAGAGAGAAGGACATTTTCTTTGCTACTGGTGGGAGAATTACTGGCTACAACCTTTCTGGAGGACAGTTAAAAGCTTTTGACAAATATTTTCAGAGTTCAAATTATTTGACACAACCATTTCTCTGGCTCTTAATTTTAATTTTGGTCTTTGATAAGGAATCAGATGCAGGCAAAAACAACAATAAAAAATTTAAATGCACTTTAAAACTAAAAATTGGGGGCTGCTTAAAGGTATTTTAAGGTCCCCAAATAGCAGACATTACTTAGATATTAAGAGCATTCATTTCAAAGATTATGTAATGATAAGGAACAACTTCAGTTTTAAGTGGAAATAAGTGTGCAATGATATGTATTTTGTGAAATGGAAATACCCTATAGTTATATAAAAACTGGAACAAAAAACAAAGTTGGGGCATGTCTAGATGGTAGAAATAGGGCTTTGCTTTTGTCTTTTATTTATATCTTTATGAATTAAAAATTAGTAACATTGTCTTTTTGAATCAGAAACCATTATTTTACAAATATGATAGTGATCACATTCAGCTTATAATTATTCATTTATGTAACACACATTCATTGATTTTCTCTGTGTCAGGAGCTCTGCCAAGTGTATCAGCAATGACTCTTAGTTTGCATGCAAATGAAAGCTAACGAGCAAAAAGAATTTACTAGAAGGTTATCAGATAGCCAAAAGAATTGCCAGGAAAGGGGGGTGGAGGGGCAAAACAACAACCAAAAAATAGGCTTGGAAGCAAACCAGAACTTAGCTAGCTCCATACTCTAAATATCAGGTGCTTAGAGAAATAGGCTGCAGCCTCTCAGACTCAGTCTTTGTGGCTGGGCAGGAATTTTGGAGGGGAGGTCCCATTCTCAGGTTAGTGGGAGGATTATCCAAAGCAGGGAGTTTAGCAGCAGGAAGAGGTAGTTTGGAAATAGATGGGGCACCAACATGAGTCTAGGCTTTTTTTTTTTTTTTTAATTCTGACTTCTCTTACATCTAGAATGTCTATAGTAATGTTTGAGTTTGGTCCACCAGGAATAGTGCAGTCCCGGTTCAAATAGCTTGGCACATAATACCAAACATCCATAGGGAAGTTGGTATTCTTCCCACAGTTCTTGTCATAAATAGGAAATGTCTGTGGCTATCTGGGTAATTCAGTGCTCGGGTTCATATTGCTTGTATAATTGTAAACTTTTCCCTGAGGAAAGGCTTGCAAATGGAAGGGGAAAAAGGAAATTGCTCTTCAGTTGCACTAAAAACAGGACAGAGAAAATCTCAAGTGACCCAGAAGGGCCCCACCCTGGACACTGCCCAGCAAAGAGCTCAGCTGCTCTGTCCCCCAGCCTCTGGGCACCTGCACGGCCACACCCCTCTGCACCAGAGGAAGGGCCCATGTGCCACCTTGGCCCCCTCTGGGCCCTGCTATGCGTACCAGGGTCTTGGACTTTCCTGCTCAAAAGGCTCTTGGGCCCAAGGGGTGCTGAGGAGAGCACGTTCGAGGGAGGTGCGGCTGGAGCTTAGCCAGGTGGGTGCTGTAGGTCAGGGTGGAAGGAGCTAGGGAGCCGGGCAGGAAGCTGGCTCTCCTTACTGTTCTGGGTTCTGGAATTCAAGACATCTGAACTTCAACTGGTCTTCTAGGTTGTTAGGAACGCATGTTTGTCAAGCTAGGCAGATAGAACATATTTAACACTTTTTAGCTTATTTATCATATTTAAATATATAACAGTTAAGACTCCATATTTGCTCTTGCTCCCTCAAATGTTAGGATCAGGCCTGGTCAGTTTACTCTTTTTTTTTCTTGAAAATTTCTTTAATGTTTATTTTTGAGAGAGAGAGAGAGAGAGAGAGAGAGAGAACACACAAGTGGGGGAGGGGCAGAGAGAGGGAGACATAGAATCTGAAGCAGGCTCCAGGCTCCAAGATGTCAGCACAGAGTCTGATGTGAGGCTCGAATCCACTAACCGTGAGATCATGACCTGAGCGAAAGTCGGATGCTTAACCGATGGAGCCACCCAGGTGCCCCTCAGTTTACTCTTTTAGAAGGGTGATAGTTGTTCACATACACACACATGTAATTAGCTACTTGTGAAACAACAACAGATCATAAGAAAAGTAGGGGCGCCTGGGTGGCTCTGTGGGTTAAGCATCCAACTTCAGCTTGGGTCATGATCTCATGGTTTGTGAGTTCTAGCCCCATGTCGGGCTCTGTGCTGACAGCTCAGAGCCTGGAGCCTGCTTCAGATTCTGTCTCTCTCTCTCTCTCTCTCTCTCTCTCTCTCTCTCTCTCTGGCCCTACCCCACTCATGCTCTGTCTCTGTCTCTCTCTCGAAAATAAGTAAATATGAAAAAAAATTTAAAAAAGATTGTACTCCTGTGATTATAGCTAACATTGAAGAAGATGTGTTAAACCCTCATCCCAGTATTTTACCTGTATATTTTAATTAATCTTCATAAGAGTTCTGTAAAATAGATCATTCAAGGCAAAATATGCAGTTAGAGAGGGTAGCAAAGAGGAGTCAAACTCTGGCTCATCAGAATTCGATGTCAGTAGATAAGAAAAGTTTTGTTTGGAGTCCTTGAACCTTCAATAATTTAAAAATCACTGGATTAATCAACCCACTCTGATTCCAATTCTCTGATTCAGCATTTCTGTTCATGCAAATTTCCCCATACAAAGGGAAAGTAAATGCATTGATGGCCCTGCTGTGTTCAGTATTATTAACTGAATGATCAAAAGCAAACCTCAATATCTGGTTCCTTGTATACAAAACAAACTTAACTTACATTTTAAAACAGCTGTCAGGTATGGGATTCCCTTTGCCGGCTTCCAAGGGAATTACCATTTATGTCACTGGCAATGAAGAATACTTTGTTTTTTCTTTCTTTCTTAAATAAAGCACTGGTTCATAAACCTAAGCCTCCATTTCTCCACTGTCCAACTGAATCAAGATGACTGTATCCAAACATTGGTTCCATCACTCTTTTAATAAGAATGTATAGAAGGAGGGAGGGAGGATGGGGGTGAGCTCACTCCCTCACACCTTCAGTCCCAAATATAAATTCTATGATAGAGTCAACAATTGTTAGCTTCACTTTTCAAGTTCAAGGTTGACATACTATTTAAGAAACTTTTTGGCTGTTTTCTGGATGAAACTTGAGCGCTTTGCTTCTAAGGATGGTCATTTGAGTCCTGCAAATAGTTGTTTGTATAACACACTGATTTTCTAGCTAAGTTGTTCTTAACCATCAGCTGGGTTGCCCACGTGCCTAATTTAGCTGCACTGCAATTTACTGACCCAGGAAAAGAACTTCCTGGAAGCAAAGAGTAGAAAACTTCATTTGTTTAAAAGGTTCTTCCCCAAAGTAGACACAGTTGCTACGTGGGTATGATTTCATCTCTAAAAATATAAATAAACAATGATGGAGGAGGATGGGTTAAGGGAATAAAAGTCTTAAACTGAATGTAGAGTTTTCTTTCTTGTCTAGGTTTTAGAGACGTAGAAACAAAAACAGGAAATTTCCAGTAATACTTGGGTAACACCATTCATGACTTGAGTTAAACAATAGTTTGTTTTATCCCCTCAAATCCAAGGAGTCCCTAAATCTCATCAACTTAAAACTTTCTTGCATATGCCCTTCTCTGTCCCCATTGCCACTTCCCATCATATCTCTCAATTAGACCTTGTGTCAGCCTCTTATCTGTTCTGTCTTCATACCCACCCCAAAATGAACACCTGATCATCTGATTATCACCATTCATTGAAAACTTCATACCCAGCTACCACTCCCCCCTTTACCCGTCAAAATTTCATCCTCATGGTTTTGGGTTACCCTTCTAAAAGCAGTCATCACACTGTTTTATAGATGTTTTCTCACTGGGTTCCCTTTTATGCTAAGACTGAGAACTCATCTGAAGCAGGTAACTTGTCTCTTGATGTCTGTATCACCAGAACCTAGCTTTATGCAGTTTATGTCCGGTCTTTAACAAATGTTTGTTGGGGGGAAAAATGTTTGTGGATAAATGGATGTTACCGAGGCTAAAAAATGAGTCCAGATGCAAAAGGGTGATGCCATGTTTTAAAATTCTGGAATGGGTCCTAGCAATGGTCTAATTCATTTCCTTAATTAGCATGGAACTTTTCCCCCCTGCTTTCTATAAATTAAAAACATGTGGAAGGAAAGATTAATACTTTGTTTCTGGTTAGAGACAAATTCTAATGTTGGATATGGGTATAAAGCAGACCTTTTAAATACACTGAAAGAAAGTAATGAAGCAAAATGTAAGCTAAAAGCTAGCTTTCCAGTAATAGAGTGAATAAATGGAGCTTCTTAAGAAATGAGAATAATTATTTAATTACTACATTCAACATCCACTTCTCTGTTGTCACAAACCTGGTATAAATAGCACATGGTCGATGATGTGACCCCTGCCTGAATATTAGTTGATTTTTATATGGAAAGCTGGGGTTTTACTCACTTCTGCCCTGGTCTTTGGTATCACATGTTTCCATAGTAACAAATGCACTATAAAATGTGAAAAACCAGGAAGGCTTGGTAGGGAAATGGATCAAAGTAAGTAGTTCAAATAAGGGGTTCCCCATTGTGGGACCAGGTGGGTCATCAAGTTTCTGGTCACAGATACTTGCAACAGGATGCCCAGAGAGCAAAGATTCTGGGATGATAACTGGAGGGGATTTCGAAGGCAGTGTATGCATACACTCTGACAGCAGTTAACTGTGTTGACTCGAGCTTGGATTCCTAGGGAAGGGTATCTGCTGGGGAGGTACCTGCATTGCCATATTAGTGGTCTGTACTGGTTGAAAAACACACTTGATCCCCACAGCCCACTAACAACTAGGAATCAGGAAACAACAATTGGAGACTTTTACTCTCTGTGAAATATAGTTGAGCTGTCCTTTTAAAACTGGAAAGTGTAGAAAAACATTCTGAATTAGGTACTAAATGTTTGACAGTGCCGATTTAGAGCAGAGTCTTGTGGCCTAGATATGTTCTGTTTGGCACCCAGAGTGTGAAATTTCCCCTAAAACTTCAGATTTCTTCTCTTTAAAAAAAAAAAAACCGTATATACACAAATACAAAAGTTGGCAGAAGTGTGTATTTTTATGGCACCCATCCATTGAGGCTGAGTAGCACCTGCCTCTGCCATGGACAGGTAATGAATGGAGTCTTTGCCACAGTCACCATCACTCCCTATCAAGTTTCACAAGGCCATTTTAATTGTTTATATTAACTTCTTGTTTTCTGAAGCCTTTTGAAGTTGTCATCTTTGGATTACAGGAGAGGACTGCTCTAGGGTTTTGAATCATTCATATACAATGTTTCTTTTTGAGAGAGTGGGAGCATGAGCAGGGGAGGGGCAGAGGGAGAGAGAGAACCCCAACATGCTCTGCGCTGTCAGCACAGAGCCCAACATGGTGCTCAATCCCAGGAACCATGAGATCATGACCTGAGATGAAATCAAGAGTTGGCTGTTTAACCAACTGAGCCACCCAGGTGCCCCTCCCAATGTTCCTTTGTAATCTCATTTCCTGAAAATATAAGCCAATTTATTTAATAATTAAAAATAAAGCAAATGAGGTTTTAGAAGGATGCATTTTTACGATTCCATCCTGGGGGGGAGGTGCGGAATCTTGAGTTAAGCATCCTTAATATTTGGTGGGAGTATTTGCATAGTTAGGCTTCAGCAACTCAACTTCTTCAGTATTTTTGCAATACTGGGTAGTTATTAAGAGCCTCCTTGTGTGTTCCATTTGAATTCAACCAAAATAGAAAGGAAATCATATGGTCTCAAGATTGCTGGAGGTAGGGATTATCAAAACTCAGAAGGATGCTATCATATTTCATATGATACTATCATCTGGAAAATATAAAACATTCAGAATGCAAATATGCCCACAGAAGTGAAGTAAAACCTTATAAATGAAACACACTCTATAGAATAGCTGGAAGAATCTCAAAATCAATATTAGAATCACCCAGAGCGACTGAGAATAATATCACTGTACCTTACTAAAAAGTAATGAAAAACAAATGAGATAGAAAATTCCAGAGTTGTCCCTAGAGTTCCTATTTGCTTGAGATAGAAGAGTGAGACAAGACCTTAGAAAGTGGTTTCCCAGTTCTTTTCAGACCTCAACTTTATTTTAAACACAGAGCACAGCATGCCTGTTGAAGAGGGTTTTCTTTTCTGCATAAACCAGGGTGTGCAATGTCCCTGTAGAACAGAAACCTTTGGTTCTAAGTGGTAGGATTAAAATAAAGATAACTGGATGTTACGGTGGTGACTGCTTGCTTCTGCTTTATTGTTTTTCACAGGCTAGATAAATAGAATTAAAGTGTAAAATTTAAAACTAGGATAAAAATAGATACTATTTTTATAGTATCTATAAATAGAGTGACTATTCCTAACTAGTCATTCATTTATTCAACATATATGCTTTTTTTAAAATAGTTGATTGTCAAGTTCATTTCCATGTAACACCCAGTGCTCTTCCCAAGTGCCCTCCTCCATGACCATCACCCCCTTTCACCTTTCCCCCTCCCCCTTCAGTCCTCAGTTTGTTTTCAGTATTCAAGAGTCTCTCATGATTTGCCTCCCTCCCTCTCCCTCTTTTCTCCCCCTTCCCCTCCCCATGGTCCTCTGTTAGGTTTCTCCTGTTAGACCTATGAGTGAAAACATATGGTATCTGTCCTTCTCCCCCTGACTTATTTTGCTTAGCATGACACCCTTGAGGTCCATCCACGTTGCTACGAATGGCCAGATTTCATTCTTTCTCATTGCCATGTAGTAGTCCATTGTATATATAAACCACATATTCTTGATCCATTCATCAGTTGATGGACATTTATTCCATAGATATGCTTTGAGCGCTGCTGTGTTTATTGGGTGGCACTTTAATGAACATAGATAAAAATCTCTCATTTGTAGGGAGAGACAGTAAACTAAATCTAAGAAATGGATAGAATGTTGGAAGGTGATCTGAGCTTTGAAGAAATAGAGTGGGATAAAGGGGTTGGGAAATGGGTGGCCTGGTGACAGGAAAGGATGCATATTTAAATAAGGAGTCAGGAGAGGCCTTGTTGAAAAGTTGACATTGAAGGAGGGGAGGGAACTACCCATGTAGATCTACCTTGTGATGCATATGGGAGAACATCCCAGCAGAAAGACCCAGTACACAAGCTCCAAGGTACAATGCCTACTTGTGGGAGGAGGTAGAGGAAAGCTGGTATGGCTGGGACAAAATGAAGGAGGCGACAGAGCCAGCAGGACCTGAGAGGCAGAGATCATTAGCCTTTTCTCTGAGCAAGATGTGGAACTGCTGGAGAGACTTGAGCAAAGGATAGGATCTGACATATTTTACACAAATCTTTGGCTTCCCTGTTGAGAAGGGGAAAGTGTGAAAGTGTGGAGACTGACCAGGGGAACACTGCAGTAATTCAGGCAAGACAAATGGTGGTTTGACCAGACTTATAGCCATGAAAGTAGGGAGTTGTGACCCAATTCTTCTATATTTTCAAGGTAGTGTTTCCTTAGGATTGGGTATGGGTTATGAGAGAGAGAGAGAGAGAGAGAGAGAAGTCAAGGATGACTCCAAGGCTTTTAACCTGAGGAACTAGAAGAATGAAATTGCCTTCACCTAAGAAAGGGAGGACTGTGGGAGAAGGAAGTTTCTGGGGGGAAATTAGGAGTTTAGTTTAAACATTGGATGTCTACTTTTTTTCCTAATATTTCTTGAGAGAGTGCAAGCAGGGGAGGGACACAGAGAGGGGGACAGAGGATCTGAAGTGGGCTCTATGCTGACAGGTTGACAGCAGTGAGCCCAATGGGGGGCTCAACTCATGAACTTCGAGATCATTACCTGAACCAAACAACTGAGTCACCCAGGTGTCCCAACAGTGGACATCTACTTCTGTTGGAGATGTTGTGTCATTTGAGAGTCTGGAGTTGAGAAGAAGAGTCGGGGATGGAGATAAAGATGATTAATTCATCAAAACAAGTAAGTTTAGATAGAGAAGGAATCTAAGGGCTGAATCCTGGAAAGGTCCCCAATTAAAAGTTTGGGTGGAAGAGTTGGATCCAATAGAACCAGCAGAGCCAGCTACTCTAAGGATCTACCCAATCACCATTGTAAATATAAGTGGTGACCGACTGGCTGCATTTTGGGTTGATGGGGCTGACTGGGTCATGTGACCCTGATCTTGAGCAGGCTACCCTCAACCTTTTCACCTAGCATCTGAGCAGGGCTCCAAGAGAAGAGGGATCTGAAAGCCCCAGGCATCTGAAGGCCCAGACTGGGAACTGGTACACTGTCATTGTGGGCACATTCTTTCTGTCAAAGCAAGTTTCAAGGCCAGGCCAGATTTAAGGGGTAGGGAAGCAGACTCTACTCAAAGGAAGTTGCTGCAAAGTCACATTGCAAAGGCTGTGACCACAGAGGTGGAGATTGGGACCATTTTGGAGTGTACTCCAATTTGCTTATGATTGACCTCTTGCCAAGACCTTCAAAATTGTTGATTGGAAACATAATTTTAGTTTTGGGTCAAACCTTAACCTCATGCTTGAGCTGCTGAAGACACTATTGCTGCAGCCCTGCTAATTCTCCAAATTTTTCTTGGTGAAAATAGCTTTTCACACAGGTGTTGATAGAATTTGAACCATAGCTCTGTCTTCAGGCTGAAGTTACAGCACTCAGTAGCTACTGAAGAGCTATTTATTTGGTTACAGAAGGAAAAGGTATACTGTAGAGTTAGAACAATGGTATTTACAATAACTGAAATTATTGGAACACATTATTTTCCAGGTATGCACTATGTACCCTATCTTATTTAATCCTTCCAATGGGCTTACAAATTAGGTGCTGTCATTATTCCCATTTTATGACTAGTAAATGGCAGATTCCCCATCCAGTGGCAGATCTTCCTTGCTTTATTAAGACTATTCTCTCACAAGCATAAAAGATGAAAGCAAAAAGTATTGTCTCAGATTCTAAAACCTAATTCCTCTGACCTCCTCTGCTTTAGTTTGGGTTCCCACCAGAAACAGACCTTAAGTCAAGGATTCCAGAGCAAGTAGGAAAGTTATAGGAACACCCTTAGTAGAGAGGGGGAAGTAAGGTAAGGAAGGAAAAGCTACCAAAATTGGAATTACTACTGGTGGAACCAGAAATGTTGTATAGTTCATACTTCAGAATTATTCCACCCAAAAAGGAAGAGCTGAGATATTTATACACTGACTCCCATCTGTAACTGATTGAAGACTGTACCCAGGGGATGTTAATTCATCTGTATTTCCAAACTCACATGGCTTGGGAATGCTCCCAGGAACACAGATACAGGTAATTGGAAGTCAATAAGCACATGGGTGGCATTCACAGGGCTTGGTATATCCATACCGTTTTTGCCTTAGCGTGTGCCTGCAGAACTTCAAACGTCATGGTTTAAAAAAAAGGTTATCTTTTGCTAGCCAACTTGTGAGTGTGTTGGTATTGACTGAACCATCTATTAGCATAGACAAGGACACCACATGTACAATGGGTAAACGGCAGAGGTAAGTTGCACTCATAGTCATTTTCAAATGAATGCAGTAATAGAACTATGGATGCTGACTTGGAGTCTTAGATAATTAAGCATGCAGTTGTTAAATGTATCTAATAATGAAAAATGGGACAGAAGTAAGGCTAAAATTGACCTTGTCACAAAACAGAGGATAAAATATTCCCCAGGAGTAAATCATTTACCCATGTAATGCAATTGCATTCTTGTAGGGCACTGGTGGACCAGTTGGTAAGCCATCTCCTCCAAGGCATTAATGGAACTGTGTCCCAAATAATGTATTTCATGCCATGATTATTTTGTATCAACAGATATCATGAAAGCAGGGAAACTTTGGTGAAGATATAATACTCTACTGCCATGAATGATAAAAATGGCCTTGAGTCTTGGCCTTTCTAGAAACCCCAAAACAAAAATAGTTTAGTTTTGAGAAAGAAGGGGGTATAATAGGTATGCTGAGGGGGGAGAGACAAGTCTTTTTTTGTTTGTTTGTTTGAGAGTGAAGGAGAGAGAAAAAGAGGAAGGGAGAGTGGGTGGGGGAAGGGCAGAGAGAGGGGCAAGAGAGACAGAGAGAATCCCAAGCAGACTCTGCACAGAGCCTGATGTGGGGCTTGAACCCATGAACTGTGAGATCATGACCCCAGCCAAAACCAAAAGTCGGACTCTTAATCGACTAAGCCACCCAGATGCCCCAAGAGACAAGTCTTAGTCATATTTATATATGGATATACAGTAAATGTTAGTGCATTTTAACTGGGTGTTGAAATGTACTTGATTAGCAAGAAGTGAGGAATGGATATTGGGCAGGAAGTTAGCAGCCTCTAGTGGGGTTTCAAAAATAACCCAGATGGTTTCCTTGATGAGAATTATCAGTTGAACTGTTTTGGGATTGTAAGGAAAGTGCTTTAAAATAGACCATCTGCCTCAAACAGTGTGGAGCAAGAAGGGGATCCAAAGTTGATGAGGTCAAATTTGGTAGGATTACCAGTAGGATATTCAGGCTTAGCAGGCCTCAAATCATTGTACTTTTAAAATGATAGCTGTTACACCTTGAATTTGAGGTATGGTTTTAAGAAACTCATCCTCATTGGTCTAACAAGGAGCCCTTAGTTGGTTTCCCCCTCCACCCCCACACTAGACTGTCCCATGGATGCTGGAGTTTCTCCACCTGGAATGGCAGAAACGTGTAGAGAATCGTATCTTAATTTCTGGTGTGCCTTAAGGAGTAAGGAGGAGAAATCTGAAGATAGCTATTAGAGCCAGAGAAAGAGTGGTCCTTAGTGGCTTTGGACCATCAGCTTGGAGCTCTTCTTAACCATCTTTGGTTGCTCTAATTGTTGACCCTGAGGATTATAGTTTTGTGCTTCCCTATTCAGAACTTCAGTGTTCACCATTCAGTTTCTTTATGTTCAGCATATCTGTGTTGTAAAACTTCAAGGGTGACTTTCACATCTGGTCAATATAAATAACACCTCCTGGATAGTGTAGTCCACAGCTGGCATGACTTTCAACAGTGATAACATTTATGATAACATTTATGATGTCATTGATTTGGACCAAATTTGGTGAAGTGGATCACCATTCCTTATAATTCTGTGTCTTCTATTCTCCCTCCTCCCTCCCTGTGAAATGGACGTCTTGAAGGAAGAAGCTAGATTTTAGGTATTTATAATAAAGCAACTAATGTGGCACCCTCTGCATTGAGTTGCTCAATAGCTCTTTACAAAATACATGAATGAATAATAATGCTATGACTTGTGAGGCTTGGAGATGTGTTAGGCTCTGTGTAAAATATTTTGCCTGTTGATGTCCTTTGATCCAAATAGCAATCCTGTTGGATATTTTTAAGAACTGATCATTGATATTGTGGAGAGGTGAACCCAGAGGACACATGGAAAAGTAGCTAGGAGGACTGTTCTAGAAGAGGAGTAAAGGACAGGATAGGATAGTTTCAGGGAAGCTTGGCAGTGGGAAGCTAAAAGTTGTTTCTTGGAGCCTTCTCTTTTTATCTTCAAAGGAGGCAAATTTACCTTCTAGGTGTGAGGAGGAAGGTTGTGGTGGTCAGTGCGAAAATGATGGCAGTTGTAAGGAGAGTGGAGAAAGTATCCTCTGGTCCCTGCAGAAATTCAGAGAGAGTCACTCAGAGGCCTTATCGTTTCCATGTATTTCTGTCAATTTCTATTAATGAAACCATGCTGCAAAGGAAAACTCTAAGTATATGTTTTCTTTAGATCTGTCAAAAAATGAGTTTGGCCCATTTAACTAGAATCTAAAATAAAGGCAGAGAGCCTTTGGGCACATAGGGGAAATTTGAATTTTATCAAATGCATTTAGAGAAAATAAGCATTCCTTCTACTGATTTCTAACTCTTGATTCATTTTTCATGAAAGGTGGTATTATGAGGAGGAAATACTGAGTGGACTCCCTATAGGTTGAAGTTGTATTTGCAGCCTGATGCTATGGGAAGTACCGAGTGAGTGTCTTCAACCAGGTTCTTAAGCTTAAAAAAGACTCAACTCCAAGAGATTCAGCTCAAAATGTACCAAGCCAAGTAGGACTCCACTGATCTGAGTAGTTGAAATGTCCAGGAATACATCTGGATCAGGAGTTCAAAAGTATTATCATGGTGCTATTTCTTGACATCTCCTAGCTGTGAATGTTTCTGGGTGGACTTCTTTCTCAAGCAGGTTCTCCCATTTATCTGGCAATATGGTCCCCTACAGCTCTAGGTTTAGATCCTGGTAGTGCTAAAACCCAGAAAATGCTTGCCAGCCCAAGAAATTGACAAGATCTCAGGATTAGGTTTCAGTTTTACTTTTATGGGTCACATGAAAGTGCCTCTTCCTAATGTCATTACCGTAGCTTGGGGGAATATGTTGCCCTTTGACCCCACCTGAGCTTAAACCTGCTCCCTAGAGTCAGAAGTCAGAGTGGAGTTACTTTCTCATAAACCACCTAGACCTGGGTGAGGGTAGAGAGGATCTATAAGGAATATCAGGCTGTTGTTAACCGAAGCAGGAGCAATGGGTATGGTCATGAGAAAAATTTTTCCTTGGAATGGGTACAAGTAAAATTGACCATTGTAATGATATTCCCTACAACGTTTTCTGGCCCAGTGAAATTTCTCTGGTCACGTGATTTTGGCAGCTCTGATTTATTAGACTGATTGTATGTGAAAATCTCAATTTTTCCTGGAAATGAATTAGCAGCTTCCAAAGATACTATACATAGATTCTTTTTCCTCATCCTCTTGTGATCTTCGCTTTTTATCTTTGTGTCCTAATTTTGCCATTGTACTGCTGCTTCTATTTTGGAACGTTGGTAAGAAATAGATTTGTGTGCATATACTGATTTAGTATGAAATTAAAATGAAAAGTCTTTTGCATATTCAGAACCTAACTTAATGGGAAGAAAATCAGTGATAATTGCCATGTAAATGTTTCTCAAGGAAATGAACGTATGTGGGTTACTGGGGACGTAATGTCCTACGAAACTAACATGCAATGTATGCATCCAACCCCTCAACCTCTCCTGATATTTTGTCTTGGATTTTATCATGCAGGGTAGGTTTCCTGTCCATGATTTAAATGATTTGGTATGGCAGTGCCCTGTATAGCTTTATGTTTTGTTACGTGTGTTCAACTTTTTGATAAGACAAATTGGAAATTACCTTTGGTAACTACTCTGTTATTATTTCATTGAAATGACATCCAGTGCCCTTGTTTGTATGATTTTTACAGTCCACCTGGCAGCCTATGTTCTTTTTTATTAATTTTTAAATGTTTATTTTTTGAGAAAGAGAGAGGGAGAGAGCACACGTGTGCACGTGTGTGAGCCAGGGAGGGGCAGAGAGAGAGGGAGACACAGGATCCGAAGCAGGCTCCAGGCTCTGAGCTGTCAGCGCTGAACCAACTGAGCCACCCAAGGGCCCCTCCCAGCTTATGTTCTATTTTAACTGTGTACACCTACCGTTACGTTGGTTTTGGATGTTCATGCCTTCTTGACAAAGTGGAAAACTTAGAATCCCATCTGATGATTGCCTTCAGCCCCTCTGAAACTATAATGTTCTCAGGCTTTCCCATGGAACATTATCAGATATATACTTTACGATAAATTCACCTGTCATTCAGAGATTAAGTATCAGTGGCTTTTGGAACATCAGGTCTGTGTACATCTGTTCAGGTATATTTGCTTTCCCTGAAATGGTTTGTGTTGTTCTCGCAGATAGCCTTCTAGAAAACTCTGCTCTGTGAGATGCTATTCTCACGTTGTTGAATTGATTGTCCCAGATTCCTCTCTTTCCCCTCCTTTTACCTCCTTTTGGGTTGCCTCCTTGAACAATTTGTTTATTCCTCTACTTTCTCCTCCAGAAAAGAAGACCTCGGTCCTCCTTCCGGGGCGGGGAACTTCCGGGGATAATTTTTCTCCGGACCAAAATTGAGTAGAAAAGTGTTTGAAGGGAGTGTTCATTCTGAGTTTGCATTTCTTTATTTCTTTGCTTTTCTTTTCAAAAGAAATTCTGCAGCTTTTGATTTTCACAATAGAAGCAGTTTGAATATTTGTTTTGGAAATGGAAGCTGAATTTTTATGTGAGGAAGGCAAGCTGATGACCCCAGCTGCTCTGTGACCCTGCATGGAGGAAAAGTCTTGGTGCTGGAGTCTGGTTGTGTCTGGCCCTCACCTGATTCGACCTCATGAATTCAGAATTGCCAGTTTTGTGTGATATAAATTGTAGGGGCCAACCTGTTGTGTAACTGTACCAGCCATAACCATTAACTAAACCAAACCTCATTATTACAAGGCATTTTGCATAGTGGTTAAGACATTGGATTTGGAGTTTGGCAAATGTGGGTTCTAGGTCCAGTCTGGACCATTGCAAGCTATGCAAATGTATTAGTTACTCTGAGCATTGATTTCCTAAGCATTAGGGTTGCTGTGGGCTAGTAGCATCCCTGACCCCAAATGTGACTCTGGTTTACTTGCTACACATTTTTACCCCACCATATGAAATTGTCTCCTTCATTGGTCTGTTTATTTTTTGTTACCTTCCTCCTTCACCAGTAAAATCTCTTCCCTACAAGATCAAGGACATTGTCTATTTTGTTGAGCCCTCTATTTTCAGGATCTGGAACATATTAGGGAATCAGTAAATATCTTTTAAACAAATGAATAAACCATGCTTGACACTGAACAAGGCACTGAATAAATGCACATTATCATTTGCTGAAACCTTAGGCTCTTCTGTATGTAAGCTTGAAAGTCTTTCATTTGGATACAAATGCTTGGATTTTACAGATTTAAAATACTTAGAGTTTGAAGCTGTAGTGTTTTGAGATTCCACTTCTACCACAAACTGTTGTTGCATTGAATGCCCTTACTTGCATATTCTTTCTTTCTTTCTTTATTTATTTTGAGACAGAGACAGAGTATGAGCAGGGGAGGAGCAGAGCGAGAGGGAGACACAGAATTCAGAGCAGGTTCCAGGCTCTGAGCTGTCAGCACAGAGCCCGACGCGGGGCTCGAACCCACAAACTGCGAGATCATGACCTGAGCTGAAGTCGGATGCTTAACCGACTGAGCCACCGAGGTGTGCCGCATATTCTTAAATTCATATTAAACCATGATGATACATAAAATAAATACCAGAGTAATAAAGAGAAGTTGTTCAGCTACAAGTGGTTAGTAGTAAGTGCAAGGTGGGAGTCAGGTATCCTGTCGTCCATTATTCTCCCTCTACAGCATGTCTGTGTCACGGTAGTTAAAGTAGAAAAATAAAACCAGTAATGGTAATGGGAGCCAACCTTTATTTCACTTTTCACTGTGACAGATGTTCTGTTCTCAATAACCCCAGGGGGTTACTACAGTAGTAATCCCCATATTTCAGATGGCAAAACTGAGGCTTTAGAGAAGTTACTTACCCAAGATCACACTGCCACTTCCGAATGCAGTCATCATGTCACTCCCCAGAGCCTGCTTTTATAACCCCAAAGCAATACTGTCCCCAGAGTACCAGTTCCCGTAATTGAGAACTTTTATGAAAGCAGGCTGACCTTCACAGGGCAAGTACTCTGACCCCCCGGTTACAGTGTAGTGTGAATTTTGAGTTCCCCAAATGGTGCACATATTTTCTGCTTTGTGAGCGCCATCTTCACATTGTACTGTGAGAAGGTGTGTGTCTGGCCTCAAGGAAGGGAAGACCAAAGAAGTAGCAGGTTGGTTTGAGTTGTTTGAGAGGCAGGTAGGAGCTGGCCTGTGAAATTGAAGTGTATTGGATTATATTTTCCCCTGAGTAGGTTGGTGGGATTAAATTAAATTACCATTTTAGCGGGCAGACGAAGGGAAAATTTTCAAATAGTAGAAACAAAAAAAGTTGCTATACAGTAGACCTTTAATCCTAAGAAGGACTTCTTTTGAAGCACTGGGGGCCACAGAAAGAACAGATGATTCAGAACACTAAGAATCAGAATAGTACCATGATCAAATCATAGCTGAATGATGATTTGACATATGAAAATAATCACTACTCCATGTTGGGGTTGGGGAGAGGCTGGTATTGGGGATGAGCAATGAGCATGGTCTAAACCTGGGGGTGTGAATTTGGAGAGTTGCTCCAGGAGTAGGGGAATAGCCCAGTAGCATCACCTGGACCCTAATAGTGCCTTTCTTCTCAAGAAACTGCAAGCACTCCACAAATGCATTTCAGTTACCACTCCCTGCATTCATTCCCGGGGAATGGTAGCAGGGATTCGTATTTCTTTTTTCAGTGCAGATATTAACCCAGATTTATAGGGCTGACAGTATTGCTAGCAAAAGTATCACATGATGTCCAAGTGGCCACCGTCTTGGCATTACTGTTGCCTGCACAGGTGCTCAAAACATGGAGTTGGAGGGATTGAGTCCAAAAGGGATTCAGAGCAGTGAGATTTTGAATGGAAGATGTTTTAGTAAGAACTTTTATTTTTACTTTGGATTAAGCCTAAGGAGTGGCATATGATTACATGCTTTTGGAAGGTAAACTAAACATCCTACCTGATAATAGTATGATATTTTAACTGGCAACTTTTTTTTAATGACTTCTAAAACAATGGTGCATTTTATAATTTCTGCTATGTCAAATGCAGTGAGATATGTTAATATCAACCATTAGCAATTTTTGAAGGCTAAGCACTGGGTTAAGTCCTTTATATGCATTATATTATATTTTCTTATTCCCATTTCACTGATGAAGAACCTATGGCTCAAAAAGGTAAGACAACTCACAAGAATACAAATAATTTTATAACATTTCCTATGTAGAACTTTTCAGTGGTTTCTCATTGGATCTGAATAAAATCTAAATTCCTTACTTACGCTATGGTGCCCTTTTATGACACGGCCCCAATCCACTTTTCCCATCTCACCTCTTATCTTCCTCTGCCTGGCTCTACTACTTATGTTCACTTGCCATTCACTATGCCTGGAATGTGCTTGCCCAAGAACTTGATATATCTGCCTCATTCTTGCTGTTCGAGTCTCAGCCTAAATGCTGTCAGCTCAGAGATGTATTTGACTTCCCACCTCAAATAGTCACTCAATCCTTACCACATCATGTGGCTCCATTTTAATTTTATTTATTTTCTTATTTTAATGTTTATTTTTGAGAGAGAGAGAGAGACAGAATGTGAGTGGGGGAGGGGCAGAGAGAGGAGACAGAATCTGAAGCAGGCTCCAGGCTGAGCTCAGCACAGAGCCCGACACGGGGCTCAAACTCACAAGTGGTGAGATTATGACCTGAGCCGAAGCCCAATGCTTAACAGACTGAGCCACCCAGGCACCCTAAAATATTTTTTATTAAGGCTTAACATATATACCAAAAGTACACAAATCATAAGAATATAACAGGTGAACTCAGCTATGCACCCACACCCAGCTCAAGACAGAATATCCCCAGCATCCAGAAACTCCTCCACCCCTGTCTTGTTCCCTTCTAGTCACTACACCCTAAGAGTAACTACCATCCAATGCTGACCTCTGTCAGCATTGAGCAAGATTGGAATCAGAAGTCCTTATTTGTGCCTGGCTTCCTCCATTCAATATTTTATTTGTGAGTAGTAGTTCAGACATTCTCATTGCCATATAGTATTTCATTGTATGACTATACCACAATCTATCTATTTTACTGTTGATGAGCATTTGGCAGGTTTTCGGTTTGGGACTGTTATAAACAGGGCTGCTGTGAACATTCTTGAATGTATATTTTTGTGAGTATCATGGGAATGGATTTTACTTCTGCTAGAACTTTGTGGTATACGCTTACTTAAACGTTTTCTGTCTAGCTGTACCCCTATTAAAAAGTAGTCTTAGGGGCACCTGAGTGGCTCAGTTGGATGGGCGTCCAACTTCAGCTCTGGTCATGATCTTATAGTCTGTGAGTTCAAGCCCTGCATTGGGCTCTGTGCTGACAGCTCAGAGCCTGGAGCCTGCTTTGGATTCTGTGTCTCCCTCTCTCTCTCTCTGCCCCCTCTGCTCGTGCTCACTCTCTGTCTCAGTCTCTCTCAAAAAATAAACCTTTAAAAATAAAAAAAAAAAGTAGTCTTAGGGGCACCTGGGTGGCTCACTCGGTTAAGCTACCTTCTTCTTCTGCTCAGATCATGATCTCGTGGTTTGTGAGTTTGAGCCCCGTGTACGGCTCTGTGCTGACAGCTCAGAGCCTGGAGCCAGCTTTGGATTCTGTGTCTCCATCTCTCTCTGCCCCAAAAGTTTGCTCTTGTTCCTAACAATCTCTACCTCTTCACTGACTTGCTGTCACTATACATGAGTTTGCATTTTCTAGAATTTTACATAGATGGGATCATAGTTTTTTCACACAGCATAGTTATTTTGAGATTCATGTTGCATGTATCAGTAATTTCTTTTTATTCAAGAGTAGTTTTTTATTGTATGGGTATACTATAATTTGTTCATTCATCTGTTAATGGACACTTGAGTTGATTCCACTTTTTGTCTCTTATAAATAATGCTTCTGTGAACACTGATGTATAAGCTTTCATGCATGTGCTTTTACTTCCCTTGGGTATGTGTCTAGGGCTGGAATGGCTGAGTCATATGGCAGGTGTCTACTCTTTCTGTGTAAGAGTTCCAGTTGCTCCGTATCCTTTCCAGCACTTTGATCAATTTTCTTTTTCATTTTAGCTCATCTAGTGGTAGTGGTGGTATCTCATGGCTTAATTCACATTTCCTAATGACTAATGATGTCAGGCACCTTTTTATATATTACTTGCCATATGTGTATCTTAATTAGTGAAGTATCTGATAAAATTGTTAGTTCATTTTTAAAAAGTTGGTTTCTCTTGTTCAACAGATTATGATGGAATCTTTTAAAATATATTTTAGATACAAGGCTTTTGTTGGATGTACATTTTATAAGTGTTTTGTTCCATACTGTGGCTTGACATTTTGGTCTTAGAACAGGGTCTTTTGTCTCCTGTTGTTGCCAAAAACCAGAGAAGTAGTTGGCACATGTTGGTGGTCAGAAATTGTTTCTTAAACAGCAGACATAGTGAAAGGTGGCCCCCTGGCAAGTATCTTAGATGCCAAATCAGATTTGAAAAACCCCAGAGCCCCTAATCTGAATCCTATACATTACACATACAGGCATGTATACCGTATCTATAATGTACTAGGTTTACTTGAAGGAATTTCTGATGTGGTAATAACTAACATGTTCTGAGAGATTACTGTGTGCCAGGCCCTAGCCTAAGTGCTGTCATTCATTAAAAGAAACGAGATAGGGATAAATTACAGTAATTATAGCACCTGTTATGAAAATGAGTAAACTGAGGCTGATGGAGTTGAAGACACCTTGTCCAAAGTAACTAAGAGGGAAACTGGTGAAGCTAGAGTTTGAACAAGCTATCTTGACTCCTTAGTCATGGAGGGTGGATATGTGGAAGGGATGAAGAATGGCTGGACAGAGCATAGTGTCTTTCCATTACCCAACTTAGCATTGTTTCATTGGCTGTGTGAGCATATACTTTTTTTTTTTTGAAGGGTACTTACGGATTATATTCTAAAATAATTACATGTAGTCAGAGGTTAGACTACTTAATTTAAAGACATAGACATGTAGTAGCTACAAAAATGTCTTGAGTTTCTACTTGTACAGAAGGTGGGAAGACTGTCGCCACTATGCTGCCACCACACCACCACCTGTCAGCCTCTGGTCTTAACTGGTATCACTTCCCTCTCTTTCAGTCTGTGTGTTAGACCTGATACTTGGAGATTACAAATGTTTTTCACTGTGCCACCCTCTGATTGGTCTGATTTTTAATACTTCAGGTTTAGATTTAACATACTAGGGTGTTCTTTATTAGTAAAATAAACAAAAAACATTTTGTCCTGCTTTTCTCCCCTACGTTCTCGGAACACATTTATCTAGGGACAGAGAGAAAGAGGGTGTGTGTGTTAGTAGCATTTAGGAGTTGCTGAGTGGTTTTGGTAAGTCTCATGAAAAGGAAAACTGGGTAGGATAGTACATTTCAAGAAGTCACATTTATCAGATTTGGGGGCAGATTCATTTGTAAGGAAGAGATCTTTGGCCAGCTCATTGTAAACAATCTGGTGCTCATCTTAATCAATTTAAATATTCCACAGCCATTAAAAATATTCAAGTAGTGCTTAGGCAGCCCAGAATGTATGAAAATGTGCAGCAAATCATGTTATCTCTATAAACCATTATATTTATTCCATTACTGATGTGGCTACCATATGTATTTTGTGAGGGGACTTGGATAGTGTTTTCCTTATCACTAGAGTTATTTGAAGGCTTATTTCCTGACTGTTTCCAACCATATGTATAGGTGGTGTGTATACATTGAAACTTGGCAAAGTTTTTATTCGTCCGTCTCAAATGGTGTAACCTGACTCTACCATTCTTTATTCATATTAAACTTACTCTTCATTTGGGTAATAGCAGGTAGTGTCCATTTTGCAAAGATAATCTTAACAGCTAAGATAATCTTAAAGATAAGACTACCTTCAATATATTCTTGGTTTCCTTGCTGATATTTGTGTCTAAGGAAGTAGCTGTCAATTTTGGCTACATGCCAGAGTCAAGTGGGAAGCTTTAATATTACTGATGTGTGGGTCCCATTCCAAGTGAATTTTGGTTTAATTGATCTGTGGTATGGCTAAGATATCAAGATTTTTTTAAGCCTTTATTTACTTAAATATTATAATTTCAGTGTAGTTAATATATAGTGTTATATTAAAGCTGTGCAATATAGTGATTCAACAGTTCTATACATTACTCAGTGCTCCTCATGATAAGTGTACTCTTAATCCCCTTCACCTATTTCACCCATCCCCCAACCCACCTCCCCTCTGGTAATCATCAGTTTGTTCTCTGTAGTTAGAAGTCTATTTTTTGCTTTGTCTCTTTTTTGGTTTTCTTTCATTTCTTTTTGTTTTTTTCCCCTTTGTTCAATTGTTTTGTTTCTTAAATTCCACATATGAGTGAAATCATATGGTATTTATGTTTCACTTACTTATTGCATTTAGAAAACTATCCTGTAAATTCATCCATGTTGTTGTAAATGCTAAGATTTCATTCTTTTTTTTTTTATGGCTGAATTACATTCCAGTGTGTGTGTGTGTTTGTGTGTATGTGTATATCTATCTCTTTATCTCTCCATCCTCACATCTTCTTTATCCATTCATCTATTGATGGACACTGGGGCTGCTTCCATAATTTGGCTATTGTAAATAATACTTCATACATACATACAAACAAACATAGAGGTGCATGTATCTTTTCAAATAAGTGTTTCTGTATTCTTGGGGTAAATACCCAGTAGTGGATTACTGGATCATATGGTAATTCTATTCTTAATTTTTTGAGGTACCTCCATATTGTTTTTCACAGTGGCTGCACCAGTTTGCATTCCCATCAACAGTGCATGAAGGTTCTTTTTTCTCCACATCCTTGCCAACACTTGATGTTACTTGTGTTTTTGGTTTTAGCCATTCTGACATGTATAAGGTGATATCTCATTATGGTTTTGATATTCATCTCACTGATGATGAGAGATGTTGAGCATCTTTTCTTGTACCTATTGGCCATCTGTATGTTGTCTTTGGAGAAATGTCGATTCATGTCTCCTTCCCATTTTTCATTTGGGTTATTTTTTGGATTTGAGTTGTATACATTATTTTTTTAAAAATGTTTATGTCTTTATTTTATCCTGAGAGACAGAGACAGAGAGCGAGTGGGGGAAAGGCAGAGAGAGGGAGACACAGAATCCGAAGCAGGCTCCAGGCTCTGAGCTGTCAGCACAGAGCCCGACGCGGGGCTCGAACCCACGAACCATGAGATCATGACTTGAGCCGAAGTCGGACGCTTAACCCACTGAGCCACCCAGGTGCCCTGAGTTGTATACATTCTTCATATATTTTGGATAGTAACCCTTTATCAGATAGGTCATGTACAAATGTCTTCTCCCATTCAATTGATTATCTTTTAGTTTTGTTGGTGGTTTCCTTTGCTGTGCAGAAGCTTTTATTTTGATAAAATAAATATAGTTCCAATAGTTTTTTCCTTTTGTTTCCCTTGCCTCAAGAGACAAATCTAGAAAAATGTTGCTATGGCTGATGGTAGAGAAATTATTGCCAGTGTTCTTTTCTAGGATTTTTATGGCTATTAGTCTCACATTTAGGTCTTAAATCCATTATGTGTTTATTTTTGTGTATGGTGTAAGAAAGTGGTCAAGTTCCATTCCTTTGCATACAGTTGTCTAGTTTTCTCAACACCATTTGTTGAAGAGACTTTTTCCCATTGGATAATCTTGCCTCCTTTGTCATAGATTAATTGATGGTATATTCATGAGTTTATTTCTGGGCTTTCTGTGCTGTTCTATTGCTCTGTGTCTGTGTTTGTTCCAGTACCATATTGTTTTGATTACTACAGTTTTGTATGTAGTATATCTCATTACTTGGAATTGTGATACCTCTAGTTTTGTTCTTCCTTTTCATGATTGTTTTGGCTATTCAGGGTCTTTTGTGGTTCCATACAAATTTTAGGATTATTTGTTGCAGTTTTGTGAAAACTGCTATTGGTATTTTGATAGGGATTGCATTAATCTGTAAATTACTTAGGGTAGTATGAACATTTTAACCATACTCTTTCAATCCATGAACATGAAGTATCATTCCATTTGTGTCCTCTTCAATTTCTTTCATCAATGTTTTATAGTTTTCAGAGTACAGGTATTTTACCTCCTTGGTTAAATTTATTTGTAGGTATTTTTGGTGCAATCGTAAATGGGATTTTCTTAATTTTTCTGTTACTTCATAATTAGTGTATAGAAATGCAACAGATTTCTGTATATTGATTTTGTATGCTGCTACCATACTGAATTCATTTATCAATTCTAGCAACTATTTGGTGGAGTCTTTTGAGTTCTTTTTTTTTTTTTAAGTAGTATTTATTTTTTTAGAGAGAGAACATGAGCATGAGCAGGGGAGGGGCAGAGAGAAAGGGAGACACAATCCAAAGCAGGCTCCAGGCTCTGAACTGTCAGCACAGAGCCCGATGCAGGCTCAAACTCACAAGCTGTGAGATGATGACCTGAGCTGAAGTCGGACGTTCAAGCGACTGAGCCACCCAGGTGCCCCTTGAGTTTTCTATATATAGTGTCATGTCATCTGCAAATAGTGAAAGTTGTACTTCTTCCTTAGCAATTGGCTGCCTTTTAATATTTTTTCCTGTCTGATTGCTATGGCTAGGACTTCCAGTACTACGTTCAATAAAAGTTGTGAGAGTGGACATCCTTGTAGAAAAGCAGGATTTTTGAAATCCCTCCAGATGTAGAGGAGGTTGAGAACCACCTACCAAAAGGCAGAGGATGCAATGAGGGGCATCTCTGACCATGGACTTAACTCTGACCAACAAGCATGAGGTGGTGAAATGAAGCCAGTGAGTCTTGGGAAGAAGTGTTGGAAGGTAGAGCTTCAGTGTTAGGAACATACTTAACCCAATGGAAAGTCAGAGGAAAGATAAATAGGATCTGGTGGCTAGAGGCTTTCCAAAGTTTGGCAACTCAAGAGGATGAAGAGGCTTCTTCAGAGTAAAATTCTGACCTTGTAGCCTTTTAAGCACTGTTCTCCAAAGGGTAGTTAGTTTCTGTGACACATGTGGTACACATTATACCATGTAGTTCACAAACTTAAAAATTGTTACTTATTTATATAGTGCATACTAAACAAAGAGGCACATTACATTTGTGAATTTGGAGTTGGTTAGGATAATTTTTTAAAAGTGAGTCAATTTAAAATTGATTCAGGGGCACCTGGGTGGCACAGTCAGTTAAGCACCTGGCTCTTGATTTTGGCTCAGGTCATGATCTCACAGTTCATGACATCAAGCCCATGTCGGGTTTTGTGTTGACAGTGTGGAGCCTGCTTGGGATTCTTTCTGCCTCTCTCTCTGCCCCTCTCCTGCTTGTGCTCTCTCTCAAAATAAACTTTAAAAATAAATAAAATTGATTTAAACAAAACTATAATAATTTTATAGGTGGTATATGGTAGAAATAAAGAATGTGGGATGTGAATAAATTTAAAAACATTTGAGAAACATTAAGCCAGTAAAGACCATGCATCTTGAAAAAAAATAGTACCCTGAACTCAGAGTTTTGAAGGAATGGTGCTTAGAAATGTGAAAGGACCAAAAAACCAATGACAAAATCATGCCCTGAACCTTCAAGAATATATTCAGCTGGTCTAAAGATGGTATAGACTGGGTTTCAGAAATACAGAGGCATTTATTAGATAAAGATTTTCAGTGAAAAGAAGCACTCAGAAGGGATAAGCCTACTTCTGAAGAGGAAACTGGTACAAGGTAGAGATGGCAGGCGAAATCAAAACCATTCAAGTCAAAACTATTCAGATGTGATTTTCACACCAAGTAGAAAGAACTAGAACCAAATTTAAGCCCAACATAGATGAGACAAAGATAGGATCCAATCACACATCCAACTAAATTCCTGATGGTAGGAAAAGGAAGTTTTTGCCTGCATGATCATTCAGTTGTCTCAGCTGTTACTTTCCTTTCTAAAAGCAGATATTTGTGGCCTCATGTTCTTATTTTCTCTTTTCTATTTTTTTTAAACACAGGGTTGTCCCCAAAACCCAGAATCTGAGTCAACATCATTATGAGGCTGCCAAAAACATAATACAATTTTGGATGGCCTCAGCAGATACGTAGTATGAGTTTTTCTCTAACTAGATTGTTTAACAAAATGACCTGGCCATGTTTCATACTCCGTTTACCTTCCTTAAGTCTCTGATTTGATTAGTCTGATGTGAGGCTCTGAAATCTGCATTTTTATGTAAACATCATAGGTGTATCTGGTGCATGCATACCAGAGGTTTACAATGTTGGTTGAAAACTTGGAGATGATGGTAATGAGGTTTCCCATACTGGTCACGGTGCAGATCTCCCTTTTGGGACCATCTTTTAAATAAAATGATAACAACTGACTTACATATGAGGTAGAAAGAATAATAGAACGCACCACATCTATCCACCAGCGGCATAAAAAATAATATATTACTAGTATGATTGAAATCTTTCTGTGTACTTGTCTCCAAATTGAATTGCATTCTTTCCCCTAGAAATAATCACTCGTGGATTTTTTTTAAATAACAGCTTTATTGAGATGTAATTAATATTCCATACAATTGAAGTGTTCAGTAACATTCAGAGTTGTGCAGCCATCCCCATAATCAGTTTTAGAACATTCTCGTCACCCTAAAAAGAAACCTAGTAATCATTAGCAGTCATCCCCTTCTTTCTTATGTTCCACCAAACTCTAAGCTGTAGGCAATGGCTATTCTACTTCCTGTCTCCTGTCTACCAGTTTTGGACATTTTATATAAAGAGGATCAAGTCTGCGGTCCTTTGTGATTAGCCTTTTTTTCATTTAGCATAATATTTTTAAGCTTCATGAATGTTTATACCATCTATCAGTATTTCATTCCTCTTTATGACCAAATAATTGTTGTAAGACTGTACTATATTTTGCTCATCCTTTCATCAGTTGATGGACATTTGGATTGTTTCCACTTTTTGGCTATTTTAAATAATGCTTTTTCTATCAATACTTGAACACAATTTTTATGTGAATGCATGCTTTTGATTCTCTTAGGTATATACTTAGTGGAATTGTTAAGTTGTTTGGTCACTGTATGTTTTGCGGAATTGCCAAACTGTTTTTCAAAGTCATGTACCATCTTACATTCCCAAAAGAATTCCAATTTCTTCATGTCCTGGTCATTTCTAATTATGATCTATTTGATTCTAGCCATCCTAGATGATATGAAGTGTTATCTCATTGTGTTTTGTTGTAATTGTTGTTTATTTTTGAGAGCGCAAGAGAGTATGAGAGCGAGTGAGAAAGAGGGAGGACAACCAGGGGAGGGGCAGAGAGAGAGAGAGGGAGATACAGAATCTGAAGCAGGCTCCAGGCTCTGAGTTGTCACTGCAGACTCCAAAACAGGGCTCAAACCCACAAACTGTGAGATCATGACCTGAGTGGATGCTTAACTGACAAACCCACCCAGGTGCCCCTCTCATTGTGTTTTTGATTGTCATTTTCCTGATGACTAACGATGTGGAGCCTTTTTTCATTTGTTTATTGGCTATTTGTATGTCTTCTTTGGAAAAAATGTATGTATTTTTAAATTGGACTATTTGAGAACTCTTACAACCCAAAAATAAAAATTTATTGAGTAATAAGGGTTCTTATGTTCTGGATTCTAGACCATTATTACACACAGGATTTGCAAATATTTTCTCCCATTCAGTGCATTGTCTTTCTCTTGATAGTGTCCTTTGCACAAAAGTTTTTAATATTGATGAAGTAAAATTTATCTAAGATTGCTTGTGTCCTATCTAAGAAACTATTGCCAAATAACCCGAGATCCTGCAGATGACCCCATATGTTTTCTTCTAAGAGTTTTACGTTTTTAGCTCTTGTATTTAGGTCTTGATCCATATTTAGATAAATTTTGTATGTGATGTTGAAGCAGTGAGGTAAAGTTCATTCTTCATACAGTTGTCCCAGCATCATTTGTTGAAAATGCCATCCTTTCTTTCATTGAACTGTTTAAGCATCTTCCTAGGTATATACTCAAAAGAACTTAAATCAGGATCTTGAGAAGATAACTACACTCCTGTGTCCATTGTAGCATTATTTAAATAGCAAAGACATGGAAACAAATGTCCATCAACAGATGAATGTATAAAGCAAATGTGGTATATACATGCAATGGAATATTATTCCACATCAAAAAAGGAAATTCTGCCATTTGCTACAACATGCATGAGCTTGGAAAACATGATGCTATGTGAATTAAGCCAGACACAGAAGAACAACTGCTGCATGATGCCACTTACATCAGGAATCTACAGTAGTCCGACCCTTAGAAGCAGAATAGGATGGGCTTATCAGGAACCAGGGCAAGGGAGACTTGAGGTATTACTGAAAGAGGGTACACAGTTTTAGCTGTGCAAAACTAGCAAGTTCTAAGGATCTGATGTATAGCATAGTATGTAGAGGTAACAGTACTGTACTGTGTATTGAATTTGAAAGGTTAGATGTTATGTTAAATGCTCAAAACAGGAAACTTTTAGAGGTGATGGTTAAGGTTATGGTGTTGTATATGGTAATGGTATATGGGTATATATTTCAGAATCATCAAGATATACACATTAAATATGTATGGACTTTTTGTATGTCAATCATTGACTCAATGAAAAAAACTTAAAGACCTGTCAAGATAAAATTTTTAAGGAAAAAATGAATTGACCATAGATTTTTAAAGAATGTTCATTTAGGGAGACTGCATGTGTATATTCTTGCACAAGTGGGGAGGGGGTGACAGGGAGTGAGAGCGCGCACGAGAGTGAATCCCAAGCAGACTCCACAACATCAGGCCAGAGCCTGACCTGGGGCTCAATCCCATGAACCATGAGACCACAACCTGAGCCAAAATTGCCTCACCTGACTGAGCCACTTGGGCACCCCTCTTTTTGTTTTTTTATGGACTTTAATTTCTGTTCCATTGAGGTAGATGTCTACTCTTCCTGCTTGGTTTAAAAGATTACCTGAAGTGCTTGCTTAATGTATTTACATAGCCAGTGCCAGGAAATTGAGAAAGTCTGAGAAGGCACTTGGAAATCTATATTTTATATAAGCACCACCAGGTGACTCCAGGGTCAAGATTGAGAAACCACGGTAGTGCTTCTCAAACTTCAATGAACACATGACTCACCAGGGCTCTTTTTTTTTTTTTAATGTTTATTCATTTTTGAGAGATAGAGACAGAGCATGCGCGGGGGAGGAGCAGAGAGAGAGAGGGAAACACAGAATCAGAAGCAGGCTCCAGGCTCTGAGCCGTCAGCACAGGCCTTGATGCGGGGCTTGAACTCAGGAACCGCAAGATCACGACGTGAGCTGAGGTCCGATGCCCAACCGACTGAGCCACTCAGGCACCCCACGAGGGCTCTTGTTAAATGCAGATCATGATTCAGCAAGCCTGGGTTGGGGTCTGAGGTTCTGTACTTCTAATGAGTTTCTGGGTGATGCTGCTGCTGGCCACACACCACACTGTTAGTGGCAAGAGGCTGGGAGGTCTCCTACCATACCCTCCTCCCCAGTGGGTCTCTGAGGCTTTACTAGGCTTCATCGAATATTTGAAATTTCTTTTGTGTTAGTCTTTGTCTTTATTTATTTTAATATTGCTGATGTGATGAAGTTCTCTAGCTGGCGTATGGTGCCTTACATGTCAGATTTGGGGGATGGTTTTTGAAAAGGCTTTGGGATTTTATTTCCGGGCACACAGAAGATGTGGGGTCAGGAATGCCTAGTTGAGAAAGGGATTTATTGGTTTCTGAACAACATACTGACCATAATATTCCCATTTATTTTAATTCTACCTTTTCCCAGAAGACATCTATTGGCAGGTTATTTTTCTCTCCTAGCTGATACTCGAATGCAGATACAGAACTGCAGCACGTTTGCCTAAAAAATTGGTTAAGGTAAGCCACAGGTGCTGGATTACATCAGCTCTTCCAACACCCACTTGATCTGCCTTTATTGCGGGGATGATCTGTTTTGAAGGCTAATGTTGTTAGAACCTTCCCAATTGTTTTCTTACTGTTTCTTTTAGTAAGTCATCCTAATTGTTGAGATGTCGAATATCTCCACTTTCACATAAGGAGAATTTATCCCTTTCCTCTCTGAGAAACTGCTGTTTCTCAAGTACTTCGGTAAGGCTTGTACTTCAGAGTCCTCAACTGTGTGCTCAGATGTGCCCTTGCATATCATTTCATGCTAATCTGGGCTTGGTGTAGTAAGTGGTCATTGATTTCCTGGGAAAGGGGCTTGGTCAGTTCAGGCAACTGCAGCTGTTAATTCTTGATGTCAAATCCTAGTAAACCCACACTCTTAAAATGAGCTCATTTTTTGTGCTGTGTATGCCTTTGTAATAGTGGCAGTGTTCTGAGTTACAAGCACCGATGTTGTTGTTTGTTATTGTCCTTTATTGTTTCCTGAATGTTTGGGGAAGCTTTGGTGCTCTTCAAGTAAGTGACTTTGGGGCTAATGGTGATTTTCTGATTTGAAGTTTTCTTGGTGTAGCTACCTTAGTGGGTCTGTACTTAGTCTGTATCTGAGTAGTGGATAAGAACTTCCGTATTTTTTTTAAAAATTTTACTAAACAGGGTTTTAATGTAAGAGTAATGCACGCATATGTTTAAAATATCAAATGGTACAGGTGCCCCTGGGTGGTTCAGTCAGTTGAGTGCCCGACTTTAGCTCAGGTCATGATCTCACAGTTGTGAGTTCGAGCCCTGTATCAGGCTCTGTGCTGGCAGCTCAGAGCATGGAGCCTGCTTCGGGTTCTGTGTCTCTCTCTCTCTGCCCCTTCCCTGGTCTAACTCTGTCTTTCTCTGTCTCAAAAATAAAAAAAAAAATTAAAAAAATATCAAACGGTACAGAAGTGAATAAAATGACCATGCCCCTTCTAGCCCCATCCCTCCTTTTTGTTTTCTGCTTTGTTCCAAATGCTATTTTGACACCACTCTTTTTGATGCAGAGTCTCTCCAACCCTTAGGGAAAGTGTGGGGAATTAAGAGCCATTACATCATCTCTAACTGCTATAGTCCCACCCCTCTCCAGCCCCCAGGTTTTCCCCTTCCCAAGGTTACGTACTTCTACTTCAGGACTTTACCATAGATGTTTAAATCCTATTACTTTTTCAGAGTTCTAAATTTTTATAATTATTTTCGAGTAGAAAACACATTTATATGGTTCAAAATCAAAACATAAAAGGGGTTTCATGTTAATTTCTGGGCTACCCTTTTAGAGACTTTCAACGCATACAAAAGATGTGTATGTACTAGTTCCTTTCACCACATCTGCAGTGATGTCCGTCTGCTGCGTTGTTCATAAACCACTTAAGGTCGTCTTGTCTAGACTTCTCTCTCCGAGTCACTGCTGTGGCCACCCACTCACTGTGACCTTTACCTGTCATTCCACACATCTAGCCTGGTCCCACCTCATATTATGAGCCACATGCCTTTGTGTCCCTTGTTTATACCCAAAGCATGAGACTCTGTGAGATCCCACTTACTGTACACAAATACAGAACCCAGAAATACAGCAAATGAGTGCTCCATGGGGCTATTCTTTGACAGATGGAAACAAGAGCCAGTTTAAAAAAATGTACCCCCAGATTGTCGTAAGAAATATTTTTATGGCTTTTCAGAGGATGGCCCCCCAAGATCACGTGAAATCAGTCACCCTTAGTCGTGGCCAGCACCGGAAAGCACTTTCATATTGGCTCTTTGCTTCCCTGTCTTAGTTCCCATATCCCTCACTGTCACTTCCTGAGATGGCACTCCCTGATAAAGTAGCAAAACCTTTGCCTGAGGCCCTCCTCCTTCATGGTATTTTGGAGGCCTTTGGTTTGAGTTATTTTACATGTAGAATTAACCTTAATTTATCTCAAGCTATTCAGAATTGAGATACTGGAATTTACACTGGACTTCTCTACAACTAGTCTGAATTAACAAGGGTTTATTATACTTAAATGCTGAATTACAAATCTTGTCAATATCACATTTAATGAAAATAGAATTTGAAATCATGGTGGGGATAGAGGAAGAAAAATTTTATTTTTTCTGGCTGGCAGAAATAGTTCACCTGCTTACATGTGTTATACACCACAAATACATAAAAAAGTCTATCTTCTAAAGGAGCTGAGTTTCCGAGATATTTTCAGGTGATAAACTCTTTAGGAAGATTTGTCTACAAATTTGCTACTTTAAGTACAGAAGAAGAAAATCTTCATTCAGAACACAGCAGGATATTGTGAGATACATAGGGTATGCTATCTAATTGTCTTCAGCAAATCAAAAATTTTAGGACTGACACTAGCATATATACTTAGCAGAGTTTGAAAATTTAAGACTTTTTATAGACCAGAAGAAAAGAATTAGCTGGGTGCTATGCCTAGTGTTTTTCCTCATGGCGAATAAATGTGTCTAGGTAGTGTCCCTTTTCTCCTTGTGGGTTGCAATGAAGGGGAGAGTGACCCACTAAGTTATTCTCAGTCGTGACCTGAAAACCTTCTTGACAGGGGTGATATATAAGGTTTTCACAGTGTGTTTTCCCACAGGGACAATAGTAATATTGAAGTAGGAATTCTCTATTCATGTTTTTTTTCTTTACTGGTTCCATATCTTACTGTAACAGATCAAAGTTTTTGCATGAACTGGATAATTAGATATCCCTCTCTTAAATAACTATGCTACTGTTAGCAGACTTTTCAAATTCTCCTACAGCCTTTGAATTTTCAGAATGTGTCTTTATACTCATTTCTTTCACTATTCAGTTTCTGCAATGCATTTTGCCACTCTCAGGGGTCTCTGTCCTTCGGGAGTTGAAAGCATGATCTAGAGTCTAACTCCTTAGTGGAGGGAGATGTGTAGATGAGAGAGGCCAGTTATGTCTCTGATGTTGGTTTAGTCCCTTTAAGAAAAGAGCTGGTTGGCAGTAGGTTGACATTTGTGACTTAGAGTCCTTTCTCAGAAGGTAGAAGTGGAGATAGCAGAGGTTGTTAGGCCATAATCAGTCATTTCGCCAGCCATGGAGATGTTGGAAGTAAATCTACCAAAAGAACCACCGTGAACTGCATCATAATAGATGAAGACTCTGGGTCTGGTATTATACATTCATTTCTTACTTGCTGGTCCTATTTATCATTCTGTCAAAACTAGTCCTACTGCAAGGATATTGGGAAGTAGAAGATCTCAGAGTATATTTTTCCTGCTATCTCATAGGCACAAAGTTCAAATAGATGTTAAGCTTCACGATAAACAGTTGTGCATTTCAATATAAGCTGTTTTGATGGTGGATAATAAACTCAAAGTTTAAAGAATGAAAGTGACCTGTAACTCCTTGCTTACAGCTAAATGAGAAACTCAAATTGCTTGGTTAGAGTACAGGCACTGTTAGAAATTTAAATAACAGGTAAAGTGAATTTATGTCCGTGAAAATGGAGTTTGGAACACTCAAAGCATCATAAATTTCAAAGTTCGGGAAGAAGGTAAAGATCCTTGTTCTAGACCTTAGCTAATGCCATTCAACCTGGGCCAAAAGCCTGGGGGATCAGGAAAAATGGTTCTGTTTTATTAGGAAGTACTGTTCTTATAGGTTGTACTAAAAGTTGTGTCCTTAAAAATTCTACCCTTCAATCTTTTAAAAAGATTTATGATGATGAAGTCTGTACTGTCTATCACCTGTCCATTATTCACATATTTCTTTATGGTTGACTTACTGGTCTCTATTTCTAATTTCTCTTCCCTCCTTTGAAGTCTCTATTTTAGGCCAAATATTCCCCATTCAACTACACCTTAGTTCGGTGGTCTCAAGAAGGCACTTGATTATTATGGTACAGTTTTAGGTTATAAATCTTCTTCCTAAGTGTGTTATCCAGAACGGAATAGGAAAACCCCAAGGAATCTTCCTGGGACAGAACTGAGTGGGAATATCTCTGCAATTGAACAGGACACACATTCCTATTCATGGAAACATACCATACTCTGGACTTCTTGCCTGTTTCAGTTCAGACCCCTCTGGCTCTTTCCCTGTGTGTTTTTATGAGATACCACCATACTGTTCTTCTACTTTTCATTTTGGGGAACAGAAGTGCAATAAAAAATAAGCAAGAGTAACACAAAAACAACCACCAAAAGATAACTTGATCACTTTTTAAATGGATGTGAATGAAAAAAAGAATTGTTCACCTGAAACTAATATAACATTGTTAATTCTACTTCAATTAAAAAAAATTGTTGGCCGAGTCTACAGTGCCGGGGGCATTGGTTTGCTCTGTGGATAGGTATGTACAATTTTTGGAGGGCCATTATGTAATATGTATCACAACTGAAAAATTATGTATACCTTTCATTTAAACACAATACTTCTTAAATCTCCATCTAAAAAGGGCCAAGTTATTTATAAAGAATGTTTTCACCCCTTACCCACTTCTTATTCTGTGGATCATCAGTATAATTATTCTTGCAGATGCATTTTAATTATTAGGGCGCTCTCCCTCCTTTGCTTTCACATGCCCCCCCCCAAAAAAGGCTCTTCCTAGATATGAGGTTCTCGAACTTTGTCGTGCATCAGAGGAACCTGAAGAGCATGTTAATGGATGGCTGGGCCCCACCCCCAGGTCTTTTGACATAGGTAGGTCTGGGGTGGGGCCAGATACTTGCATTTATTGTAACATCAGGTGAGGCTGGTGGTGCTTGAGCAGGTAGCACACTTTGAGGAGCACTTCTCTAGACGAACCCTTCATAAATGTTACTTGACAGAATCATGGCTGGAAGGTGGTTGTCACTACAACTTCGAGCCCCGACTACACTGGAAGCAAAACGTTCCCTGGAGAATCTACCAAGCTTCCTTTTCCAGTGTCCACAAAATGTTCAGCATCTTGATTTTTCCTCTTCAAACTCCTCTTTTTAGAGGCACATAGATACATACATTTGAGCATGACTTGCCTCATGTTTCCTTGAGAAAATAGAGACTATTTGAACGACTGTTCTTGACATCACAAATCCACAAATCAGCTGGTGTCTGAATCCATTTTCTCCTTTATCCACCCTCTTTCCTAAAGGAAGTTAAAGATAAACCTGCACTTTGAATCTTACCCTTTCTAACCTTTTCCAGACTTGGTTGTTGGCCTGGTTATTCTCCCATCATCATACACATTAATTAATACAGAAACATGCTGTAGGATTTCTCCTGTTAAAATTACACTTAAAGCAACAACTGTGAACCATTTTTGACCTTATAACTCCTATAGTTACTCTACTCTTCAGGTTTTTAAAGTGAAACTTCTAAGAATTGTCTTAATATACTTCATCCTACCTTCCCACAACTGGTAAACTCATTCCAATCTGGTTTTGCCCCCAAAGTATCACTGAACTGGATTTCCCTGTGGTCTCCCTCTTGCTCTGAGCTCCAGGGTTTTGTCTGTGTAACACTTGACACCGTTAACTTCCCCACTGCCTCCTTTGCCTGAGCAACCTCCTCCACACAGTCCGTTTCTCTCGACCCACCTTTCCTGTGTAGTGCAGTTCCTCTCTCCATGGATGATAGTCAACCATTCATAAGCTGAGGAATCATTTCTATGTAGTGTAGACCTTTGGGCTGAAATCCAGACTCTCACATACATGTAATTGGCACGTCCACTTGGATGTCCAATAACCAACTCAAAACCAACATATCCCAAGTGGAACTCTGCATTTTCCCCCAACCCTATGCCTTGTTCTTTTTTCCTCTATTTCAGAAAAAGGTATCCTGCATTTGCTCACCCATTGTCCCTACTCTGGATCAAACCCCACCACTCTTACCTGTGCCCTGTGGTAACCTGCACCAGCTCCCCTCATGTGCTTATCCCCAGTGAATCCCCACAACAGCGAGAGGGGTCTTTTAAAAATGCAAATAAAATCATCACTCTCTCACTCACCACTCTTTGGTCATTATCTGTAATAGTTGGAAAAAAATTAAAACTTTTTTTAAAGCATCCTATAAGATCTGCCCATTTTCTCTCCCTCTGAAGCCAGCCTTGTTCTGTATTGTCTATACCATAGTCACATTCATTGTCTTTCTCAGAAATAGCATCTCTCACTGGGCCCTTTGCATTAGCTGTTCTGAGTGCTTAGATGCCCCTCACACCTTTATAGCTGGCTTCATTATCATCCTTTGGGTCTCGAGTGACTGGTTACATCCTCAGAGGGATCTTCCTGCCTATCTGCTGTATGTCTCTTCCTTCTGGTTTTCTCTCTTCTCCTCCCCACTTATGGTACAAACTGAAATTGGAAAGAATACGTTCATTTTTGCTTTCTTGTTCTCACTCTCCTTTCGTGAACTCTAGAGGTTAGAGTTTTTAGCTGTTTTGTTAGCATCTCCGTCTCCAGAGTCAGGTTCATTGCTTGGCTTGTGGGTGGTCAATAAGTATTTGTTGGGAGATTGGATAATGTTTATTGCAGCATTGTGGTTAACAGCAAAAAATCTGGCCACTATGTAAAGGTGCATCAATTTAATAGTGAAGTTATAGAACAATCACTTGAAGCCTCGATAAAGAAAGAAGTAAATTTGCATTGAGATATGGGAAACTTAAATATTAAGTGGAAAAAGTAGTCTATTAAACATCATATAGACTATACCATTTGTTTTTAAATGTAGCTCCATATTTATATCTGCGTGCGTATCTCTGTCTCTCTTTAGCTCTTTCTGTGTGTGTTTCCAGGATTTCTACTGGGATTTCTTCCAGAGAATGGCAATATAGAGTGAAAAGAATTTCTCTTATTTCATCTCTTTTTGAACTATTAGATATTCAAACTTTTAAAATTGGCAAATAGTCCTTGTATAACAACCCAATTTGAAAACAAAGACATTTTAAAGCGGATTACAAAACTGTATGTATACTATATTCATTCAGTCTACAAATATTTATTCATCATTTATGTACTAGGCACTACTATACAGTAGGGATCCATTTTTCCATAATTGGATATCTGAAAAGAAGGTAAATATATTGAGGATTTATCTCTGAGGATGGTGGAATTATGGTTGGATTTCATTGTGCCTTCGTATTTCCAAATTTTTGATGGTAAACACAATCAAGGTGGTAATCCAGTTATTTTTAGAGGCATTTAAATGCTTATATGGGAAAATACTCATTAATCATTTTAGAGCAGTCTACTTGGCCAGGTGCGTCCTTTTTGATGGAAAACATTGATTGTATAAATACCTTTGGTGTAGATGCAGCTATAAAAATATGTGTAGTACTTACAGCTTTGAAAGTTTATAAATATGCAATGGTTCCCAGTAGGAAACACGAAACTCAATCTTGCTTTTCTTTGCCTAGAGACTGATTTCTTTAACAGGCCTAGTGACACGCTCATCTTGGAAAATGAGTACCCAAGGGAGCTTCAGGATCTTCTGTTAATTGCTAATATTTGTAACACACACCTGAGGGTATTTATGGAAGCCACATCTTGAATCCAGAAGGGCAAAGCTCTTTATGTGGTGGAAGCTGTGTTATAAGTGGGGTTGGTGCAGTGGGGGTCTGGGGGATGGAGGGAATGTACATCTTGTGGAGAAAGAAAGATAAAAATACGCCGCAGTAGGAGAGGGAAGGCATGGTCGAATGGGAGCCAGAGGGAAAGCCATCTAGGGAGCCTTATGGGCTAAAGTTGGGATTCTTGTTTTACTGAAAGTGTGTAACTTGGAAGGGGAAAAAGAAAAGACAACTGTCAGATTTGGGGACTTTAGGGGAAAATGAAATGCTCTTTGCAACAAGTATCACTGTGACCAACTTTTACAAAAATAAGGCAAGCAAAATGTGTGTCCACATTTCTTCACTGGTTCCTCCATCTTCTCATTTCCAATGACTTATTTGTGCATTTTATCTTTTTTTAAAATTTTTTAATTTTAACTTTTTTTTAACTTATTTTTGAGAAAGACACAGAGCATGAGCAGGGGAGGGTCAGAGAGAGGGAGGGAGACACAGAATCGGAAGCAGGCTCCAGGCTTTGAGCTGTCAGCACAGAGCCTGACACAGCTCGAACCCACAAACTAAGATCATGACCTGAGCTGAAGTTGGCTGCTTAACTGACTGAGCCACCCAGGCACCCCTATTTGTGCATTTTATCTTAACCACACTCTCCCAGGGTCACACCTGGGACCAGAAACACCACCACCTTCAACACAGGTGATTGTGTATGTCCTGCTCTCTGACCAAACCTCCTATCCTAGTTCACCTGCTGTATTCTCCCACAAGTGACATTTCTCCTTCATCAACGCACTGGTCTGTTAATCCACATTTTCCTCTCTATCCTGTATTCCTGTCCTGTTTCTCTTTGTTATTTATGCCAAGATTCAATGATTTATATCCACATCCTTGTATCTCCATCAACTCTTGTGCCTTTTTTTCACTCTGAAACTTCTTATAATTCTAGAATGCTGGGTCTGCTCTCTTGCCACCCGAAACTGACTTAGGTCACCCATGGATACCTCTAGGTAAACTGACTTAGGTCACCCCTGGATACCTCTAGGTAACCTATTGGTGTAGGTACCCTCACCCACAGGTTACTTGGTACCAGCACAAACTGATGCTCTTTACAAAATATTCTTATCTTTTAAAAACACTTGTTTACTCATTTGTTTCATGCTTTTGCTACCAAAGATTATCACAGGGTTATAATTATTTATAGTTCATATCCCCATGAAGTTAACCCATTGAGGCAAATTTTCAAATATTTTCTGAATAAATGAGTGAAGTTAGCTCTAATGAAAACAGAAGCAGAGAGAGTGGCCAGTTGGTGGATATGATTCGTAAGCTCTTCTGCCTATCAGGCACAAAATGGCATATCCGTGGTGCTGGGAAATTGATGAGGCACTAGCGGTTATTTTAATAACTTTCCCCCTAAGTTTTCAAGGTACTCTACTGATAGAGCAATAGAGTAATTGATTTCGTCCCTTTTCTCTAAGCAAGCAATCTAAGTCACCTGCTTGTTAACTTCGTGCCAGCATCTTTGATTGATTCAAACCCCACTTGATTCCTAGAAGGATTTCAGGTGCCAACTTCCACTTGATCTGAGGTTAATTCTATCTCCTGTAACCTACGAATCTCTCACATAGTCTTGCTTTCTGAAAATACTGCATTGCTGGGATTACTCTCACATGTCGTAAAATACAAATGGGTTGTCAGTCATCCCTGAAATGGTAATATATTCTTCAGCTTTCTGTTCAAATATGTTTCTTTGGGGTCCGTTATTAGGTATTCTCAAAAGGATTGTCTCCACTTATGCTTCTTGAAAATTAAATTGGAGACATGTTCAGAGATGGGCCTTTCAGAAATTACCATCCCACTTAAAAGGTTCCTGGCAATTCTTGGATACATCTTCACGTGAAAATAACTCATTTTACTGTTCATAGGCTGAGGAATATAATGATGGCAAACAGCACTTCTGAAAGGCACTTGACTCATGGCTCTGTTGTAGAACTGTTGTGACTTCATGACACAAGATAATTCTCTTAGTTCAGGGCCCAGGACAAGGGATCTTGTTCACCATGATTACTGAACTGCTTTTCCTCGTTAGATGTGGTACTTTTGATTCCGTGAACTCTGTTGTTATTTGGAATGGATCCTTTAAATACTTAACACATCCCCATTTTCCTGCCAGTGTACAGCTGTCAGAAATATTGTCTTAAATTCACTCATTTTTATTTTATTTATCTTTAAATGTTTATTTTTGAGAGCAAGTGTGAGTGGGGGAGTGGCAGAGAGACAGAGGGCCCAAGGATCTGAAACAGTTCTCTGTGCTGACTGCAGTGAGCCCAATATGAGGCTCAAACTCATGAACCATGAGATTTTGACCTGAGCTAAAGTCAGACAGTCAACCTACTAAGCCACCCAAGTGCCCCTATTCACTCACTTTTAAATTTATCTAATAAGTATAGCATGTACTGTGTGTAGTAAGAGTATTCAAAATAGTCATTGAACCCAGTCCTGCCCCTTAAGGTGCTTATTGTCTAGTGAGGGAGATAGGCAGATAAATAAGAACAACAACATGGTTGAGATTCTGAGATAGAACGCACTCTTTCCTCCCAAATGCCCCTGACTTTGTTAACTGAAGGGTTTGCAGGAAGAAGCAGCTTCATAAAGAAGGTTTCGCTTGAATCAAGTCCTTGAAGACCAAGCCTTCTGGTGATGTGGGAAGCAATAATACCACTAGAGCCAGTGGCTTCTGCAAAGCTGTGAAGATGTGACCCAGTTAGTGGGGGAGAAGGGTCCCTAGGGAAGTTGCTTTTATGAGGCCCATGGCTCATCCACAAAATGGCTTTTTAAAGGACTCTTTCTGTGCTTTATTTCCAGGCCATAGCCCTTGGATATAAAGCAGGTTAATGCAAAGTAATTAAAAGAGTGGTTTGGTCTGAGCACTAGTATCCTGTTTGAAGCTATACTTTTTGAAAAGGATTGGTGGGTTGTTTGTACTTGCTCATTCCATCCCCTGGGTGCTTTGCTGCTCTCAGAGTCAGGTTGACAGCCAGCCTGCTACACAGGTGGCAGAGGGACTTGATGTCTAGAGAGAGGTATAGCTGGTGTTTGGAAGTCCCATGTGTGTGAGGTGGTGAAGGCAGAGAGTATGAATGGGGCACACTCCTGCCTCTGTTGACATGTGCCAGAATGACAGGAATGCAAGATGATTGAATGTTTTCCTTTACGTGATTGGGTGAGTGGTGGGTCATTCACTAAAACTACTCATGGAAGAGAAGATGGAGCATCTTTGTGAGGACATAGCAAGAGTCCAACTGTAGACCGATGTGTAGGCTATGAGGTGCCTGAGATCATGCTGATGGACCTGTCCAGTAAGCAGGGAATTTGGAGTGCCTGTCTAGAGCTTAGAGGTGATGTCTGGACTAAAAATTAAGATTTTTAAGACCTACAAGTGGCTAATAGCAAATGAGCACAACAGGGAGAAGAGAAATCTAAGAGATGCTAAATATGGGATGCTACTCTCTTGTAAAGGAGAGGACAAATGAAATGGGTCTAAAAACTTGATCTCATGAAAGAGGAGCAAAATCAGAAGGAAGATCAAGGAATACGGGAAATGCAGCCTACCCATTCCCAGTATTGCAGAGAGGGGAGTAAAAAGGGTAGCCTAGATCTCACAGCTTTGTAAATAGGTAATCAAAATCAACCCTGTTAGAAATATCAAGGGGCAGTGACAGTGGGTAATAGAGAATGAGATGACCCCACTTTTATGAAGCTTGATGATAAAGGGGAAGAAAAGTGGAATAATGGGTTTTGGGAGAAAACCAAAAATGCTGTTCATAACATTAAAGGGACTTGGGCACGGTAATGCCTATGGGCTGTTCCTTGACCTGTGTGCCCTTATGTGTCCGATTGGAAGCTGTCCCTTGGTCCTAGACTCTGGTGCTATTCCCTGTTAAGTGTTGAGAGACCTTAACTTTTTCTTTTTCCTCTTAGACTTGGTTGGATCTGAGACCAACTGTGAAGTTGGGGAAGTTTATTTTCAGAACTAGTCTCTCCCCTTTCCCCATCTTTGATCCAAGATCAGACTATAAAATAGAACTCTTCACAGGTGGCTTATTTTAGCAGCCACTCTCCCTGTGGGTAATGTTCCCACCCCAAGCCTTCTGTCCTCCCTCTCCCTCATGTCCTGGAATACGTTTCTCTCTCCCCTTTCCTCCTCTTCCCACGCTTCACCTCAAAATAAGAGCTTCTCTTTCCATTTGCTCTGTGACAGCAAACAAATCAAATGAATTGTTTTGTATAAGGTGCTATGGCTTAATAATGGTGTGGTATTATTTGTGTCTTAACGTTGGATCTCGAAGCCTTGAGATAATGCAGTTGGTTGCAGGCCTTTCAAATATAATAGCAGAGCCAACATAGGAACTTTTGGGGGTACAGTTGGATTTGCCTCAGCATGAGGCAGGCTCTTTAGCTGTCCTGGATCGCTATTGGGCAGTTGGGGTAGAAGGCTATGCTGGGGAAGAAGGTTCCTTAAGCTGAATTTGCTGACACCCCTCTCAACTTCTTAAGGCTGATGCTAATTCATTTGCTTGCATCTTGGGTACATAGAGACGCCCTCCTTCTCTGATTTGGATCAGCATCTTTTTGCAAGCTCATGTGGTTAAGATTACAGCGAAATGAGCCATTTAGTCTATTGATATCATTCCTGGGGCAGTTTTTGACTGACGATACCCATGTGGTCCTCAGGAATGACTTTAAAATAGTCACTGGAGGTTCAGGGAAAGGGGATGCTTTATTTCAGCCTCTCCTGGAGCCTCTGCAAGAAATTCGGGAGATAGTTCCTTTGCTTGCCCCTGGAAATTCTGGTCTGCCCCGTCTTCTCCAGACCACCATCTATGGGACCATTAATAGAGATTCAGGCTGGTGCTAGTAACCTCCACTAAATGTATTGAGTCCTTCCTGGTCTGTGGAAGGTCAAGCTTGTGGTGGCCTTGAAGTCCTCTTGAATGTTAACCCCAGATGATGGGAAGAGTTAACACTTCATTTAAGTGGTGTTTTATGAAAAACAGAAAAGAAAGGTTATAGGAAACTTTTCTCTTCCTGTTGAAAGAATTGAAAGTTAAATGACTTTTTAAATTTAGAGGGTAAATGCTCACACCTTGAAGAGCCTAATGAAGCACTGGAATTGTGAGGGCATCTGGTGTGTATTTTGAATGGAAGAGCAGTTTGATAGCCATCTGTCTCCAAGAAATGCAGCCTTGCCAGCAAGATAAAGCAAAAGTGACACCTGCTTGGATTGAGAGTTGTGAATTAGGCATAGCTTCCATCACATAGAGTGTTCTATAAAGAAGAAAGTGCATGGAGAGATCTTCTAGAAATGTTCAGAGTATTCGAGTGAATATGAATGTTGAGATGTATTTGAGTAACTGAGGGCTTGACTTTGTGGCAATGAGCTCATACTTCTACAAATAATTGATTACTTCAGTCCAAATTGCTTACTGATAGCTTCCAATACAGCTCAGCTAGGAATGCTCTTAAGGCTTTCTGGTGGCCTTTTTCTAATTGGTGCATCCCCTTCTGGAGGCCACACCCCGACAGGTGCATCCCTTTCTAGAGGCTGCACCCTAATAGTTGCACCTCTCTGAGGACAGGATCTGGGTCTTTATTCGCCTGCATATCCTCATACATCCCAAGTTTGTGTTCGATGCCTATTAGAAACTCTGACACCTGAAATTCACCTGCATGGCTGTTATTCCCTTGCTACCAGGCTCAAGGTAAGTTTTACCCCTCTTGTTTTTAACTGCTCTTCTGTCAGCTTTGTGGTGAGGAGATCACTCTAGGATTAAGCAGAGTCTTGGAACCTCTTTGATTTGTATCACATTGCAGGATAGGACGGAGAACTTGAAGTGATGGCTGGAGTCATGCATAAATTGGCCCAAATGTCTAATTTCAACAGATGTAAAAGCATGTCAGTGGCTTAGCTATGAAGAGAGAATATGAGGATACATCTCTTTGTATGATGCTTTGGCTTTTCTGCAAAGTAGCCATCAGGTTCATCTGTGTGCCCCATCTGCCAAATGTACCTTGGAGTAGAGGAAATTTAACTTTCTCTTGGTTCTCACATTGGCAGCCAGCACTTGGTGCTTCTCTCCCCCATTTTGATTATATTCCCCCCACTTGGATTTTAACACAGCTGAAACAGATTGGTGGTTTAGGATTTGGGTGGTGGTGTGGCAGGATTGCACCCTGACCTTGATTTAAAGCTTGTCTGTGTCTGCATACACCCTGACTTTTATTTAAAGCGTGTCTGGGTCTGTAATGTGTCCTGAAAAACTTTCTGGAAACCTGTCAGGGTGAGGTTTCAGTGAAAAGACCTGGTATCTACTATGACAAAAGGCTAAGCCATAATAGATCCCTGCCTTTTTACTGTAGACACATTTTCTGAGGTTCCTTGGTTGAGGTACCTTTGTAATTCTCAGTATAATGTATCTCAGTTTCTGTGCATTGGTAATGAAGTTGCTGCTGCAGCCCCCTGATTAAACATGCTATTTTATTAGTGATGCTAACACCACTGATACAAGATCCCATTCAATGAAGTCAGTGCTCCCTTTAATTTAGGTCTGTTTAGAGAAAACAATGAAAATACTGTAGTTCTTCATTTCTGTAATAGCCTTGGCTTTGGTTGATCCAGTGGTGTTTGTAGACACCCAGTGTTGTGCCAGAGCCAACTCATTTTCAACCATTATTACAAATTATGTAAATGTACAAATTTTATTTAAAAAGTAATAAGCACTTAAAACCTCTCCACTTCCTCATTATTTTACCATGTTTGACTATGTCCTTGCAGTTTTTACATACACTGCATGTGTGGGGGGAAAGACTACATAATGGTGTGTTACTGCACATCTGCATTTAGCAGCATCAGGAATTTTTTTTTTTGGGGGGGGAGAGCCAAGTTGTTCAACATTTACCAGTGCAGCACTGGGAACGTGCACACACACTTGCACTGTTACATGTACACGCAAATTCTATGCAGAAGTAGGTGTCAGTTTGTCTGTTTCATACATGAAGAAATGGAGACTCAGAGCATAAGTTACTTGCCCAAAGAACATGCATGTGCCCCAACTCTCATAACTCTCACAAACTGACAGCAAGTAAGCAAGCAAGTATAGGGAGTGATGAGGGAAGACGGAAGCTGTACTGGAATAGAAGTAAAATCCCAAGATCTAAAGGAAGAGCAAGAGGCAAGCATGAGGGAGGAAGTGGGGGAGAAGGAGGCATGGACCAAGTGGGGTACAACCAATCCAAAGGCCCAGAAGTGGGGTCATGTGTTTCTGGGCACAGCAAGGATGTTTTGGAGGGCTGGAGCCAAGAGAGGAGGAGAATTTGGAGAGGTGAGAAAAATAGGGCTAGATCACTAACCACCTTTATGAAACCACACAAGTGACTTTGCTCTCTTCGCCTGAATTTTCTGATCTATAGTGTGGGTCTCTTCATCCTTGCAGTGAGAATAAACTGATGGTAATATATGTGAATTCACTGTGTTTTCCCATAGTTGCCTGTTAATGAAGCTCAACCACCACCATGTCTGTATTGGTGCTTTTTCCTTTTGACTTAAAATCATTCTCCCTTAAAAAGATATTTTTCCTGCCATCTATAGAGCAGTATGATGAGTGACCTGTAAATACTTAAATATACCCCTTAGAACTAGGACCTATTAGCTTACTTACATCTGTGTAAAATCCACAGCACAGTGCAGCTTAAATCCATCTGGGATTACAAGGACCTGTCTTTGGCAATGGTAGAATCCCAACAGGATGCTCTTGTGACACTTTTCCAATGGCCAGTCACATGGTTTATGCAATAACAAAATAATGAAATGCATTCTGTATTTTGAAAATATGGGTCTTCTGATTTGTTACCAGTCATTCATTATCCATAAAATAGTTTGCCAAGTCCTCTTATCCATGTATTGATTTCTAGGTATATTTTTAGAGTATAGTTAATAAGTTAGTAAAGGTATAACATAATAGGCTTTCATGACTTTGGCAAATGATCTGTTTTTTCTTACATGAGTATGTTCAGTTTATCAAAATGGAACAGGCTGTATGTTTGTGTTTTGTGCACTTTTCTGTGTATGTGTTACACTGCCATTTTAAGACAGTTTTTCTTAAAATAATGAGTGAGATTTCAACAGAGAGGAAAGTGTTTGCTCTACTGGACCACAAAAGCAAGACACAAAATGAAATGAGGCTGGAGTTAGCATGGACGTGGCATGTGTGTGTCATAACAGGGGGACAGATCATTGCACAACATGTAAATTTCCACTGAACACTTATTGTGTCCCAGCTGGAAGATCCTGTGGGCTGGGTACCCTAAAATCATTTACAACCCGCATCCCCCTTGCCTACCTCTTTAAACAAAAGTTGGGAAAGCTCAAATGCTCAGTGTATTAACCTTGCCATCTAGACATGGCAATCTAAATTATTGAAAGGGTGTCCAGAGAAGTCTTTTGAAAAGGGGGAGACTCACTGGGCATACTCCCTAATCCTTCTGTCTTTTGCTTTCTCTTTTCTTCATCCTGCTGGTCTGGGGTGATAGCGCCCAGAAGCAGGTCAGCTGTCTTTCAACCATACCATGACAAGTGTCAGGAAAGAGGCTTGTGTGCTCGGAATAGAGGCTGGACAGATAGGAAGAGTGAAGTCCCCTGGGCCAGTGCTCCCCATTGATTGGTTGGTCTGACTGAGGGGCAGGCTGCGTGGGTCAGAGATGTGTGGGTCAGTCCATTTAGGACACTGTCTTTCCAACCTTGATCCTGCTCAAAAAGGTGCCCTTTAGGAATTTCGACACGTTTATATATAGATGTGCTACTTTTTCGAACAATTATTTAGGTTTTGTTTGTACATACTGGACATCACATGATCAAATTAACCCAAGTTTTGTTGATTGCTAACTTTTTCAAAGTTACTGGAAGAAGGTTTTTACTGATAGAAATACTTTTCTCTCCTACTCCTTGGACTCCCACCCGCACCCCCTTCCCAAGATGGTAATCTCATGTCCTCTTAGTCTGGAGTTGTTCTCTCTAAAATGAAACATTTTCAACATTTCCATATCTGGAGAGAATATTTTATCTATACTTGGAGACTTGATAATTTTCCAAGGAGATATACTCAGAGGGAAATGGAAAGACTGGAAAAGAATTTGATAAACTTGGAAAGTTGACAGAACAGATGCTGTGATTTTTTTCAGTTGAGCTAGCACATTTTATCACAGCCATTTTGAAGCTGAACATTGAAATTCTTTGCGCACTGTCATTTGTCACCAAACTTTTTGTTTGCATTTTGTTGTTTTCATTGGACAAGTCATATGTGAGTATACTAAGGCATGGTGATAATTTAAGTAATGCAAATGTAATTGTATGTTAATTTGCCAACTTTGAGGAGAAAAATGGATTCAATCTGTTTAATAATTATGGGTGAATCTTTTTACATCCTTTCCTAGAAGACTTTATTAATGTCAGGACTTGCCATGATCATAGGGTACAGATTGGGAGAATATTTAGGGATTATGATATTTAAAGCTGTAACTTGATATAGAAGTTACAGAAAAGATACAATGTAAGTAAGCGGGAATCCCATATAATATGAAGAGGTACTGCAGTTACTGGAACAGTAGGATCATATTAAAATAAAGAGAATGTTCTTCACTTGAAATGAAACTGCATTTAGTTCAACAAGCATTTGACCAATCTGTTCCCTTTATGTGTCTGTAAAGAGTGAGACAGTTTAGGTAAGGAGGATTGTGAAATGCCAAGTGGTGGTGTGGCTACAGGTCTTGTGGTTTTCTCCTTGCATTTTGCTTGTGGTTCACTTCCACTTGGCAGAGTCTGTGGCTCATGTCTCTGCTTCCCTCCCTCCCACCCACCCTGGGGCTCTTGAATTAACACCAAACTTCCAGCAAACCCTGAGCTCTGACCTCACCTCCTCCCACCTCATCTAGGATTTCGCATCTGCAGATCTACATTTTCTGGGGGTATTCAGAGTATTTTTATTTTCAAGATTTTAATATTTTAAGTAATCTCTACACCCGATGCACGGCTTGAACCCCAAACCCCAAGATCAAGAGTCACATGCTCCACTGACTGAGCCATCAAGGCTCCTCCAGAGTATTTCCTTGCCTCTTCATCCTCAGCCCACCCCATCAACTCTCCACATCCCTTGGTTTTCCCCTCAAGCCTGGAAAACCTCAAGTGGTTTTCCTCCAAACATCTTGACATGCCTGTGCATTCTCCCGTCCTCTCTTCAGCCTCAGGTGAAGCTTTTTCTCATGCTCCCTTCTCCCAGGTCTCTACTTGGAGCCCCATCAATGGCCAAACTCTTCCTGAAAGTGAAAAACTAGCCCCCAAACCCAACAAAAGATTTTAAGCCTCTCATCCACCAGACTTCTAAAGATTCTCCATCACTCCCTCTTGACTCTCCTCCTCACCATTCTCTTGAGGTTTTCTTCGCTGTCATGCAATTTTTTTTCCCTCTGGCTACCCCCTCACTCTGCAATCGTGTCCAGCCCCAGGGCTCTCGGTCATCCCCACAATGCCTGTCACCCAGTCTGTGTCTCCCAACTCTGCCCTCCTCCCTCCATTTCCAACTTGTGCTAGATGTCTCCACCTGGGTGATATCTTAAAATACATCCCAAACTGAATTTATTTCTAGCCCCGTCTCATCTTTGGAGCAACTCTCCCATCCCCAATCCTGTATCTCAGCAGTGGCAAACCCAAAAGCAAAAGTTAAACAGGCTTCTGGGGCACCTGGGTGGCTCAGTCAGTTGAGCATCTGACTCTTGATTTCAGCCCAGATCATGCTCTCATAGTTCATGGGATCTAGCCCTGCTAGATTGATCTCTCTCTCTCTCTCTCTCTCTCTCTCTCTCTCTCTCTCTCTCTCTCTCTCAAAAAAAAAACTATAAAAAATTAAGATTCAGCATCATACTATAGAAATATAGCATCCAGAATAGTCCTTTTAATTAAAGTTTAAACTGGTAAAAATCTTTATTATCTTCTTTATTATATTAGCGTTTTGTGACATTCATGTGGTTGGTTGTGTCATTGTAGATTATTGAGAGGAGAGTACCATCTGCTATTTAATTTTATTTTTTACCTTTTCATGAGACCTAAATTATGATTTCACTATAGAATTGTAGTTGATTGATGTACCCCATTTCTTGCCAAAGCCCTACATTATGAATAATTTGATGCGTTGATGGGCAATTGGGATAGTTAGAAGAATTTTACAGATGGAAGATTCTTAGCATGATTAAATCTATTAAGGAAATAAGAGCACTTTTGGCCTTCAGAATCTTCGAGAGCATCATGTTAAATGAGATTCAACCAACAGAATATTTCTAACTCTTCTTTATGACTTACAGAGAATTCACATTGTACTGAAAATTAAAAATTGAGTCCTGGAGTTAATAAACTTAGACATGATTTAGAGATTCATAGATAGTACTTTTAACCTGTGAAATAAATATCATTAGTCTCTATTTTAACATAATGTTCTGTAGCATATCCTGATAGGAGAAAACAAAATAGCCTCCTTTCCTGAGGGTAAGGATAAGCTTCTTGAGAATTAATAATAGAATCGAAGATGTTGAGATGGAGAGGTTCTCAGAATTTCTGGCACCTTGGTCTGAATTGAGGAGACAGAAGTTCAGAATATCACATAATGTGTAGAGGCATAAATGGAAGAAAGACAGGGTACCTGAGTTCATACTTCAGGATGGGGGTGGACAAAGCATGTATGTGAACTTGGAATAACTATAAATATGTATACATGTCTAATGATAGTTTAGTTGATACATTGGTGCCTTTTATGTTAGTACTCTAATTTGTCCCATTTTGCAGTTTGGCAAAAACGGGGGGGGGGAATATAAACAACTATGTGTATTCTCTAGTAAGCTTTGGAAGTATTATGCATTTGACCATGATTGGGGATCTCCTCTGAGACATCTCTGAGATGTACTAGCATCATAGCAGTTAGCACACTGTAGTTCAGTCTCTGATTTGTAGTCAGGCTTTATACTAGACTCAGGTTCCTCCTAAGAGCAGATGCTGTGTCTTCATTACTGTATCTATAATGCCTGGTGCAGAGTAAGTTCCCAGGAAAGACTTCCTTAATGAATGAATGAGAATGGGGGCAGAGGTTGGCATCTCCAGGGATTTCCCCCCCCCCGCCCCGCTTCTATGCATTTTGTATAAGAGGTAAGAGAAGATACTCTCAAAGTACTCTCTGCTCCCCATATTTCATTGACCCCTAAAGTACCTATCATTTCACATTTTAACATCCCTAAAATCAAGATGTACAATGAAGGGTATATTATAGTTTTGTGTGTCCTACCAGGATAATGGTATGATTTACAACTAATGGTGTCTGAAATTCAGTGAAAGTACATAGTGTTGTTAAGGCGATCAGGGCTATAAAATGAGAACAAGGTAAGAGATGTTGGGTGGGTTGGGTTAGTGGTGGTAAGGGAGGTTGCAATGTTCAATAGGATGCAGGGTGGGCATTATGGAGAAGAGGAGATATAAGAAAGACTACAAGGAGGTAAGAGGAGGAACACGTGGATATCTGGAGGGATAATGTTATAGGGAAAAGGAATTTAGTGCAAGGGCATGAGTGTACCTGACATCCCCACACCCAAGGAACTAAATAGGAGGCAGCTATGGCCAGAGCAAGGGGGAGGTAGTAGGAGATGATGTCAGAGATGGATTGAGGGGTAGGGAAGTAGATCTCCTAAGGTTCTGAAGGTCATTGACTTTTGCTCTGGTGACATAAGGGGCCCATGCAGGGTTCTAAGCAGAAATTTGACTTGATTTGAATTTGGTTTGTTAAAAAAAAAAAAAACATGTATTCTGCCTGGTGGCTGATAGCAAACTACCTAGAACAAGGTGAGAGACTAAGAGACCTGCCCTGAGGCTCTGACGTGGATCTGGGGGAGAGAAGATGGTGGCTCAGGACAGGTGGAGATGACAGTGGAGGATGTGAGAACTAGTTGGAACATGGATATTTTATTAAGATGGAGTCTCTTCCCTGAGGGACTAGACACTGGTGTGAGAGAAGGACAGGGTTGAGGATAATGCCAAGGTTCTGGGCACAAGAAACTGAAAGGGAGGACTTGCCCTCACCCAAGTGAGGACAGCTGTGGTAAGAATGAGTTTGGGAGAAAATATCTGGAGTCCAAGTTTGGACATGTTGAACTTCAGTTAGCCTGATGGCAAGTGATCTGAATGATGTCAAGGGGTTGCTAAATATGAGAGTCCCCATGCTGGGAAAGAGGTCTGGTCTTGATAGGCCCTAGCATAGCATATCCTGATTTAAGCAGATGTGTGATATCTGCTGTAACTGATTTGTACCCTTGAGCCCCCACAGCAAGCAAAGACAATATCCTCTCAACTTCATTGTCATGATCAGATAGCCTTCTCTGGGGGCGTGGTCACTTTTAGACCTGCCCCACAGAAACCTTTCTAAACTGCCTCTTTCCCTTTCTTTACACCTTATTTTAGACGGACTATCCTTTCTAACGGTGGTAAATTCGTGAAGGGTCATGTGTACCTTTTTCCCAGGCCTGCCCACTTCGTTTTGTTCAAATCCAAAATTGAGTCAGTGATAGGATCTGTTTAGAAATGGGGCCAATGAAGACGTAGTGCCCTGAAAATGAGATCTTTTCACCTGCTGGATGCTAAACAGCAGTATTTGTGTCAGTGTTAGTGGCCAACTTAAAACTCAAATTGACAATAGACAGTTTTTCTTAATTGCAGAGGATGCTGTAATTGGCATTGTCCATTTCCTGAAAAAAAGAAAAAGTCTGAGACCCTGTCAATAAAGGAGAAATAACCATCAGAATCACAATAGCCAGGTAAGTAAAGGAACAAGTGTACTAGGGTTGTGATGATATATGAGAAGATTAGGTCATAATTACTATATGATTATAACCTTTAAAGCACATGATATATGGATAGAACATACTCTGAGGAAGTTAAATCTCTATCTGCTTAACATTCAAATGGTTATAGCATATAAAAAGGCTTGTTCAGAGGAGGAAGCAACTATCCAATGCTTGTATGGTTTAAGCTAGCAGTCTCCAAGGGGTTATGTGTGAACTAGATGATATAAGGGGTGTAGGAAGAAGATAACTAAGATGTGTAGCT
>CM053576.1:33767911-33825083 GCA_028646485.1 Cryptoprocta ferox | reverse complement strand
AGGCGGAGAAGGACAGATATCATATGTTCGCACTCATAGGTCTAACAGGAGAAACCCAACAGAGGACCATGGGAGGGGAAGGAGGAAAAAGAGTTAGGGAGAGGGAGGGAGACAAAACACGAGAGACTCTTGAATCCTGAAAACAAACTGAGGGGGGAAGGGGAAAAGGTAAAGGGGGGTGATGGTCTTGGTGGAGGTCATTTGTGGGGAAGAGCACTGGGTGTTATATGGAAACCAACCTGACAATAAACTATAAAGTTTAAAAATAAAATAAATAAATAAATAAATAAATAAATGGGAAAGAAAGGAAAAAAAATGAAATCTTGCCATTTGCAATAACATGGATAGAGCTAGATAGTACTGTGCTAAGAGAAATATGTCAATCAGAAAGAAAAATACCACATGATTTCACTCATATGTGGAATTTAAGAAGCAAAACAAATGAGTAAACGGGAAAAAAGAAAAAGACAAATCAAGAAACAGATTCTTAACTATAGAGAACAAACTGATGGTTACCAGAAGGGAGTTGGGTGGGGGGATGGGTAAAATAGGTGATGGGGATTAAGGAGGACACTTGTTCTGATGAGCACTGCATGTTGTATGGAAGTGCTGAATCACTATATTATATACCTGAAACTCAATATTACACTGTATGTTAACTGACTGGAATTTAAATAAAAACTTTAAAAAAAACAAACAAAAAAAAATAAAATACAGATTAGCACTAATAAAATGTGGTTCTACATAAATGTAGATATATTGATGGATAGGACAAATTGTATTTGACTAATGATGTATATAGTATAAATGTCTCAGCATCCTCTAGGACCTGGGTAACATTTGCTTTTGATTGTGAGAATATTATTTTCTATTCAAACTGGAAATAGAATTAGGAGCAGAATAAATAATCATTGCTTTGAATATCAAAGCTGAAGAACATGAAGTGATTTTTCTTGTTTTTGGTAAATATGGGCTTAACTTTCTAAATTTCCCCTTATTGTATCCTATTTCTTTTTTTATCTATAATTTTCCTGATGTGGTTTAGTGTTTAGTGTTTTACCAGAGGTAAAGAGAGTTCTAGAACGGTTATTAATGTGTCTCTTTCATCTGATTTTGTCCCATACTAATAGCAAATCACTAGGCACTGCCTTTTCTGCATGAGTCTAGAAAATTCATTTTTGGTCCTTTTGGCTTCATCTCCAGTCTGTGCAGAAAATGTGCCTCATGATATCAGTAGCTCCATGAGAGCTTCCCTTAGAAATGGTGCTTTTGAGAATTGGAAGTCTAGTTTAGTATGTTAAAACATGAATTTTATTATAGAACATACATACTGGAAATGGATGTCAAATACAAATTCTTATATATACTATTTTATTCAGAATTGAGTTTTTTTTATTATTTGAGTTATTAGTAAAGAGCATAGTTTTAGTTAAGGTGCATTGATACATTTGCCCTTTGGTAATTGAAAATGTCTTTAGTAGATAATCTAACAATGTTATTTAAATGTTTTTAGTTGTGATACTGAAATGACTTTAAGGGACTATAATTTTACATGAAATATTAAAGTTTGTGTAAATATAATTAAAATACATAAAGGTGGGCATATATTTCACTATACAAAGGTGGGAAAATATATAAGGGAGAGAGTTTGCATCCCTTCCCCCACTAATACCAAGTTTTAGAATTGGTAGAATTCTAAAGGAAGGAAGAATGACAGTCTATTAATTTAATGCAGTACAAACTAAAATACTAACATAATTTTGTGAACTATAAAATCTAATTCCAGAATTTTTCTGGAAAAGAAAATGCTTCCAAAATAAAACAAATGAAAAAATGTGGAAAAAAAAACAGTAAAGGTTTACCTAGCCAGATAAGTGAATTATAAATAAACTTAATTGTATTGTTTAGAGATAGGTATATTATATAAAATATGTGTGTGTTTATATCTACATATACGTGTAGATTCATATAGGGGTGTGTGTGTGTGTGTGTGTGTGTGTGTGTGTGTGTGAATGGTTACCTGAAAATTCAATTTATACTATTCATTAAACTGCATATATAAACTGTTTGCCTTTTTCTGTGTTATTTTGTATTTCACAATAGGAAAAGAATGTGATCTAGACTCAGGAATAGACAAATATATCAGTGGAAAGAATTGGTAGTTGAGAAATGGACTCCTGTTTATATGAGAATTTAGTATAGGTAGCATTTCTATTTAGTTTACAGAGGGTGAAAAATCAAATAAATGGGACCATGTAGAAAGATTATCCATACTTCATTATGTATAGTAAAAGTCAGTTAAGGAATGAAGTGTAATAAAAAAATAAAAGTGTTAAAAATAAACATTAAAAATATTTAAAAACACACACACATTGGAGAACTTGTTTGTAATCATGGTAAGTTCAAAATACCCCTGAGGCTTAAGAGATGTTAAGAAAGACACAAAACCCCAGATAAATAAATTAAATATTAATCCACTTAACAGTTCTTAGGGTTAATATTTTAGTTAAAAGTTAGACTTAAAAATGAATGTGCAATTTTAAAGGAATTTTGCCCTACTCATAAAAGCCCTCTCCAGAAATTCCTTGATCTTCATACTCAGAGCTTCACACAGACCTAACCTAGTGCTCAGCCTCCTCAGTTCTTGTTATGATGCAGGAATACCATTCCTTCTTGACCCCACAGTTTGTGCTCCAGATTGCACATTCTCAGCTTGGTCATTTTTTTCCCTTTTACACTGGGTTTTTCTCATCATACACTATATGTCTACCCTGATAGTGCTTATCTGGAAAAAGCAAAAGACCCCACCATTAGCAATGGCCCTCATCTTTCATCCTAGCTTTCTGCCATTTCATTTGCCTTTTCTCCCTGAGATTTAGGAAGACATATGCATACAATTCTTCTACTTCTTTCTGTCCATTTACTCTTGATTTTTCTCAAGTAATTGGTTTCCAATTACTGTAACTGATCTTGTCAAGGGAACCAGTTACCTTTGTGCTGTCAAATCCGCAGAACACTTTCCTTTTCTCCTCCTTTATGTCTCAGGTGACATATTAAGCCCACAGAGATGCCTCCCATGTCCACCATACCTAAAGTAGCACCAGCACCTTTCCACTTCTTTCAACCTTTTTGCTTCCTGGCACAGCTTATAGTGGGGACTTATAATGAATGTATCTTTTTTGTCTGTTTAATTGCTATATAACAAATTGTCCCCCAAACAACAAGTGTTTCTCCTCTCATGGTTTCTATGGATCAGGAATTCAGGAGCAACTTAACTGGATCTCTCATTCAGGGTCCCTCATGAGGTGATAGGGTATTATTCACCAGGGCTGCATTAAGATGTTGATGGGTTTGGGGCTCTGCTTTTTAGCTCTCTCCTATGGCTGTTATCAGAGGATCTTCATTCATTCCTCACTACACGGGCCTCTGTAGAGAGCTGCTCAAGTGTTTTCATCATGGACATCTGCTTTCTCCCAGAGCAAACCAAGGAGGCATGTTGACAAACATTGGTTGAATGAGTAAATGGATGGATGTCCTCCTAGAGAGCAAAAATGGAGGCTGTGGAGTTCTTTAGACCAGGGATGAAATTCTGCCTCCTTTTATTGGTTCTGATCTTTGAGCATGTTAATTTCTATGAGCCTCAGTTTGGTCACATTACCTGTGTTCTATTAACACCTGTTTCACAGGAATACTATGAGGATGAAATGAGATTGCATATACAAAGCACTTCCTTGAGTGTTCAGTACAAAGTAAGCATTCAAATTTTAGTTTACCTAATTTTGCACTGTCTTTCTATTTTCCCCAACACTCTCAACAATAACCATTTCTCCACTATGTGATGTCAGAATTTTAAATGCAACTCTTCTCAAGATAAATTAATGTTCATTATTTGAAGAAAAATTGATTTACATTCCATTGGGGGAGCTTTAGCATGAATGTATAATCCCTACCTATTAGGGCCCCCCAAGAGAATTCTAATATGTATATAGGGAGAACAATTAACTAATGTGTCAGATGGACAGCCAATTTCTTAGTGTAGGGAGGCTACCTGCAGTTTAGACTCGATATTCTAAAAGAAATGAATGTGATAATACTTGTAGGAAAATGAAAGGATTCATCTGTGGTTAAGCCATTTATTCCTACGTGAACTGACAGCAGGGTGAATTTGGGAAATTGTTTAGTGAAGGGCATATGAGGCCATGGGACTCTGTGCATGGAAGGGAACTGTTCAACAACTTTGATTGAATCCCAAACTGTAACAGACTTCACCCAAGCTGTCCTGAAACTTGATAACATATGAGTGAGTATACTGATGCTGTTCTTTTTTTTTTTCCTCAAAAGAATTCTAGGTGTAATTTATAGTAATGAAAGTCACAGGTGTACATTTTATGGTTCTGTGAGTTTTCACAAACAGATATGTACAATCCACACTCCAATCAGGACAGAACATTTGTGTCACCTTAAAATATTCTTTATGCCCCTTCCCAGTCAGTTACCACAACCCCCAAGGTCACCCGTGGTCTGATTTCTGTCATCACTACATTAATAGCCTGTTCTAGAAAGTATGTACTGTCACACCTATAGCTATACCTTTGAGGTCCATTGTTGTATATTATCAGTAGTTCCTTCCTTTTCTCTTTGAAAAAAAAGTATCCCAGCATATGGATATACCACAATTTGTTGATCCATTCATTTGTTGAACAATTGTGTTGTTCTTGTTTTTTGGCTGTTATGAATAAAGCCTCGATCAACTATTTTGCACATCTTTTCTTTTGGGTAAATACAGGGAATGTAATTCCTGGGCAATAAGGTTAGGGTTTAAATTGATAAGAAACAGCCAAGCCGTTATTGAAAGTGGTTTTACCATTTTATGCTTCCACCAGCCAGGTAGGAGCTGTCCAGTTGCTGAATCCTAATTTTTGAGGTTGACTGCCATTTCACTTTTCGGTAGGTGTGAAGTGATATACATAATCTCTCCTACTTAGGTTATATGAGTACTCCAATTTTCTCCAATCACAGCTTTTGCTTTAGTTTCACAAGAAAGATTTTGGTCTGTCTTTGTTTCCACTAGCTCTTCTAATCAGAAGCGTTCCCCCCAGATGATGGTGATGGTCTCCTTCAGGGGCAGGTCTCCAGCCTGCTGGCACTTCCCAGCAGAAAGTGAAACACCTTGTGTGAACACAAGTTGTTTTAATCTCCTGCAAAATGGGACACCTCAAGCCAAGGTGTTTTCATCACCACCTGCAAAATGGGACACTGACAATAACCACCTAGTCATGGTCATGTGAGAATAAAATAATAAAAATTATTGTGAGAATAAAGTATTAAAAGCCCTTAACTAAAGGTACCTCAGGGCTCCAACTCTGCTGTTATTATTGTGATGGCTGTTAGAATATTAACATCTCCATTGTCACTTCTGGTGTCTACTAACTTGGCTCTTGTCCAAGTCTGGAGGGTATACCAGAGTTTTCCCACTGAGGGGTGAGGAAGTTGGGATATTTATCAACACTTGCTTGTTTGAGGATTGCTCTTGGAATCAACTCCCTGTCACATCCTGCTGGCCATACACCCAGGCTGAGCACTACCTCCTTGAACCTCCAGCCAAGAGAAGCAGGAATAACTTGTTAAGTGAAGGAAGTCTCTGCTGGTGCCCCCAGTGTGGGCCCAGGGAATATGCATGGGTACTGACAGCATCAGCTTTCTTACTTCTCAAACACCAATGCATGTTAACCACATTTATCAAATACAGAGTCTAATGTATGAAAAGTAATAGTGTTGCTTTATTAATATTCAATGAGATTCCTAACCACCAGGAATTCCAAACGTGTGTTCTGACAATGACAGCCTCTCTTTGTGGTCATATCCTGGTGAAAAGTCAGGTTATCTTCACAAAGAGATTGGGGCTTTCAGAGTTGGTGACATGAGCTTCTTGGCTGGTGTCCTTAGGCTCTGTAGACCAATGTCATTCACCCCTGAGCAGGACTGTTCCTCCATGGGGATGGCCTTGGAGACTCCTGTACAACCCTCGGTGTTGAATCTGATTCTGTTTTTGTCCTTTTACCATAGACATCTGGTTGACCACTCTCCTCCTCCTAACTGTACAGTTCCTCAGCCATAAGCATGAGGTTCATAATCATAATCCAATTATACTGTCCCCAGGTCACCTTAAATTAGTTCTTAGAGTCACCAGTAATCTCTTAGTCACAGCTCCAGATGGCTGCTCTTCTCTGTGACTTTTGGATTCTTTGTCCTCTCTGTACCAAGGTTAAATTTAATTTCAGTTTTTGGGAGAATCTTTACTGTTACTTCCAGCTAGCTTCCTACTAATACTTTCTTGACAAAATTTGGAGAGTTAGTGAGGAACACAATCATTTATTTAAAAAAAAATCATTAATGTCTGCTCATGATTTACATTGCCATAGTGGAAATAACTCTAGACTAAGTTAGTTTGAATGCTGTGGAAGTAGCAATATCCAACCACTTTTGACCTATAAAATAGGTTTCATGGAGGTCTGCTGACATAAAGACAGTAATCTTCCCTTTAAAAAGATGGTCATGGAGGAGGGCACTTTTGGGGAAGAGTACTGGATGTTATATGGAAACCAACTTGACAATAAACTATAAAAAAAGTAAAAAATAAACTGAGTCAAGGGGCACCTGGGTAGCTCGGTCAGTTAAATATCCAACTCTTGATTTCAGCTCAGGTCATGATCTGATGGTTTATGAGTTTGAGTCCTTCATTGGGCTCTGTACTGACAGTGCAGAGCCTGCTTAGGATTCATTCATTCATTCATTCATATTCTCTCTCTCTCTCTCTCTCTCAAAATAACCATTAAAAATAATTTAAAACTGAGTCATAATTTAAAACACAGTCAAGATGTCTGTGTTATAGTGATGAGACTTTTATGTTACTGTGGCTTCTTTTCTCCCTCCCACCTATTTGGATTTTACTTACCTGTAAAATGGGTTTGGCTAGAAAAATTCTAAGGAGCTTTCCACCAATAGCAGTCTTTGGTTTTATGAATCTTAAGAGAGGCAGGAAGGCTCCAGGATGTGGGTCACTGCTGAGGCTGCCACAAGAAATCCTGTTGCAGGAATCTTTTTATTACATATCTTTTTTTTTTAATGTATATATATCTACAGTCTTAAAAAATGGTTTTTCCAGGTATCTGTTTATTCCTAGGAGTTCTCCCCTGTCCTTTTCTAATGGTTTTCCTCACCGGACACTTCTATCTTTCCCTCAAGACTGCTCTAGTCTGAGCTGTCTCTTCCCATGGCAGCCTTAAGCAATAGGGGACTCTCTGCTGTTTGTCCTTGTTTCCTTGCTTTTCCATTTATGCTAATAGTAAAGTCCTGTGTGGCAGCGAGGATATTGTGAGAGCCCTTGTTCCTTGTAGTTGTCTCCATTTTAATAATTGTTCAGTCCCTCTGTGACCTAGAATCCATTAATCCTACCACCTTTACACCACTCCTCATCCCCTTCATGTTCTTTCCCCCTGTTCCAGCTCAGATTCTAGACTCATCTCCATTATTATAGCTCCTTTCTTGACTCACTTGTTGCCTGCACTTGCCCAGCTAAACACAGCTGGAGAAAATCCTCCCACTGTTTTGGCTGGTTTCACTTTCCATTCATGACCACAAACCGCTCAGGAGCCCTTTGAGCTTCTGGGGCATCTGATGATATTTCCCGGATCCATTTGGTGTCTTGTCTTAAGTACTTGTTCTGTACCTTCTCTTCTGTCTCATTTCCACTTTTACCTGATACTCTTCTTGTTTCATGAAGAAAAGAGAAGCCATCAGAGTAGAATGCCGCCTCACCATCACACTACTGACTTTGATTCTGCCCCTATGCTCTCTGCCTTGTTCCCTTTTCTCTAAATGAACCGTTTAGTGCTCCTGCCAGGGCCATAGGGTCAAACCTTCCACTTAGGAAGCATAGTGCCATCCTTTCTTGCTTGCTGTCTCAACTCCTCCCTCTCTCCTGAATCATCAGTTTTACCTTTTTTGCATCACCCACATTAATGCTTTTTTTCCTTTTAAAACATTCTCCAGAATTTCCAGCTATCACCCTATTTTTTTCTATTCCCCTTTAGAACAAAATTCCTCAGAATCATTCACATAATTCTGCAATCACATCATTGCGTAGTCTCCTAGTTCTGTATTCTTCCACCAGCTACTAGTGATTACTTTGAATCAGTTTCAGTTTTTAAAGAGCTTATCCTTCTAGAAATAACGCATCTTAATACCAGAGGCCACTGCACATGCGGGAATGGCTGGTTTGTGGTTTCAAACAGATGAAAAGAAGAGGAAAAGCAGGCATATATTTAGAGAAAAGTGAAACTATTCCATTCCATCGCCTTTGTTGAAGCTTTTCAGTTTACTCCATACCTTCATGCTCTTGCTAGCCCACAGCTGAGCTAAAGGCACATTAAGTCTGTCTAACTGGGCTTGAAGGAAAGCTTGGAGACCATTTGTTCTCTTAAATCTCTTTGGTTTGCAACTGTCAGATTCAATTTGGAGGGGAAGAGCTCAGAGCGTCATTGAAGTTAGGAAAAGGGGGAAGAGCTATAGCCCAATCTGATAAATTATGTCAAAGTCTTCACCCTGTAGTGGTTGTAGCAAGGAAGTATTTTTAGTCTGATAGCTGAGGGGTAGAGCATGTCATAGGGACACTTGTATATTGATGCAGACTGGCAGGGATACAGAGGAATTAGTAGAATCTCTGTCTTGTATTTTGATGGCATGTTTTATTCCATGAGCAAACTTTTGCAGGTAAGATTTACTGTACTGATGATGAGAAAGGTAAGCTTCACATCCACACACTTGGAAATGGGTCCTGCTTCAGTGTCCCTGTATTGGTGCCATGGTTCAAGTCACACCCTGTCTGCCTATATTTGCACTCATCTAACAACTGGAAATTATGCCACATTTGCTGTGCTGTGCTTCTGATTAGTTAGACGTTGAAGCCTAATAAGTTATAGCTCTGTTCTCTTGATTTGTTAAAAGGCATGCTGGTCATTGGGTTATTTTGAAAATGTTTAAACATTGCAGTTAGAGGGAATTCTGGGAAAGTGTCAGTCTGGAAGGCATAGTTTATTATCTTTTACAATCCTCTTACAAACATGGGGCAATTAGATAGCAAAGCTTGAAATCCACGGACAGTGATTAAAACAAAACCAGGCGACAGGGTGTTCCTTCTTTAGTCTTTTTTTTTTTTTTTTTTTTTTTTTTTTTTGTAAAACACACTTACTGATTGTCCACACTCTGCCAGGCCCAGTTTCAGACACCAGAGAGGGCATGTGAAACAGATTGGAGAAGGTCTGTCTATTTTTAGGTTTTATTTTTTAAGTTATTTCATTTTGAGAGAGAGAGTGAGCGAGTGCAAACGCATGTGCGCAAGTCAGGGAGGGGCAGAGAGGGAAACATAGTCCCAAGCAGGCTCCATGCTCTCAGCGCAGAGCCCCAATGCAGGGCTCAAACTCCCGAACTGTGAGATCATGACCTGAGCCAAAATCAAAGTGGATGGACCTCGAGGGTGTCATGCTAAGCGAAATAAGTCAGGCAAAGGACAGATACCATATGTTTTTACTCATAGGTCGAACAGGAGAAACCTAACAGAGGACCATGGGGAGGGGAAGGAGGAAAAAGAGTTAGGGAGAGGGAGGGAGACAAAACATGAGAGATTCTTGAACATGAGAGACTCTTGAATACTGAAACTGAGGGTGGAAGGGGGATGGGGCAAGGGGAAGGGGGGTGATGGTCATACTGGAGGACACTTGTGGGGAAGAGCACTGGGTGTTATATGGAAACCAACTTGATAATAAACTATAAATTAAAAAAAAGTTCGAAGCTTAACCGACTGAGCCACCCAGGCGACCCTATTCTTAGGTTTATTTTTATGTAGAGCTTATGTTCCAGAAGAGAAACATAGAGACAAATATAATTTTGGAGACATAGGTGTGCCAAAGAAAATAAAAGGGCAGTGGGAAGGAAATAGGGGCCTGGGGTGTGGAAATTCTGTTACTACAGAATAAATATATATTTACAAATTCCATTGGGGGGGGTGACATTTGAGTAGACAGGTAACTTGGGGACCCAATTTAATAAACAGAATGATTAGGAAAACCTTTGCTATGATCTGAATGTTTGTGTCCCCCCAAATGTCATATGGTGAAATCATGACCCCCAACAGTGATGGTATTAGGAGATGGGGCTTTTGCGAGGTGCTTAAATCATGAGGGTGGCACCCTCATGAATGAGATTAGTGCCTTTATAAAAGGGGCTCCAGAGAGCTTTCCAGTCCCTTCCACTATATGAGGGTACAGTGAAGAAGGTGAGCCAGGAAGAGGACCCTCACCAAAATATGACCATGCTGGTGACTTGATCTTGGGCTTCCCATTTGTCAGATCTGTGAGCAATAAACTTGTTTGTATACCACCCAGTCTGTGATATTTATAGCAGCCCTAATAGACTAAGACAGCCTAGTTGATTATTTGATTGAGTGTTGAAAATTACTCACTTCAATGGGTTAATCATTCTGCTTTGCAATCTTTATATTCAAATTTTTTTCCTTATCAAATACCAAAGGCTGCCTTCATCCAAAATCAGACTGAGTAATTTTGATGACACAACTACCCTAGGCTAAACAAAAATGATACTTATTATTTCCAAAACAAAAGAGCCAGAGGAACTTCTAAGATTGCTGCAGTAATTCAACCTTGTCATCAGGGATCAGGCTCTGGTACCCACAGGGTGTTGGTTAAGATGGCGGCCATAGTTCTGGGCATCCTGGTCTCACACAGCCATGTCTTAATATAAGAAGGAGAAATAAAGTCTGTCTCATCCCTTTTCTCTCTTGTCGCTTCCCTTTCTCACCTTTCTCTCTCAAAATGATACTTTATTGAAGTGTATTATACACACAGAAAAGTGAATGTATCCTAAGTATACAGCTTGATGTATTTTTCACACTAAATGCATCTGGTATCCAGCACTCAGATCAAGAAACAGAATATAATTAGTATCCAAGAAGTCTGTCAGAGGCCCCTTTTCCATAACTGTCTTCTCCAAGTGTAACTAGTTGTATAATTTTAAATTTCTAACACCACAGATTAATTTGCCTGTTTTGAAGTTTAACCTAAATAGAACCACATACTAAGTACTGTCTTATGTTGGTCTTTTTCACTTATTATGTTTGTGAGGTTCACAGGCATTTTTTGTGTATGGTTGTAAACTGCTTTCATTGCTTTATAGTGTTCTGTTGTCCATTCTGTTGATGAGCATTTGAATAGTAAGCAGTTTTGTTGTGAGTAGTGCTGCAATGAACATTCTAGTATATATCTTTCAGTGATCATACGCCTGCATTTCTTTTGGATATACTGTGTAACTGTTCCATTTTTAATAGAGAATTCTTCTTGATGTTCTATATCCTACTTCCACTCAAGCTTTATTGTTCAATATTGAGTCATATGCCCATCTCCTACTTGCAGCAGAACCTGGGAAAGAAAGTAGTCCATGATACATTAAATGTTCAACAGTCAGCCCTCTGCATGAAGATTTGGGAAGTGGGGCTCATCTGTAGCATTTGCTGGTTTCCTTGGTGTAAATACTTCCACTGTGGCCAATTTCTAGGTACCAATGTTACATCAACCAGCTTGCAAAGCAGCTCTCCTAAACTGGTACAGGCTGGTTCCAGCATACCACTAACTCTCATTTTCACCATTGAAAGTTGAAGTTTGACTCGGCCAGAAAAAAGAAAAAAAGGGCAGGGGGTAGGGTAGAGAAGGTTGTTCTTTAGGTAACTAGTGTTTTTGCATCAATATTATTATCAAGGATAAATTAATAGAATACCATTCTGTTCCAAAGATTGTTCTTACACAATTCTGACTATTGATGAAAACTGGCTTTTAGAGACTATTAGGATAGACTAGAGTTATGCTGTGGTTATATCCCCAGGTTACAGCAGCTCAACACATACATCATTTCTCATGCACACCCTGTCCTATGCAACACTCCAGGGCTGTTGTTCTCAATGTGATGATCCAGCAGCTTTGGTGGGTCCTGTGTTGGGACTCCTCATTTCAACAGTCAGGCTCCATAGCCATTGCTGAAGCAAAGGAGAGAGGCAAATATTATGCATGGATGTGTAGGAGCTTTGGCTCAGAAGTGACTTGTCACTTCTACTCAGAAGTCATTGGCTAGAACTGGTTACTTAGTCCCTCCAAACTGCAAAGGCGGTTGGCAGATGTTTGAGGTCACATGGGATATTTGATGCACTATAAATGTCTCTGCCACAGAGACCATCCACTCAGAGACCATCTTGTTTGTTAAGTCTTATTTTAATTCATTTCTGTTTATTTCCATTCTTGCATTTATCTGAATTATTTTAGAAAATGACTGCTGTACTCAAAGAATTATCCCCTAGTAATGCATTTTCTCAACAAATAGAAAAGCAAAGAAACCCTTTATTAAGCAATAATAGGATCAATTGTAATGACTATTTTTGATATATGAGTGATGGGCTTTTATGTTGGACTCTATCTCTAGTATATATAATGCTTGAAGCATAATATTTACTTTGTAAACACCATAGTAATTAATGTAGGCAAGTCATTAGTGGATGCTAAAACCACCGGGCTAAAGGTTGTTGGGCAAGAGAAATATTCGCATAGTCTTAAAACTGTCATCCACAGGGGTGCCTGGGTGGCTCAGTCAGTTAGGCATCTGACTTCACCTCATGTCATGATCTCATAGCTCATGAGTTCAAGCCCTATGTCGGGCTCTGTGCTGACAGCTCAGAACCTGGAGCTTGCTTAAGATTCTGTCTCCCTCTCTCTCTCTGCCCCTCCCCTGCTCACACTCTGTCTCTCCTTGAAAAATAAACATTTAAAAAAAAGTACCATCCACAGATGATTTATTACCTACAACAGGGGAAAGATACCGTTAAACTGGAGGTATTTGGCAGACATTGCTTTTTCCAACTGATCAAATTTAATGTCAATAATGGGACATATTGAAACCATGTACCCCATAAGATGCATTGAGAAAGGATGTAATGTCATCTATGCAGTGTTTCTTCCAAATCTTAAGGTAATCACAAGGAAAAATATTGGACAAACCAAATTGAGGACGATTCTTGAAAAAATTTTGGTTATACTTTTTAAAATGTCAGCATCATAAAAGCCTTGGTATAGATTAAAGGCATCTCAGGAATCCTTATGATCAAATGCTGTGTGTGGTTCTGGATTGGATTCTGGAAAAGTGAAGCTATAAAGGACATTATTGGAACGATGTGAAGATTTAGATTATGGACTAAATACTAGATAGTAATATTGTATCAATGTTAAATTTCCCAAATACGATCAGTATATTGTGGTTATGTGGGAATATGACCTTGGTCTTAGGAGAAATGTTCTTAATACTCATGAGTAAAGTGTCATATATGCAAATAGCTTTCAAATAATTCCCCCAGAAGTATATGCATATATCAGTATATGTAAGTATGTTTAATTACGTACACAGCATACAGATATACATAGAGCTAGGGAGAAAAAGCAAATGTGGCAAAATGTTAACCTTTGAGTAATGTAGGTGAAGGCTACATATGCATAAATGTTCTATTCTTGCAACTTTTCTACAGTTTTGGAATTTTTCAGAATCAAAAAATTGAGAAAATATAGTTGATTCCATTTATTCTGCAGTTGTACAACTCAATCCATTCTGTAATATTTTGGCTAAAGTCTTATTGGGATCAGCTCCACTGTGTTTAATTTGTATTTGTCTAGTCATCTGGTGAGAATTGAGCTTTAAAAGGAAGGAGTCTTAGCAGTCAGCACTCTACCCCAAAGATACATGGAACAAGGGAAAGATCCCATCCAGAGAAAACCTTATGTTTGTTCGGATTGATATAGCATCATGACTGGAAAGGAGGATTTGTTTTCTATGAGAAACAATGACATCAGGAAGAGTAAAACTAGAGATAACTTCCCCCTTTATCATTTCTGTCAGTTTAGATCAGCCTGTGATATTACCCAAAGTTGGGGGGAAAATCTTTGTCTAACTCTTGAATAACACTGGTGATACTTGATATGCTTATGTTGTAAGGAAAGTGATTGAGCAGAATCTGTGGTGCTAAATGAATAAGCTGTCTTTCTGTAACAGGCCCTGTAATTTCGTGGGAAGATTATCAATGTCGGTTGAATTGATACAGATGATGAACTTCAAAAGAAGCTGAACTTGGATAAATACACATTTTCTCTAAACCATCAAAAACTTGAAATTCTGTGCTGGGAACTTCTGGGAGCATTCTGTGAGAAATAGGTTGAGGAATTTCTGGAAGCAATATTGATACTCCTCATGCCTTTTAAGAGTCCAAATCCAAATGGGAGAACAGCAGACTTGTGTGGGATAGTTTTGCTCAGAATTGAAAACAAGAGTCACTTTTTGGGTTGTTCCCAGAATGGATTGTTGATCAAAGTAATCATTAAACCCTCAATACTGGCACTTCTTGTGAATAGCATGGAGAAATAAATGATGAGTTTTAAGATGTTTTCATTATTTTGTCATTGCCCTAAAAGTCTGGAATGAGCTTTTTTAAAAAATTTTTTATGTTTATTTATTTTTGAGACAGAGTGGGGGAGGGGCAGAGAGAGAGGGAGGCACAGAATCTGAAGCAGGCTCCAGGCTCTGAGCTGTCAGCACAGAGCCCAACACGGTTCGAACCCACAAACCCTGAGATCATGACCTGAGCTGAAGTCAGACCCCCAACCAACTGAGCCACCCAGGCACCCCTGGAATGAGCTTTTTAATCTTTTTCTTTAAAAAAATTTTTTAATGTTTATTTGAGAGAGGGAGAGCGAGAGTGCACACAAGTGGGGAAGGACAGAGAGAGGGAGAGACGCAGAATCTGAAGCAGGCTCCAGGCTCCGCGAGCTGTCTGCACAGAGCCCAGATGCAGGGCCCAAACTCGTGACTGCGAGATCATGACCTGAGCCAAAGTTGGACGTTCAACTGACTGAGCCACCCAGGTGCCCACTTATTTATTTTCTTATTCACTTTCTTTTCTTCTTTTTTATTTTTGTTTCTACTTTTTGAAACACATTTTTTTAAAGCATTATTTGTGGTAAACAGGCCTCATAGGGCTGGAAATAGCTGCCATAGCGTCTCATAAAGCCACATGGCACGGGCAAACACACTGTTTGACTTAATTACAAATATTTAAATATCTTTCGCTGCAAGCCCTGGATAAAATGAGGGTGGGGCACACCTTGAGTACAGTAGCAGTTTATCCCGATAGGAAGTTGTGTGCTTACCTAAAAGTTGTATTTGACTAAATGGCTCATAGGTAGATGTTGAATACAGAATGACATGGTTGGTATATATTATGACCTGAATGTAACCTTAGGTGCAAAGCTTGAAATAGTCTCTTGATGTTTTATAAGATCCTCTTCTCCAGGATGCAACATTCTGTCACCAGGCAGCATTGTCTTCCTGCCTCCAGTGAGTCATTCCCAGGTGTGTTTGAGTAAATGTTATAATAGCACTACTTTTGGGCTTCACAAAAGTCACCTGCATGCGGCTGGAGGTACCTCCCTTCTGGACATTGTTCACTGGGTATGGTCTACTCTCAACGTGCAATGTTGTGTAGAGCAGGTACTCAAATTGAAGTCCATGTGCTGGTGGCATCATCATCATCTGGAGGCTTGTTTGAGATGCTAGCTCTGGGCCCCACCTACTGACTCAGAATCCCTGGGAGTGGAGCTCCGGAATGTGGTTTTATTTATTTATGTATTTATGTATTTATTATTTTTTAAATGCTTATTTTGAGAGAGAGAGCACACAAGCATGAGTGGGGGAAGGGCAGAGAGAGAGGGAGACAGAGAATCTAAAGCAGGAAAGCCCGATGTAGGGCTTGAACTCACAAACTGTGAGATCCTGACCTGAGCTGAAGTCAGCTACTCAACCGACTGAGCCACCCAGGAACCCCAGGAATGTGTGTCTTCACAAGCTTTCCTGGGTAATTCTGTGAAGTCTAACAACCTTGGATTTCCATTAGATTTGAGACGACAATCAGACATACAGCTTTACACTTCTCTGAAGATAATCATGATCATCTGTTTACTCTGCAAGTAAAAGTTGTTTCCTGAAACTCAAATGAGTAAACACTTATCTATAAGATATGATAAGAAGTAGGTTCTTAGAAATGGAAATGGGCTACAAGGTAATTTCCTTAAAACATGGCATTATTAGATGCTTAGCAGTGAAAAGAGTAATATAAAGAGGCAAGGCTAGATTTTGCAGCATCTAGTGGAACTGCCATACACTTGAGATTTAAAAAAAAAATTTCCTTGTAATATTGTAGGACATGATGTTAAATGATATCTTCCTCATTGGAATTTTTTTCTTATAATGGATACTTGCTCATTAAGAGTTCTTAAGGAGCTAATCAAAGATTACATTAGTGTGTAACTCCTCAAGGGACTGTGTTGTCTGGAATCCCAAAGGGTTCAGTCCCTTTTGGAAAGCAGGCTTTGAACTGAACTCAGTCCTGGAACCTGTTCCTTTGTTGATAAAAGCTTCACTGCCTTTCTTTTCCTTAGATATGGCCTCTGGGCAAGAGTAAAAGCAGACAGTGCACATATAAGTTGAGCCTTTGGGCTGGACTGAGGCATTTCTTATCCTTACAGGGTGGAGGTTTCTCCTGCATGGACAGAACACATTTTCTTTTGATAAACTGCTATGTTGTTTCTAGTTTGCCCAAATGCAGTAGTGAGCTAGTAAATGTTAGCAACCTGCTAACATTTGTGAGCTGGTAAATGTTAGCAACCTGCTGGGACTGGAGAGGTAGTCTATAGCATTGTTTGATTTTTGTGATGGTAATACTCCCACCGTGGCCAATTTCAGGCTAACCAACATGATGTCATTGGAGTGGAGCTGGGACAACCGGCTGTTGCTGCCCCATGCCAGCTGGCCTCAGAATACCACTGCCCAAAGTATGTCCGTTCCCATCTCTCTGAGATTGAAGAAGGTGGGAATTGAGCTAGCCCTTGGTGGACATGGGTGGGAGGGGGTAAAATCACTTTGGGTTCACAGGCTTGGCATGTGGGGAGGGAGACAGATCAATGGTTTTCAGTAGGTGAGAAAAATACATTCGTATATTTGAGCTAACTCTTTTCCATGCTAATGTACTGGCCCCTGTGTTGGGGAGCTTTAAAATGTTGGATTCTAGGGTGACTGTGTCAAAAAAAAAAACCCAAAACAGAACAAAAGTTAGATGCTGTGTTTCTGTTAATATGATAAGTTCTACCACAAAGCATAAGGCTAGGAAGGACCTCACACCCCAGATTTTCAGATAAATGACTTAGCAACCACCCTTATTCCCAGCCAATGCTGCCACGAGAGCAAAAGGCATATGTGAGCACAGTTCTTCATTGTTATAGAAGGCTGTTGAAAGCATACATTTGTTCTTCTAGGAAAGAATAAGAATCTGAATCCAAATAAGACTAGGACATAGCTTCAGGGGCAGCATAATTTCTGAAGCAAACTCCTTCTCCTCAAAGAATCATGTTTATACACCAAGAACAGCAACTGTACGTATTTACTTTTGTCAGTACCTGAGTAACTGAGGTATTTGGAGAGAAGGGGAAAGGTATTCAAGTAAATGTTTAAAAAACAGAGCAGCATGAAGGAAACCAGTAGAACTGGGGATAAGAATGCTCTTAGAAGACCTGGAATGTGGAAGGTTTGTTTCATAAATTTACACAGTTCTTGAAATAAGGTCACTTTATGAGGGGAGAAAATGATGAGGCACCTGACCTACAGATTCAAATCCATGTTGAAGTATGACAAAACCCTCTGTTGGATCTCAGAATCTCTGAACTTTGGTATCTCCTCCAAAAAGTCAGATCTTCGCAAACAGAAACAAAGGGCACAGAGCATAAAATCTTAGTCAGTGGGTTGGATGGAATCCAGTAACATATTTAGAAGGAAAACAACTCCATATTAGATTTGGTGACATTTAATGTTTGTTTTTATTTTATATTCACATATTTTATTTTCATCCCATATTGGATAAGGCAGGGCACTAAGTATGATGGGCATGAGAAGAATATTACTACACTTTCGTGTTAATGAGTTAAGTTTATGAAGAGTTGAAATGGAACTCCTTGGCAGATTAAAAGATGTGGAATGTGTCTAGAAGGTTTGTTTTTTCTGTATTGTAATTTGGGTTCATCCACATGCAGACCTTGAAAGTAGATTCTAACACACGTATAGAAGGAATCCCAGGAAATATCTGGGTGAGTAGGAGTGAAGGAAGTGAAAGAAGTCAGTGAAGAGTATATTATCAAGTAAGCTGCCCTTATGAGCAGCTGGTACTCCATCCTGCTAGAGAAGTTCAGGAAACAGGAATTATCCCAAACAAAAAGGCAAGAAAACTGGTATATTTATTCATCTCACTTTCTGCCATTGGTTGAAGGTAGCTTCTAGGGTCATTAACTATTTGAAATTACTGTCTTGTTTTAGCCTGATAGAAGCGCTCTGGGAAGTAAGGGCTTTGCAGTAAGGCGTCTTGACTGTGCAGAGGCAGGATATTCCTTAGTGCAGCACTGTCCAAGAAAGTTTAATGGGAGCCACTAATGTCAGCTACCTGTGTAATTTAGGATTTTCTAAGAGCTAGTTAAGTAATAAAAACCCAGGTGAAATTAATCTTAATAGATCTTTTATTTATTTGAAAATTTTTAAGTTTACTTTGAGAAAGACAGAGATAACGTGAATGGGGGAGGGGTAGGGAGAGATGGGGAAAGAGGGAAAATCCTAAGCACGCTCTGCACTGTCAGCGCAGAGTCCGATGTGGGGCTCAAACTCAGGAAACCCTGAGACCATGACCTGAGCAGAAACTGAGAGACGCTTAACTGACTGAGCCACCCCAGTGCCCCTTAATATATCTTTTAGACTAGTATATCCAAAACCTTATTTCAACCTGTGGACAACATAAAATTATTGAGCTATTTTACTTTTTTGCCCCAAGCTTTTGAACTTTGATGTGCATTTTCCATTGATGGCTTATCTTACATCTCAACTCACACTAGCCACTTTTCAAGCGCTCCGTAGCCACATGGGGCTACTGTATTGAGCAGTGCAGTTCTAGGGGAGTGGACAGTGTTTGACTTACTGTTTGTTGGCTGCATTTGGGGGGCACGTGTCAGTTACTCTCTGAGTAACCTCCCAAATTAATTCTACCCCATACACTGGGGAACCAAATACACAGATTCCATTTTTGGCCCAACTGAGGCTCTACTTTCTCAAGTAGATTATGTTCCTCGGATTTCTCAAGATATAAAACACAAGAATCACAGTCTTCTGCTTATGTTACAGAAGTATTTTGATTTATTGACATTTTGAAGACTAACATTTTTAGTATCTCTGAAAACATATGTCTGCTGTCCCCATTAATCAGTGTAATTTTACTAGTAAAAATTCGGTGCTCATTTATCTTTTGCTTTCTCCTTCTTCCTGCCAAATATTGATGGAGCACCTTCATTGGGCCGTGCACAGTTGAGGCCCTCTGGCCCTTCAGGAAAGAGACAGACTCTGTCTTCATGGAGCTCACAGTTTCAGGGGAAGGCCCAGTACACAGAACACCATATAAATAAGTTCTATGAAGAACAGCGTCCTTTTTAAAAATAATTTATTATTTTAGAATAGTTTAAGGCTCAGAGCAAAATTAAAAGGAAAGTACAGAGATGTCCATGTACCTTCTACCCCCACCCATGCACAGCCTCCCTGTCAACACCCCCCACCAGAGTGTGTACATGTTACAGTTGGCGAACCTGCATGGACACATTATCATCCCATTATCATCCAAAGTGCATAGTTGACATTAGAAGGAAAAGGTCTTTGCACATGGTTTTTGCAGGGTGTTACTACGTTTTCTCTTAATCAAATGCTGTGTGTAAAACTCAGATATCACGTGCAAAAATGAACAAGTTGGATAGTGGGTATTCAAAATCCTCTTAAAAGAGCATTTCTCACTTTTCAAACTTGTCATCTAGGGGCTCCTTTTACTTGGAGCCTTGATTTAGAGTCGTTGAACTAATTTACAGGGGACTTTTAGGGACTTTACTGTAAAATGAATTGCACTAAGTCTGGTTAGGAGGATGTTCACACTGCCATATTTTGCCTTCCTTGGTGCCTAATTTATGGGAATTCAAGCATCTTGCCTTCCTGGGGCTGTCAGATGCATGGCTGAATCACTGCCATCTTGCTGGTGTAAACTTTATAGGCCTTTGAAAAGTAGCTGCCAGCAGGGCAGGTCAGAGACTTTACATTTCCATATTTTCAGCTGAACCCTAGTAGGTCTTTGAGTTGCTAATGTGAACAAGGCTATGGTTTTATCTATTAATTAAGATTGTTTTATTCATTAGGTGAAATGTGAAAGCATTTAATAATTTAAAAATGATGTTTTCAAGCATAATCGACTTTTGAGGTTTGAGATGCCAAAGGAAAAATGTTAACGCTAAGCATTGGCACTTGGAAAGGTTTTACTGCAGCTGATTATATGTGCAGGGTATTTCTGGAGTTAGTCTAGGAAGATTCTCTCAGTAGGATTTAACTGGCTGGGTATGATAGTGTTTTATTACATAATAATTGCCTTTAATGGGTGTGGGTATTTCATTTGGCCATTGGAATCATGCTAATGTAACTCTAATTGAAAAGATTACATTTACTTTTAAACATCTTTAACACATCAGACTGGGTCAGTGGATTCACTGTTGAAGATCCTACATTTTGTTTTCATAGATTTCATTTCCCAAGGTGTATGGCTTTCTGAAGCTTCTTGCCATTTCCCAGTAGACAAAGGTAGCTATTGGGTTGCTATCTATACATCATCTTTCTTAATTTGCCACTGCCTGTGAGCAAACTAGAAAAGGATGCTGGCTATCTTAAGTGAAAAAAAGACTTCTTGGAAAGAGTGGGATTAAGAGGGTTGATTAAGAGGGTTGATAGAAGCCTTGAGCCTTGACCTTTGCAAAGAGGCAGGAGCCAAGAGGTGTAATAGGAGTGGCTTAGGTTGGGGTTTCTAGAAGCAGAGCCTGAGATGGATATTACTGAGGGCATGCTCTTGGGAGCAAACTGTAAGGGACTGAGGGAAACAGAAAAGGGCCTGAGAAGGTGTCGAGCAAAACATGAAGGTTTAGGAGAAGTGTCGAAACTGAGCTGGCTTCCAGAGGGAGCTCTGGAGCTCATCAGAGAATTGTTCCACTTGTGGTGAGTGCCAGCTTCTTGTGCTCCTGTATCAGTCAGTCACTGGCTGTGGATTGCTTCTAGATGGAGCATAACCTCCCAGGCAATGGCTTCTTGGTGAAGTGGTTCTGTAGGGGAAGGGAGAAACGTATCTATAGTATTTGCCAATTTCCATCGTGTAAATACTCCCACCATGGCTTCTTTCAGGCTATCATTGTGAAGTTACTGAATGTACACTTGGGGAGAAATGTGGGTTATAGCCTGCACAATAAGCTCTTGTGTGCTAGTATGAGCTGGCTGCAGCAGATCACTGTTCCCAGGCATCTCCTCGAGAAGGGCTAGCTGAGTGGTGAGGGCAAGTCTTTGGAGAAAGGGGCAGTTGTAAGCTGTTAGCAGCCAACACTCCCAGCAGCTGGGGATAGGTGCACTAGTCCACAAAAGAGCTGAGGCTGATGCAACATGGGGGACATGCAGAGCCTCACACAGCAGGAACAGGAAGGTCAGTGCACAGGTTCCTCTTGCTGCTTTCACTGCCTCGTTAGTGATCCACTCCCTGCCATTGCATTGCTCACTGAAAATGTAAAATCTTGAAAGAAGGTATAAATTGGTCCTGCCGAAGGCACACACCCCCTCCGATTCTACCAGGGAGGTATGAGGAAAGGTGTAGTCCACTGTCCTTCAGTAGTAGAAGGGAAGCATTAACGTCCACCAAGACCAGACAAGACTGGGGAGAATGGTGATTCCCAGAGAGGAGGCTCTGGGAACTCTTACTGGTGGGCAATGGAGGCTGCGTAGCATCAATGGAAATTTTTACTACATGTGGAGTAGAAGTTGGCATAGTTGTAACAAAAGGAACTAAGATCATTTTTTACTGAATGCCAGTACTCAATTGCTGGCAACTGTTTTAGCGATCCCATATATGGTGGCAGAAATTGTTGGTCCTATTTCCCTACTAAGCCTTTCTCTTAAACTTCCTTATTGATGGCAGAATCCTACTATCTTTAAGGAAGCTAAAAAAAAATTCCACATAGTGACTTTGCCAGCATCTTTGGCACAGAGGGCATAGGCATATAACCCAATTCTGACCGTTGGATCCTGAGGGGAGGTCTTTAGGGAGGTGAACCTTCTGAGAAACATTTGTCCCTTAAGCAATAGATGAGTAAAGGGAAACCCCCAACACCTTTTCTTCCTGCTTTGAATGAAGGTCATGTGAGAACAAGGTGCTTGGCACTGTGATCGCCATCTTGTGATGAGTGGAAAGCCAAGAAAAGCACAGAAAAACCTGACTGGTAACTCTGATGCCGTTCTGTGAGATGAACTTGGAAGCCACCCATTTTTGTTGTCATTACTACATGAGATTTACACATTCTTAATATTTATTCTACTTTTATTTGGAGGTTCAGTTATGATATTTTACGTATTTCACAGTAGCCCTTGAGGGATATATTCTTATTTTCATTTCACATAGAGGGGAGACTGAGGCAAAAATCATTAAATAACTTGACTGGGGTATGAGAAAAGGTCAAACATTTCTGACTCCAGGGTCTGCGATCTTTCTCTATACCAGACTGCTTTCTTAAATATTAACAACTCTTTTCACTATGTCCAGTATGATACAGACCTGCTTGTTCTTTTTTTCTGCTTTATCCTTAATTGGCATCCCTGCTGGCTATACGTTGAAACCTGAGTTCTCCAGAAAGCAGTCTTGTAGAACTATCAGGCTAAAGGTGGGGATCACATCTCTATAGGAAGAAAACCATCTCTGACAATAGAGAAACAACCCACAAATACCAAATTCCATTAGAAAACCCCAAACAAGAGTGTGAGCAGCCATTTCCAACTGAGGCCTCAATCATCTGTCATCCATACAGGAGAAGGTCTGCTTCATGGAGAAGAGGTTTCGGTTTTAGGGTATGGAGGCCTTCACTGCACAGTACGTCTTAGAATTCATGGTTAAAATGAAAGGAGTGCTGGTACGTGATGGGAAAGATCTCACTTACAGAAATATCAGTACTCCAGAATGTCAAACTACTCATACTCTGGGATGCCAGCATTCTCAAATTTTCCTGTACCCAAATGCTAAAACCATAACTGCTACCTTTTCTTCTTTGAGTTTTGCTCTTGGTTATGTCTTCATTGCAGACTTAGTTTTCCGTTTTCCTTTTCTACAGTAGCCTTGATTATTTAGTCCCTCTGAGCACATATCCAAATGTGGTATTTAAAAAATAAACCTTTTAGATAACATTTTGGTGATAGGACATTTGTTAACATAAAAATGAAAAGACATCAGAGAAAGCATTGTCAAGTGTGTGATACAAACATCTTTGGCTAGAACTTGAATCATACAGGGAAATTATCCAAAGGATGAAGTGTTCTTTTTTTTTTTTTACTCCCCACCAGCTGATCCTTCAGGACCCTCTCCCTTACACACCCTTAGGTTATGATGTGGCTCCTTTTTTTTTTTTTATCACCTCCACCTTTTCTGCCTTCAGGAAAGTTAATAAAAATCTAACATATTTAATCCATTTTTGTTCATTTTACTTGAATCGATGGTGGGATTAAACAGACAATATTCTGAGACTTCGAGATGTAACTAGATAATTTCCTTGGTAACTGTGTTGCGTCCCACATGAATTATTGATAGATCAAAGACTAAGCATATCTATTTTCGAGGCAGTATGGGTGGACCATGGTGGGGGAACCTAAAAAATGGAGTCCTTCTCTTCTGTTTATACAGTGTCAGAGATGGGGTGGTCATCAATCCTATATTCCCTTATTGTAGGTAAGTAAATTGTGGGGCAGAGAATAATGTAACCTTGGACACAAGGGCACATTATGGTCCAAGTACTCACCTCTGTTGTCCTCCCATGATCCCTCTTCTACAGTAGTCTATAAGTGAGCACCTATAACAGGCCTTGGCAAAACATGAAAAATATGGAATGCTCTCCATGAAATTTTTTCATTGGGAATTCTCTTTATGGAGTATCACCTTTCATGAAATGATAGGGTTAGGAGAAGCAGATAAGTATGAGTATGTGTGGATATGTAAAATGTCCTTACTTAGTAAAATAAGAAGTGGATAACTGTTAATTGACACCTAAAATTAAAAGAATATTCTGTGAAATAGGATAATAAGTAAACTGCATTCTTACCTGGTATCATTAATTAATATGAAATTTAAAGAACAGGAATTTATCATATCTTTCCCAGCTGGTCATATATCTTAATATAAACCCCTCCTCCAGTGATATATCTATGCTTGAGTAACATGGTCTTTCTCTGATTATAATAAGTATTACCTTATTATAATCTTATTATAAGTGAATAAGAAAATGTAAGCAAACTTCCTGGAGTAGGGTGCTGCACTTGTATAAATTACATAGTGTAAACCTTATACTTGATTCTTAGCTTTCCCATTTAACAGTAGGTTTTTGCTGTGTAACACACAATACCTCAAAATTTACTGTTTTGAGACAATAAGCTTTTATTTAGCTCATCGGTCTTCAGATTTTCTGGGTAGTTGTGCAGATCTAGGCTGGACTTGGTTGTGCTCAGCTGGTTGGCTCGTGTGGGATGGTCAGGTGGAGATCAGCTTGGGTTTGGCCAGTCCAGGGTGCCCTCTGCCAGGGTGTCGGGATGCCTGGGGCTTTTTTCCAAGTAGCCTTCCAGAAGGCTACTCTTGGTGCGTTTTCATGGGAATAACAGTGTTCTAGAAGAGAGTAGAAGCTACAAACCTTTTTGAAACCAAACCTTAGAACTGGCTCAGGTGTTGCCTCTGCCAGTAACAAAGCTTGACTCAAGGGGTGGAGAAGAGGACTCCACCTCCAGCAGGAGGAGGTGCAAGATTTTATTACGAGGGATGGAGGATGGGCAGTATTTTTTGCAATCTGCCGCATGCTGTTTCTGCATGTCAAATCAGTCATTCTTCCCTGTTCTGTCACTAAAATATTTTTATTAAAATTCATCTGTCTCTCACCACTACTGATCCAAACTGCTATCTCACCTGGTTGACCACAGTGACTCCCTGACACTCTCCCTACTTCCACTTTGTACTGTCTCTAATCTGGTTTCCATGTAGCAGGCATGGTGGCCTCTTAAAAATATAAATCAGTTCTTGTCTCTTGTCTCATGTCACTCTTAAAATAAATCTGTACTCCTTTCCATGGCCCAAAATGTCCCACTGTGATCTGACTTCTGTTCAGCTGCATCCTTACCTGCCTCCTACGAAGTCCTGGGGCATATCATGCCCCTTCCTCTCAGGTACTTTGTAATTGCTGGCCCCTCTCCCTGGTATGTTCCTTCTGTACTTTTCATAGGACTTCTTTCTTCATGTAACCACATCTCCTTGAGGGTGCTTCCTTAACCACCTGGCTCAAATAGGATTCTTCCAATTACTTTCACCATAGTACTTTGTGCACTTCCTTAATAATACTCTTTAGTTTGTTAACTTACAAGTGAATTGCTTCTCTGTTCCACCAAAATGTGTGCTTCATGAAGTCAAAGACAGAATCTGATTATACACATCATTGAACAGTAGGTCACTTATTAAATGTTCATTGATTCCTAGGGTGCCTGAGTGGCTCAGTCACTTGAGCATCCAACTCTTGATTTTGGCTCAGGTCATGATCTTGGGGTTGTGGGATCAAGCTGCATACTAAGCAGAGAGGCAGAGAGCCTGCTTGAGATATTCATATTCATTCTCTCTCTTTCTCTCTCTCTCTCTCTAAAAAAAAAAGAAACTAAATTAAAAATGTTCATTGATTCCCTGCAGAGCAGACCCCTCCATAAAAGTTTTACTAAATAACAAAGTTAAGGAATACTTGAAACCTTGGTTTTAAAATGTGTTTTATTTTCCAGATTTTCATGGCAATATACTCCGTTGCATATCATAAATACTGGACCGTGACTAATGATCTTTTATTATGGAAATGGAGTTGGGATGGTCCAAAGAATGACAAGTGGATGCATCTGATGGTGCATCTATAGAGATGACACTTACATAAGAAATGTATCACTACCTTGCTTAATATGGCACAAGTAAACATTTTCAGAGAAGAGTCTTCCAGATAAAGGCCTCTGTATTCAGAACCTTGTTTTCCAAATGAAGAAGAGAACTCTTTGAAATTTTTTATTCATGCTTCAGAGAGAAATGAAATCTCTCCATCATGGAAAATGAGTATCAGGTGCTTTTGATTTCCTTTTATCAGCTGCTAATCGGAAGCGATGAAGAGAGAGATGCAAGCTAATGAAGAAGCCAGCCGTTGGATAGGCGGTTGTGTTGCAGGAGAGTTTGTGACTGTTAATGAGATGATGGTCTTGGGAAATACATTGTGAGACAGGGAGATGAAGGAGGAAGACGTATATTACACAGCCTCCCCCTAGATGGATCCCACCTCAGAGTTTATGCTAAAATGGTTTGAGTTGCAAAAGCGACATTTTGAGCAAGACACAGCTGGCGTTTTGAAGATGCTAGAGGACCTTTTCATTTTTATAGGTCCTCTATACCTTAGTAATGATTCATATGGATACATCAGTAATTATTCATATCCTCTTTTGGCATGAATAGTTCGGAAACACATTGCAATGTACATTTGTAGTTCGGGAAGGCTGCCAAATATCCACAGACCTTTTCTAACTGGGAGAATTGCCTCCTTTTGGAATCTGTAGATGCTGTTTCCCAGCCTCCTTTGCAGCTAGGGCACAGGCATGTGGCCTGAGTTTGGGTTTGGGTTTGGGTGATCAGATAAACATGCCCTAGACTGGGATGGAAGAACAGGAAAGAGTCCATTTTATTGGTAGAGGTAGTGGCAGTTGGAGCATTAGGGCCAGGAGAAACAGTAACCAGTGGAGATACTGGTGGCATTGCAAATCATGTGACAAGAGCTCTCTGTCCTCACTGGGCAGATTGGGGTGGAATTGTAGCCATAGCCCATGTTAGCCTCCTTTGCCTCCCCCCTGGTTCGTTCTTCAGGCTTCTCAGCAATGCCACGTTGTTGCTTACAATCCTTTCAATAAACTCTTTTACTCTTCAGTAAAGCAGTGTCACTTTTTGTTGCTTACATGTAAGAGCCATGACTGGCTCCCTCCAATTAATAATGCTTACAAGGCAATGAATAGTTCTATTTCCTTAAATATGTTGTCCCTTGTATAATTAACACAATTACGTATTAGTGTGACCCAGTACCAGCTGATTAATGAGAATTTAGGAGGATTTCAAGGTTTTGTGTCATTGGTTTCCAGATTTTTATTAATTAAATCATAACCATAATTTTAAATTAGAGCACTTTAAGTCAGTGCTATGCTTCACTCTGTTTAAAAAGATGTCACTTTTTTCTTAAAATAGTTTGATTAAATAGAATTAGTCTATTTAACAATTTTCTGTGGAGTCTGATCATTATCATTTTATGTTTCAGGAGGTATCAGGGAGGCAAGCATTTGCTGCTTCCACCAAGAGAATAATTCCCTTTGGTAGAAAGTTTGAGCAGAAACTGATAAAGATGAATATATTGAATAGTTGAAGATCTATGTGGCTCAACAACTATTTGTTGAAAATATATTAATGGATGCTTGCTAACTGCCAGGAATTAGGAAGCACCAGAGAGTCAGAAATGAATAATGTTTGAGTGATTCCTCTTTAGGAAACAGCTCTCGAGAGTTTATAGTCTAAGGCAGCCATACTCAAAGTATGGTCCAAGCACCTATACCATCTGCGTACACCGTTACTGGTCAAATGAGTTCAGAAATTTGTGCCAGAACAGAAATGATTCAGTACACTGTTTAGTCCAGCTGATGTTTTTCTTGTAGAAGACTTTCCTGAAGGAAACAGTGACGGGATTTATATCCTTGTGCAAGTTCCTTGTCAAAGATTATCACAAGTTTGTATATCGGCTACTTCAAGTAGCAGTAATTGCGGGGATAATAAATATTACAAAAAGCAGTAGCAACCAGTGATTAGATCAACCTATGGAACAGCAAAATATGACCTCACATTAACGTTCATTTCAAAACAAACACTTAAGTTAGTATTAAGACCTTGTTATCCTCTTCTTGCCATGAGTGAACCTTGGACAGGTGCTACATGGGAAACACTACTATGGATTTTGCTGGGTTTACAAAAACATCTAAGATAAATGTGGCCATTGAGGTTTTCCAACCTCATAAGTGGGAAAGGAAATCAAAACACAGTATATGTTCAAACACCAGATAAGGTGAGTGCTCAGGGTTGTAAAAACAATAAGAATTACTGCTCATTAGAAGGCTCTGTATAGTATCTTAAATGAGTATTGGATAAGTTGACTTAATGTTTTTATCTGTGTGTGTGTGTGTGTGTGTGTGTGTGTGTGTGTGTGTGAGGGAGGGAGGGAGAGACAAAGAATTGGTAACTTTCTTTTTTTAAAAAAATATTTATTTTTGAGAGAGGGAGAGAGAGACAGCATGAGCAGGGAAGGGTCAGAGGAGAGGGAGACACAGAATCTGAAGACAGGCTCCAGGCTCTGAGCTAGCTGTCAGCACAGAGCCTGATGTGGGACTCAAATCCATGAGCCGCGAGATCATGATCTGAGCTGAAGTCAGACGCTCAACCGACTGAGCCACCCAGGCGCCCCCAGAGAATTGGTAGCTTTCAATAGATCTTTAAAAAACAACTTGTCCCTGAAAAATAAGGAGTATTTATAGAGAAAAAATGATAATAATGAAGTAAGACATTGGCTTTTTTATTGTAGCTAAAGCGTTGTTTTCTATGTTTACCCATCATTCATTCAAATAAGGCACCAGATATAAAAACTAAAAATGTTTTTGATCACCATTAAATAGAGACAGCCAAAATTCACCTGTGGTATTATATTGGAGGTCAGAAGAGAAGTAATGTACACCTGAAATTAAGGTATTACTGCGTGTTAACTATACTTCAATGTAAAAAAAAAAAAAAAAAAAAAAGCAGGGGCGCCTGGGAGGCTCAGACGGTTAAGTGCCTGACTTCGGCTTAGGTCATGATCTCACAGCTCATGGGTTCAAGCCCCGCATCGGGCTCTGTGCTGACAGCTCAGAGCCTGGAGCCTGCTTTGGATTCTGTGCCTTTATCTCTCTCTGCCCTTCTTTCTCTCTCTCTCTCTGTCTCTCTCTCAAAAATGAATAAATGTTAAAAAAAAAAAAAGCAGTCATATTTGGAGAACATGGGCAAGGGAGAGGGTACAAGAGAAACTTTGAGGTGCTGAATGTTCTAAGCTTGTGCTCTTCAAAATGGCAACCACTAACCACTATGGCTATTTAAATGTAAATTAAATAAAAATTTTAAAAAGTACAATTAAAAATTAAATTCTTAAGTTTCACTAGTCACATTTGATGTGCTCAGTGACATGGTGGCCAACAAATAATGAAAGGGTCAGAAATAATTATATTTCTTTATGGAACCATTCTATTCACTGCAGAAAGTTCTGTTGGACCATGCTGTGTCAGACCTTGGTATGGGTTGGTTGTTGCTTGAGTGTACAAATACTGAATGTCAATATTCATTGAGTCTTACAGTTAAATTACTACAGTAAAAGGCATAAGTCTTATGTGTCAATGTGAAAAGTATATAAAGAAGAAAATAGAGATTTGGCTCTATTGGCTTTTTCAACTCAAGGGATGTCTGTGCCATTCCTTGGCACAGACAAGTCTCCGCAGGGACTAAGTTAATATGGAGAAGATGCATTTCCAAGACCTGCACCACCAGGTACCCTCCGTGGAACCAGATGGTCCTCTAAGGAGCAGGTGTCTCTGGTGTGTAGGGCAGAGTAAAGGCTGCCGCAGATCCACCAGCCTAAAAGGGAGAGCCTGGGACACCTTAGGTGTGATAACGGTCCTTAGAAGTTCATTACCAGGGAAGACCTTACTCTCTACATGGGAGATGGGAAAGTTGTGGAAACTCTTTTTATTAATGTTGGACATGCTCTTAGCCATTTTAAAACCTTGCTTATTTGATGCCAGACATTCTTTTCATCACTCATGTGATGGGGGGGGTAGTGCTGGGGCAATAATTAGTGAGAAAATAATATATTCCATTAAATTAGACTCCCAATTTCTTTCATCTTGTGGGTTTTACACTGACACTTCCTCCTTTTATTTTTCTTCTCAGAGTTTGAGGAGTTCAGCAGCGTTAACTCAATTTTCTGTCCTTCATTCATTTAAAACCTATGACTCAAGATGTAGTCTGGGAGGAGCAGTAGCATTGGTGTCCCCCAGAGTTGGGTAAAATGCAGATCACTGAGCCCTGCCCCAGACGTGAAAACCAGAGCCTGTATCTCAAAAGAAGACTCTTTTTGTACCTTATCACTCCAGAAGAAACACTGTGTAGAAGTCCAAAATGAATGGTGAAAATAATATGATGCACCCAGAATAGCGCATTAACCACACTAATAAATTAGGTTGTCTGGTAGTCCATTAGCCAGGACGAGTTGTAGATACTAAATTAGCCACCTTGTGTCCGCTAAATCTCACAGCTCTAAAAGGTGGTTTCCTTCTTGTGGGATTTCTCACTCACAAAGAAACTGAGTCACTGGTGTTGCAGTCCATTTTCTAACAGGCATGTGAGATGTCAGATGTATTTTATATATTAAAAGTGAAAATTGCTTTTTGATGTAGCGTCACTCACAGTGAAAAATGACATATAAAAAGATAAGTGCACCATTTTAAGCCTTGGACTAAGGCAATGGCAATTTAATAAGAAATAACTGGCTACTGACAGCTTTCAATTCATCTCTGAAATGGAAAGAAGAAAAAGAATGAATAACCCCAAGTGTCAGATAATTAATTTTACTTATAGTTAGCTTTGTACTGTATGTTCTGCTTACCTTTGACTAGGGATGACTTCATTTCAAATCACATCCTGAAGACATGCTCTGAAAACCTGACTTGGGAGGAAAACAGCTTCCTCTGCTTGGAAAGTTTCCTCTCTTCCCACGCCCCCCATTTACCTGCTACTGAAACTTCCTCAGTAGCTCACATCACAGGCACATTTTCCGTTCCCCAAGGGGCCTCACTTGGTAGCCAGAGTGAGCTAACTTTGCTTAGATCACAAATGTGGAAAGCAAAACTTGATATTGAAGGTGCCATAGAAACACACCCAGAACTGATGCCAAGTGTTGTGGGTGTGCCAACTCCTGAAGGCAAGATCAAGACAAGTTCCTGTCACCATGGAGATAACTCCAAACTTGTATAGGGAACATTATTTATGATTGTCATCCTACCACACACCTTTCACAAGGGTGAAAGAGTTCTGCTGGGGTGTTGCCTGTCATCAGGAAGATAGTCAAAATGGTTTACTGGCTTCTGTTCAGTCTATAATCCACCTATCTATCCATCTAGTCACCTAGCATGAACTTGATTTTTCCCCCAAATTCTTAATTTGTTAAAGTTTTAATTTTTATCCATTCATTGGATATATTTCAAATGCCCGTGAAGAACTGTGTACTGGGAATGCCAGTGTAGTCAGAGAAGTCTTTGCTTGTGATGAGCTTTTGTGGTCTAGCCCCTATGTGGTCTAGGTCTCCTATTAGAAGCACAGGCCAAGCTTGCCAGTTAAGTGAATTAATAACAGACATGATTTGTCCTAGAGGAAGCCATATTGCTTTCTTGGTTTTTTCTATTTAAGGAACTGTTTGAGGGCATCTTCAGGGTATGTATTACTTGTTTCCTGTGACTGCTGTAATCAGTTACCACAAACTTGTTGGCTGAAAACAGTAGAAATCTGTTCTTTCACAGTTTGGAAGGCCAGAAGTCTGAAATCAGTATCATTGGGACAAAATTGAGGTATCAGCAAGGGGCATACTCCCTCCTGAGGTTCTAGAGGAGGATTTGTGCCTTGCCACTTCTAGATTCTGGTGGCTGTCAGCCCCCTTTGACTTGTGCCACATCACTCCAGTCTTTGTCTGTCTTTGCATGTTGCCTTCTCTTTGTGTCTAATCTCCCTCTTCCCCCTTCATAAGAATACATGTGATGGCTAACAGAATAATCTCCCCATCTTAAAACCTTTAACTTAATGACATCTGATCATATCTCAGCCTTCCACAGACTTCAAAGAATTAAGACATTTCTGTTTAAAATGTTTATTGGGGGCAGGTGATGCCTGGTTGGCTCAGTTAGTTAAGCGTCCGACCTTAGCTCAGGTCATGATCTCATGGTTTGTGAGTTCGAGCCCTGTGTTGGACTCTGTGCTGACAATTCAGAGCCTGGAGTCTGCTTCAGATTCTGTCTCTCTCTGCCCCTCCCCCACTCATGCTCAGTCTCTTCTCTCTCAAAAATAAATAATAAAACATTTTAAAAAATTAAAATGTTTATTGGGGCACCTGGGTGGCTCAGTTGGTTAAGCGTCTGACTCTTGATTTTGGCTCAGGTCATGATCTCAGTTCATGGAATGGAGCCAGGTGTCTGCCTCTGCACTGACAGCACAGAGCCTGTTTGGGACGCGCTCTCTTGCGCTCTCTTGCGCCGCCACTTTACGCATGCATGCGTGCGCTTGTCTTTGCGCCGCCACCTTACGCATGCATGCGTGCGCTTGTCTTTGCGCCGCCACTTTACGCATGCATGCGTGCGCTTGTCTTTGCGCCGCCACTTTACGCATGTATGGGTGTGTGTGGTGTCTCTCTCTCTCTCTCTCTCTCTCTCTCTCTCTCTCTCTCTCTCTCAAAAAAAAAACCCAAAAAATTAACATTTTAAATGTTGCTTATTGAAGAATAGATACTGTGTCTAGCATGTTGTTCCACAAAGGATAGTGGATCTTACCCAACATCAAGCGTTGCTAATAATTAACAAAGAATATGAGGAGAGCATGAGGCCGGTCTCAGCGTCCCATTATGCATAACCTCTGATATAGCTTCCTGAAACCCTGTTTTGATGCCCTGGGATACATTTTGGTTTAGGAGTAACTGATAATGTGACCTAAAAGTGTGACACAAGTTAGTTCAGGTGAAGCCATTTAGATCTAGGGCTTCTCAGTTTTTTACACTTGATTAGTTAAGTAGAGAGCCTTTATGACTAGTTTCCTTATCAATGCAAAAATTCTGCGTTAGTTTTTGTAGCACTCAAGGCAAATATGGAACGACTTGTTAAAACCTTAGATCAGAAGTTCTGGGTTATCTTCCTCTGGTAAATTCCAGCATAGTGTTTGCATTGTTTGTCAAGTCCACACTTCCTGGGATAAAGGGGTGGGAGGAACATCCTAGGGAGGGACAGAAGGAGGGAGAAATGTTAGACCCACAGTGAGTTCTCTTTTACCCACACATGAATTATGTTTTAGATGCAGAGACTATTCACTTTTGAAATGTAACCAATTTGGAGACCAAGTATTGTAAATAAATCCAGATAATTATTTTCTTAGGTCCATCCTGAAATGACTTCGATAGTGTGTGTTTTCTATGACTGGAGTGTAGTGCACACAGCAGGAATGAATGGGAGCTACGTAAGAGCAAGGGCTGTGGGCGTAATGTCTGCTGTTGGAACAGAACTTGGTATATTTGCTTATACTCATGATGCCTCAGGGACTTCAGCTAAGAGAATGATCATCAGTGTGTAATTTATTTATGGGATATTTAGATGCCTTTATTGCATGAGATCAAAAACAATTAAAAACCTACTTCCATCTAATGAATGAAGAAATGACTTGGATAGAATAATGGAGCCCCTATTTTTCTTTATGGGCAGATCTACTTTAGTTTCAGCTAACCTTGGTTATGGAGACAATAATATAAGACAGATGATTCTCTTTCACTTTGATTTTGGCTTTTGCATGAAAGAAACAGTGTACATTTGGCACCTGATATTTACAGTGCCATCTGTCTATTGGTTTTCTTGCTGTGAACAGATTCACAGTAATGTGTGGGGGTGTGGGGAGGAAATCATTATCAGAATCTTTTCTAAGAAGGTCAACTCTGTGTGGCATCTGAATGCCCTTGGGCAGTGAGGGTTGGAGAACACATTGCTTTATTCAGCTTTCCTTGCTCTCTGCCTTAGGATGACCTGCTCATTGTAAGACCACTGCTGGCCTCCAGCTTCTCTTTATATTTTGTTATGGAAGGATTTAAAGTAAGGAAAACAGGGCAAGATCTCTGAGTAGCTATGGTTAGTGTTTGGTCTGACGTTTTTCAAAGTCTTGCTTTCAGGAGACGAAAGAGGATGTTTTTCTCTGCTGGATCATTGGGATCCGACTTAGTGTGCTTGAAAAAGTTGGTATCTCAGGGATTGTGAGCAAGACCTCAAGAGACCCTCCCCCCCCAGGTCTTAACTAGTTGCCTTATCACACATACCCCCAACAAAGACCTTTACCCATAGCAAATGTGCTCATGATAAAGCCCGACATTTTGTAAAGTACCTTAGGGTTTTAAATGCATTTTTATGGATGTTAGCACATTTTCACCCGGAATAACCCTCTGAAGTAGTCTGGGCAGGTATTAATCTTCAATTTATGGATGAGAAAATGGAGGCAAGAAGAGGAAGCACCTTGCCCAAAGTCATGCCATTCTTAATCAACAGGCTGGAGGGACTTAATCCAAAAGTCTTACTGTGAACCGTGATAGACATACTCATGTTCCTTCAGGGGCCTTGTGGATTAATATAGTTGAGTGAGGTTGGGTGGGGAGAAAAAGTGGTGGGGTCACAGGTGATCTAAAGTAGTGGGAACAATTCTATAGGGTATTGTATTGTCAATATTGGACATTTGTCACTCCTGTCTTTCAACTTTACAGGCAGTGTGAACATAAGTGATGGTTATCTAGGAGGGGACCTTGCATAAATAAGTTTGACCAGAGACTGATTGTTGGTAGTGTTGGGCAATATAGTATATGATAGGTATGCTTAAAGTGACAAGGAAAAGGTTTTGACAGGTGAGCCTAAGACCTCACCTGGTTGGTTCGGTTGCAGAAGTCTGAGCTGTATGGGATCTGAGAGGTTATCTAGTTAAACTCTCATTTTTAAGGATTTCAGAGTATATGGGTGTTAGAGCAGTTTTCTACTATCCCGGTAATGCCTCATTACAAACACAGAGCCTCAGTAGCACAGTGCAATAAATGTTTGTTGCTCATGGGTCTTGGGTGAGCCAGGGGTCAGCTATATAGCTTTGATCTTGGCTGGCTGTTGGGTGATCTAGGTGGGCCTCAACTGGACAGAGGGAGGCAGCTCAGACCTGCAGAAATGTTCTCAGGCTGGAGCAGGTGGGGGGGGGGGGGAGTTGTACTTCCAGAGCACAGGAGAGACCTGACAAGTTCTCTCAGGACCTCGCCTTGGAGTAGTAAACTGTTACTCTGTCTGACCAAGCAAGTTGCCTGGGTGGAGGAATATACCTCACCTTTTTGGGTAATAGATCCAAAATCAAATGGCAGCAGATATGGGTACAAGAAGGGTAATTACTGAATAATGGAATTATTACTATATCTGTCAATCCCAGTTACCTAACAGTTTAGGAGTAGAAATTGGATAGAGCCAGGCCTTTGCCCCACCTCCACACTAGTGCCTTTCACCTCATTTTCAGAGAATCCCAGTTTGTCTTAGACATGCCCCTGCACCCCAAATAAGCCCCAGGTATTTAGAGGCTTCAGTTTGCTTCCAGGCTTCCTTCTAATTCCTCAGTTGTACTATTGCCTTGTTCTCTGCCAACAGTCCCCCTAATCTCTGCCACGGTATTAACTCTTAATTAAGGTGTTCACTGATAAAGCCCAATGGTGCCTCCAACACTTTTACCACCAAAGAACATTTACAATTTATTGTTCTTATAGGCTCCATGTTTGGAAACTGCTTTGTACCAGAGTTCCTAATAATTATTTTTCCCTTTAAAAATATGAAGTATGTACAACTGCCAAATAGGGCTTCTGGTTGGCATGAGATACTAGACTGAGAAAAAGCTAGACAAAAATAAAGACTGTCACTGGTTCAGTTAGCTTAGACCTGCATTGGATGGGTCAACACCCAAGTGTGGTTAGGCCTTTTGGTTTTCATTTTTATCTTCACTGATTGCAGCTTGAGAGTTAATGGTGACAAGATACACTTCTATCTTGGACATTTTCTTATAACTGGACCTCTCAAGATAAAAGATCCTTCCCTTCTGTCAGTCACTCAGTTTGGGGGTTTCTCAAATTAGTCATGGAAAATTGAGACTGAATAATCAATATTTTTTGAATAATCAATCACAAAAGTCATTAATCTGCCCTCTGATAAGTTGAGGCAGAGGTACAGGTTCATATTAAAAACATGTCATTTCGTCTTAGGAAAAGACAGTTTAAAAATCCAGAGAAAGGGTAGGATAAATTAAAAAGAGTATTCTCTTGGGAAGGTAACTTAGTTCATGTGTTTCTGAATTTCTGGCGATTTTAAATTCAACTTGCATAATATGCTAAGGGAGGTTTCAAAAGTTTTGGTGATTGCAGTTTACTGCTGTACTTCACATGCACAAACTGTGTTCCAAATGCATGCAAGTTTCCTTTTATCTCTATCACAGGGAAGGTCAAATATGGAGATCATTTTATGCAGCTGGAATATTTGGCTCTTTGTATGACTGTAGCCAAGTAGAGAAGTCAATGAGCACTTTGAAAATGGTTGACAGCTGTGATTTAAAAAAAAAAAGCCTTGTGTCGATTCAACGTGAGGATGAATTTTTCAGTGTGGTGTGGCATCATGATATTTGAAGGACTTTGCATATATTACAGAATATTGCAAATACTGGATAAAGTACCTGAGGCATTTGTGAGAGGGAAGTAATCGTATGCTTCTGAAAATTTATCACTCCTTAATTACAATACAGGGCTTAGGAAAGTGCTGTATGATAGAACTTTCTGCTTTGATGGGAATGTTTTACTTTAAATTTTTCCCCCCAAAACATGCGTTCCTTTGTATAACATATTGAAGTTTATCATATTTTAATTCAGAGAAGCATAAATTTTGTCTTTTAAGATTATGAGCTGAATAAGGTACAAATTTCAAGTAATGGTACATACAGTGGAAGAGTAATTGCTTCTCCCTCTTTCTACAACTGCATAGTTGCTCCTGTATCATGTCTGTGACCATGTAAACATTATCCTTTTCACATTTACTAACACAGTTGACCCTTAAACAACAAAAAATTGAATTGTGTAGGTCCACTTATATGCAGACTTTTTGGATAAATACTGTAAAGTACTCTTTACGGTTCTCTTCTTTATTTTCTTAGCATTCTCTTTTCTCTACCTTACTTCATGGTAAGAATATAGTATATATTACATATAACATACAAAATGTGTGTTGACTGTTATCAGTCAACAAGAGTTGTTCAAGGGTCGTTGTAATTATGTAAATTACGTCACATCCATTCTTTTTTCATTTCAATGCAATCAATAAATCTTTCCTCTGTGGTGATGTTCTTAACATAAACATAGCACGTCATTTCACATATTTGTTCATGATGGGTTAGTTCCTTGTACAATCCAAAGGCAAGGAAATGTACTTGCATTTTACTTTCTTAACTGTATTTCACATTTAACCTGATTTCTTAGGAGCATTATAGATTTCTTTAGAATTATACCGAATACATAGGAAGAGATTACTTTTTATTTCTTCCTTATATATGGACATTAACATAACATGTTACCTGTACTAAATTGGGAATCATGCCAGGATTTGAACTTTGAGTAATGCCACGTGATCTTCAAAGAGGTAACTTAATCTCTGGCACAAAATAGAGCACCGTCTAAAATAACTTATAAGACAGTCTATTGTTGGTTTTCTGATAGTTGGGAAGGTTTCATATCTGCACTGACAGTATAAGTACACATTAACCTTAAAAGGTTATCAAGCTTATGTGTATGACTTGTACAACTGAGGAACTAAATACTCCATAAAACAATAGCAACAACAACAACAAAACAGCTTTATTGAGGTGTAACTGACATACACATAACTGCCCCTACCTAAAGTCTACAATTTGATATATGTTGACATATGTATGCAACCATGAAACTATCAGCATAATCAGGGCAGTGAACATTTCTATCACATCAGAAGTTTTCTTGTGGCCTTTTCAATCTCTCATTTCCCTCCCTATCCACCCGCACCTCTGTCCCCAGGCAACCACAGATCTTATTTTGTCACAAGGTATTAGGTTGCATTTCCTAGAGGTTTATAGGAATGGAATCATGTAACATGTGTACTTTTTTTGGTCTGGCTTCTTGCATCATTATGCTGAGATTCATCCACATTGAAGCACATATCAAGAGTTTATTCCATTTTATTGTTAAGCAGTAGCTCCAGGATGTATATACCACAATTGGTTCATACATTTCCCTGCTGTTGGACATTTGGGTTGTTTCCAGGTTGTGTGTGTGTGTTTTTGTTTTGTTTTTTACTGATAAAATTGCTATGAACATACATGCACAGGCCTTTGTATGGACACGTTCTTTGATTTCTCTTGAGTTAAATACCTGAGCATGAAATGTCTGGAGCATAATAGTAGACATATGTTTAACACTTTAATTGCCAATATGTTTTCCAAAGTATTTACGACATTTTACATTCATCGAGGAGTGTGTGAGAGTCCCAGTTCTTCAACATCCTTATCAAGACTTGGTATGGTTAATCTTTTAATTATATCAATTCTAGCGAGAATGTAGTAGTACCACATTGTGTTTTTATTTTATATTTTCCTAATGACTAATGCTATTGAACATATTTTCATGTGAATGCTTATCAGTATATGGTATATTCATGTAGTCTGTTCAAGTCTTTTGCCCATATTTCAATTGGATTGACTGTTTTTTAAAGATGATAATTGTGTGAAGGATATTTATACATTCTCCCTACAAGTCCTTTATCAGAATTATGATTTTAAAATAGGTTTCTCAGTCTTTGGCTTGTCTTTTCATTCTCTTAACAGTGTCCTTTGAAGAATAAAAGTACTTAAGTTTGATGAAGCTTAATTTTTTTACAATTCTTTTATGACTGATGCCTTTTATGTTGTATCTAAGAAATCTCTGTTTACTTGTGACCACTAAGATTATCTCCTGTGTTTTATGTAGGTCTATGATCCATTCTGAGTTATCTTTTTATGTGGTGATAAATACAGTTGAAGTTTGTTTTTGTAACTGGATATACAATTGTTACAATAGCATTTGTTGAAACTGCTTTCTCTACTGCATTGCCTTTCCATCTTTGCTGTAAATCAGTAGTACATATATCTGTAGTTCTATTTCTGGACTCTATTCCATCCATCGATCTGTTTGTCTTTGTCAGTACTACACTGTCTTGATTACTTATTTGTCCAAATGTTGTTTTTTAACCTTTTTTGGCTATTCTAAATTGTTTGACTTTCAATCTGAATGTTAGAATCAATTTGTCATTTTCTATAAAAAAAATGCCTCCTGGGATTTTGACTGTCATTGTATTTAATCTGTAGTTCAAATTGGGGAGAACTGGTCTCTTAATATTAGGATTCGAGACTTAAGAGCATGGTGAGTTTCTCCTTTTATTTAGATCTTTAATTTTTCGTAGCAGTCTATCATAGCTTACAGTGTAGTTTTGTCATGTTTATAGCTTTTCATAGTATTTCATCGCTTTTAATGATATTTTAAATGTCATTTAAAATTTTCAATTTCCACTTTTTGTTGCTAGTACATAGAAATACAATATATTTTAATATATTGGTCTGGTTTTCTTCAATCTTGAGAAATTAATGTGTATTCTTTAGGTTTTCTGAAGATTCCAACAGATGATTTTTATGAATAAAGATGGTTTTACTTCTTATTTCCCAGTACAGATGCCTTTTGTTTTCTTGCCTTATTACCCTAACTAGACTTTCCAGAGCAGTGTTGAGTAGATATCTTTATCCTGTTCTTTACCTTAGGGGGAAAAACAGTCCTCTTACTATTAAATATGGTAATAGCTCAGTTTTTCATAAATGCCCTTTATCAAGTTAGACAGTTCCCTTGTATTTCAAATTTGCTGAGATTTTTCATCAGGAATGAATGTTGTATTTTGTTAATGCTCTTGATTCATCTATTGAGAATAGAATCTTTTGGCTTGTTAACGTATGAATTATATTAATTTTTTAAATTTAAACCAAACTTGCTTTTCTGAAATAAATCCTATTTGGCCATGATGTATTATCTGTTTTATATACTGTTGGAGTCACTGCTAGATTTTTTACTAGAATTTGCACATCTGTGTTCATGACGGTTATTGGTATGTAGTTGTCTTTTATTATAAAGTATCCTTCTGGTTTTGATAACAGGGTGATATTTGCTTAATACAATTAGTTAGAAGGGGTTCCTTCATTTTAATTTTCTGGAAAAGTTTGTGTAGAGTTGGTATTACTTCTTTTTTAAGTGATTGAAAAAGTTCACCAGTAAAGTTCTCTAGGCCTAGAGTTTTCTTTGTTGGAAGGTTTTAAATTATAAAGTCAATTTCTCTAATAGATACAGTATTGTTATTCAGTGTGAGCTTTGGTAGTTTGTGTCTTTCATGGAATTTGTTCTTTCATCCACGTTTGCAAACAAATTTATTGTCATAAAGTTCGCAACATTTTTTATTATCCTTTCAACATTTGTTAAATCTGTAGTGATGCCCTATCATTCTTGATATTGGCAAATAAACAGTCACAACTGATAATCATGTAACTTTTCTTTTTCCTGATCGGTTTTGCTATCACTTTTATCAGTCTTCTTAAGAACCAGGTTTATGTTTCCATTGTGATTTTTATTATTTACTTTCTTCTACTTTGCATTTGTTATTCTTTACCTGGTTTTGTTAAGGTGGAAGCTGAGATCATTGATTTGATCTTTCTTATGTCCTTTTATAATTTAGTGCTATATAATGTCCCTTAGGTACTATTGTAGTGGTATCCCACTATATATTTCTAATTTCTCTTCTGATTTCTTCTTTGACTCATGGTTTATTTAGAATGGTGTTATTTAGTCTCCAAATGCTTGGGAATTTTCCAAAGATTTTTCTGTTACTGTTTTCTAATTCATTATAGTCAGATAGCATACTTGGTATGAATCTTTTTTGTGTGAGTAATACTTTGTACTGAATCCTTTTAAGGTAATTGAAACTAATTTTATGGCCCAGAATATAGTCTATCTTGATAAGTGTTCTATGTGTTCTTTGTCAGGAATGCTTATTCTGCTGTTTCTGGTTGAAGTAGTCTATAAAATGTTAATTTAGGTCAAATTGGTTGTTCGAGTTATGCAGGTCCTCTGTAGCCTTACTGAGATTCCTTTATGGAGATAGCACTGAGTCTCTAACAATAATTGTAGATTTGTATATTTCTCCTAGTAGTTCTATCAGCTTTTGCTTCATGTATTTTGAAACTGGTTTTAGATGTACAAACATTCAGTATTATTAGGTCTAGATGAATTTTCCCTTTTATTGTTACAATATGACCAACTTTATTCTTGGCAATATTCTTTGCTCTGAAATCTACTTTCTAGGACATTAATACAGCACTCTAGCTTTCTTTTGATTTGTTGTAGCATATCTTTTTCTATTCTTTACATTTATTTGTCTATTTTTCTGCAAAATGTGTTTCTTGTGGGCAGCATAGAGTTGGGTCCTGCTTTTTAATCCAATCTGACATCTCTGCCTTTTAATGGAGTATTTAGACTATTTACATTTAATATGATTATTGATATGGTTAAGTTTAAATCTTATGTCTCTTGCTATTTCTTTTTGTCCCATGTGTTTGTCTTAGGGTTTTTTGTTGTTGGTGGTGGTTTTTTTTTTTTTTTTTTTTGGTGGGGGGCGGGGGAGGAGGAGTGTGGTTCTCAGAATATCTTTATTTCACTTTCAATTGTGTAATACATTTTTTTAGACAGAGAATTCTAGATTGACATTTTTTCTTTTAGTACTTTAAAGATTTGATTCCACAGTTGCCTTGTGTATGTTGTTTCTAATAAGAAATATGTCATCCTTATCTTAGTTTCTCTGTATATATGTCTTTTCCCCCCCAGCTTCTGCTAAGATTTTCTCTTTATCACTGTGAGCAGTAAAGTATGATGTGTCTTGGTGTAGTTATTTTCACATTTGTGTGTGTGTGTGTGTGTGTTTGGGTTTTATTGAGGTTTTTGAATCTGTGGATATATAGTTACTCCCTCTCCCTCCCCTCTCCTTCCCTCTCTCTTTCTCATCTTCTGGTATTTTCTGTTGAAAACTCCAGCTGCTTTGGTCTTTCTGGTCTCACAGCTTAGGGAGTCTGCTGGTCCTTTATTGGGTTCACCTCCCTGCACCCCAGCCTGGAAACTTATTCTTGGGCCTTAGTGTTCTGATGTGAAAAAAATCAAAGTATCTAGGACCAATAGGTATGATTATTCTGAAGAATGAGATTATATCTGTAAAGCACAGAGGTAACAGGTACTCAATAAATATAAGTTCTTTTATATCGTAATATATATTGCGTATATTTTTCTCAAGAATCATTTTGAGAAATGGCAGTTTATTCACCACTTGAAGTCAGCCCACAGGGAAGTCTGTTTCTCCTATTCAATCTTCCATGGCTCTTGGATTCTATAGCATCTTGGTTCACCAGCTTGTTTGCCCTTTAGTGTGGTTACCTCTACTCTTCATTTTTCAAAACACTTCTAATCCTAAGGGGAGTATTGCTAGCAGATTTTAGTAAAGATTCACAGAAATGATAGGAGACAGTGATAGAGAATTTTAAGTTTAATGTCAGTTATATTTTATATTTTAGACACATCAGACATTCGCATTCACAGAGGAGTTCTCACTGACTGTGTCCTTAACATTACTGACCTCAACTTTGTTAGGTCTCAGTAAGTTAGAAATCTTAGGGTTTCTTCTCCCACTCCCAACCCCTGCTCTCTGTGTGTTTCTGCATGTTTCTCTCTCTCTCTCTCTCTCTCTCTCTCTCTCTCTCTCTCTCTCTGTGTGTGTGTGTGTGTGTGTGTGTGTTTATCTTCATCTCTTTTCCCTTTATTTCTCTTTGTATCTTTCTGTTTTTGTCTAATTGTTCCTCCTCTCTCCCACTCTCATTCTGTTAGCCTTTCTGTCCCTGTCTGTCTCCCCCATTCTCCCCTTATTCTCTCTGATTTATCTAGTTGCCTACTCACCTCTTCAAAATTGCTTTTATTCTTCCATGGAGGCCAAACTAGCTCTCTGCCTTATCCCATCAATACTGTAGGCCTACTTTTGTATATAGACACATTCAGTATACTGCTTTTGCTCAACAAAGATCTAAAAATTTCTCCAGGTTTCCATCCTCTCTGATACAAAAAGCTGTCATTTTTGCAATTATAGTTAAAACCAATTTTTAATGTTTATTTTTGAGAGAGATACAGAGCACAAGCAGGGGAGGGTCAAAGAGAAAGGGACACAGAATCTGAAGCAGACTCTGAGCTGTCAGAACCCCCGATCATAGCTTTTTAAAAGCATATCTGAGATCAACTTCATAGGCAGGATGCCCGCAGTAGTTTTAAAGGGAGACATTCCCCTATTGTAACAGGAAGTCTAATTGAAGCTTCCTAAAGTCACCTTTTTCTCTATGGTAGTCTTTGGAAGGTTTTTCTTTCTTTATTATTTTTTTAAAAGGAAAGCCACCTCCATATAAATGGCTTTACCTTAGTAATTGATTAAAAAATTATTTGCTACAGGGGCACCTGGGTGGCTCAGTTGGTTAAGCATCCAACTTCAGCTCAGGTCATGATCTCGCGGTCCGTGGGTTCGAGCCCCGTGTTGGGTCCTGTGCTGACAGCTCAGAGCCTGGATCCTGTTTCTGATTCTGTGTCTCCCTCTCTCTGCCCCTTCTCCGCCTATACTCTCTCTCTCTCTCTCTCTCTCTCTCTCTCAAAAATAATCATAAAAAATTTTAAAAAAATTATTGTCTACAACCAGTATAGTATAGTCAGTATAGATAGCTCTGTTGGGGTTTCTTTAGCACAGTGATATGCTTCTGAGCAGAAAGGTCAGTGTTGGTGAAGTGGTTGGGGAACTTCCTGAGTTCTTGATAGTCTTTCAAATAGGTCATTATGTCAGAAACTAAGATAGGCAATATCGTATTCTCTATCTCCACATCCACGTCCATTTCCTTTGTAGCATTGATCCCAGTATGTAATTATGTATTTATTTGTTGAGTTGATTGCAAACTATTTTCTCTACTAAAATATTACTTCTGCGAGGCCATAGGATCATGTCTGCTTCATCCACCTCCACTGTCTGGTCCTAAACCCAATGTCTGCCCTTTTAAGCACTTGGCAAATGTTTATTGTTGAATCTAGAGATTCATCTGAGAAAGTAGGCTCTTTCAGGCACAAAGTAAAGCTTAGTAAAATATGACCTAAAGGTTATGTTTATCAGCCAGTACCAATGTTACTAGTAAGGAAGAGAAGATGCTGTCTATTCCTAATAATTGTGTTTTACGGTTGTAAATAAGCAGAACTGATAGTCTGTTTTTCTGTGAAGCACCCTCTCTTCTTAAGAGAGCACTAAAAAACTTTGAGCTAACTGGAAGAAAGTGTGTTTATTTTAACGTTTTATTCATTTTTGAGAGACAGAAGAGGGGCAGAGAGGGAGAGAGAGAGAGAAAGAGAGGGAGACACAGAATCTGAAGCAGGCTCCAGGCTCCAAGCTGTCATCACAGAGCCTGACACAGGGCTCGAACCCATGAACTGCGAGATCATGCCCTGAGCCTGTCAGATACTCAACTGACTGAGCCATCCAGGCACCCCTGGAAGAAAGTGTGTTTAGACTGGGGTTTTACTGTGTGGGTGTTCAGGGTGTGGTTGAGGGAGACAGAATGGGAGGAAAGGGACAGAAGACATTGACATATCAACCCCAGATTGGAGTGCTCCTGAATGCTGCACAACCTTTGAGTAGGTGGCTGTATAGGAGAAGGGAAGCGTACAGGTACACATGTTTCAAGTGGGATTATCAGATCTGTTAAAAGATTCAGATCTGCAGGAAAGCCCACATGAGTTTATTATATCACCAAGACCTGGCAGTAATAATTGTAATAGTATAGACATGGAAGAATATAGACTAAAATGTCAGTAGTGTCTTAGGTACTGGGTGGCTTCTTTTCTTTTGTGCTTTTATGTTTTTCCAGTTTTTCTACAATGAACACATGAACAGTTGATAAGGAAAGTTTTTTAAATGTATAACTTATGCCATTTATATTTGGGGCAAATCATTTGTTTCACAATATCATGGAATGCAATTAAAATCTACCCTGAGAAGCACAAACTGTTTCCGAGTTATCAGGTAGTTTGACAGCCTTGAGGCTTGCAGTGTTTCATTGATGTTAGAGTACTTAAGCTGTTTAAAAATAAATGTCTTTACTTAAAACTTTTTTTAGAAGGGTTTTTCATTTTCTTCACAGCACTTACTTTTGCCTAGAGGTTTTACAGCTCATTAACATGCAACCGGACCTCTATACCTGATATTTGACCTACTGGTTGTATATATCATTTTAATGAACTAATTTGACTCAGAAAAAAATAATCCCATGTCATTTTTTAGTGTAGATAAATTTTTATCTAAAGAGTAATAAAGATTATACTAATAAGGATTATGCTAATAGTCCTGACATTTTATATTAACTTCAGGCCGCCTGTATTATATTTTATTATCTATGTTGCAGAATATAAATAAATGTGTTTCATTATTTTCTTGGGATGTTTCACTAAAGTTGAATGTGTTTTATTTTGGCATACTTTAATGTCCCAATAATTGCTCTATCTGCAAAGAATTTACTTTAAAGGGGGTGTATTTAAAAACAAAAATAAATAAAAATTCAGCTAGTTGGTGTCAACTTTTATATTGCTAGTATAATTTCTATCAACTTTTTCTTGAAAAATTCATTTACCCATTGTACTTGAAGTCTCATTCTTTTCTTCTCTAGTTACTGTCACTCCTTAGATTTTTAAATGATCACTCTAAATCACAGAGGACTCTAGACTTGGAGTGTCTAGTATGGAGCCACTAACCATAGTGACTGAGAACTTGATTTGTGGCTACTCCAAATTGAGATGTGCTGTCACCATAAAATACATACTGATTTCAAAGACTGATTATGAAAAAGATAAATGAAAAAATTTATTATGGGCTAGCTGGGTGGCTCAATTGGTTAAGTGTCCAACTCGTGATGTTGGCTCAGCTCAAGATCTCACTGTCATGAGACTGAGCCCCGCGTCGGGCTCCATGCTGAGCATGCTGAGTTTGGAGCCTGCTTGGGATTCTTTCTCTCTTTCTCTCTCCTTTTGCTCCACTCCCCACTTGTGTATGCTCTGTCTCTCAAAATAAAATTAAAAAAATAAAATACTTATCAATATATGTTGAAATTATATTTGGGCTATATTTAAAGAAAATGCATTATTAAAATTAATTTCACCTGCTTTTTTACTTTTTTAATGTAGCTATTATGGAAATGTAAAATTAAATTTGTGACACATATTTGTGGATCACATTCTGTTTTTCTTGGACAGTACTGCCTTAGAGCCTACTTCTTCACCAAGAAGACGTGTTCTACCAAAATCTGTTGGTAAATAAATGCTGCTTGACTTGGCAAAATAGTATCCCAGTTCTCTTGCATTATGTCAATGTCCACTGGAGCTCTTTGAATTGCTTCTTGCTCTATATTGCAACATATAGACTGACTTCTGAGGTATTTTTTCAAGAAATATTCCTACCAGTCATTGACATACCTGAATCTCATTTTACATCGGATGAGGCTGAATCTTTATACACTAGATAAAGGGTTAGCACAGAAAACTAGCTGACAAGCATATGAATTCAGCAATCAAGAAAATTGAGCATCACTTGTGTGGGCTAACAGTGGTTGTTGGTATTTCCAGCTTAGTGTGGATATACGTATCTGTTCATTCCAAGACAGCATACCATATCAAAACACATCCATATCATACTTTTTTCAGATTGTAAGAGCTTTTATGTTTTACAAAGAATCATTGGAGCCTAAGACACTCTTGAGCATGCCCATATTTTTACTTTTTCTGTGATGCATAATGAAATGATAAATACCTAAATTCAAAGCATGGGCTTAATATTCTTGAGTTTCTCATGTAACTGAGATAATGTTAAAAAGTAGAGGTCTCCAGGGTCGCCTGGGTGCCTCAGTCACTGAAGTATCTGAGTCTTGATTTTGGCTCAGGTCATGATCTCACAGTTGGTGGATTTCAGCACTGCATTGGGCTCTGCACTGACAGTGTAGAGTCTGCTTGGGATTCTCTCTCTCTCTCTCTCTCTCTCTCTCTCTCTCTCTCTCTCTCTCTCTGCTCCTTGCTCACTCATGCACGTTCTCTCGCTCAAAAATAAACTTAAAAGAAAAAGGAGAGGTCTCTAAAAGAGAAGTGTCTCTTTTAATTTTTTCTGAAAACACAACAGAATACCAATTACGAATTGAAGCATCATTTTTGTGGTAATTTTATTGATAAAAATGCCATTTAGTTTTAAAGTAGTAAATATAAAAGGATAAAATTGTACTACTTTTCATTAGCAATAAGAACTATTAATTGCTGTAGTGTATTTTAATTGATAGGGTGTCACTTGTATGTTTTAAATAATCATTACATTATTTTGTCTGCTCTAATTTATGTATAGCTAATTATATATGTACATTATTATGTCTATTAGAACAATGTTCTACTTTAGCAATTGTTCGCATTGGTTTGAAATTCTGAATTCTTGTGATATACAGTCCTATGTATATATGTTAAAGGAAATGGTGACCTGGGTTTCTTTCTTTCTTTCTAATAATGTTTGAAAATAGATTTATACTGCTTTTTTTTCCAAAAGGAAGGTTTTCTCTTTAAAGAGATTTCATTGAACTTCTGGTAGCACTTGACAACATAGGAACACTGGCATAAATTTAGTAAGTTTTCAGGGCTCTAAAAGATCATTTCCATTATTTCCTTTGTTTCCCCTAGGTATTTCCTCTGTTGTCCTGAGCCATAGGCCTCCAGTAGTAGTTCAAGGCTTTGGGGTATGGTATGAGTTTTACACAGCAGTATATATAATCATCCTTAAATATGCTTCCTTAAAAAAAATCCACTAAATTAAGTGAGCCTCATAGTACAAAGTGAGGCTGAATGATCCTCTTCTTTTTTTCAAAAATGGGGCTTTAGAGTAGAAATCACACATTTGAGTGCTATAGGTACAAGGCAAGTGACATAAATGGGTGACACATGAGGAGTGGGGATTGTAATAAAGTAGACCACTCATGCCCTTTATGTATCAGTTAGGAATTCTCTTTTATGTTCAGTCTGTCTTTCCTGTCACCAAAGTGGTTCAGACAAGATGGCTTTTATCTCTTATAAAAGACGACCTTAGGTTTATCAGGGCATCTGGCTGGCTCAGTCAGTAGAGCACACAACTCTTGATCTTGGGTGGGGAGTTCAGGCCCTCCAGTGGGGTAGAGTTTACTTTAGAAAAACATAGATGACCTTATGCAAGAAGTCTCAGGTCACAGTGGTAACTTCATGGTTATCATAGATGTATGTTCTATGTCAGGCCACTAATACCACATAGCAGACTATCCCAAACTCAGTGTCATAAAACAAGAATGTATTCTTGCTTATAAGTCTCCATATCACCTGGGAGAACTTTCTGGTCTTGTTTTCTTCTGCATCTGCAGTCAACATTGGGTTGAATAAGTAGCTCTGTGCATCTTGACTGGGTTCTCTCCTGAATTTGGGGGCCTGGCTTTAGAATGTCCTCAGCTAGGACAAATGGGTCCCACCATGCATGATCTCTCACCATTCGCTAGCACAGGGTATTTCATATATCAGGGGAAGGTTTCTAAGAAAGAAAGTTACCGCTCATGGCCTGTTGAAGCCTAGGTTCAGAACAGATACTGTGTCACTACTGCCACATTCTCTTGATCAAATCAGATCATAAAGTCCAGCCCAGATAAGATGGGTTGAGGAAAAGATTTTGTTTCTTGATGAGAGATGTTGCAAAGGGTATGAATACAAGGATGCATGAAAAATTAGGCTATAGTAAATCTACCACAAGCTCCCTCCATTTTTCAGCTCTGCCTCAAGTGGGGATGGATGCATGACTGCTCTTTTCACCTCGTGGTCTAATACAGTGGCTGAAACTGGAGCCATGACATTGATTTTCCAAACAAGAGGCAGTAGAAAGAGGGAAGGATGAATAGGGCTCATACCCTGTTGTAATGAGTTTCCTTAAAGTCTCACTGAAACACTTGTGCTTCTAAATCATTGACCATCCCTGGCTATCAGATTAGGAAATAGGGTCTTTCACTGACACCTTGGGCCAAACAAAATTGGATTCTGATGTTATGGAAGCCAGTAGTGAGTCAATAACCAGCAATATCTGACACATTAACCATGGGTCCCAAATTTCATTTTACTTTGATTGTTGGACAATGTTATGAAATGTCCTGACAAAAAATAAAATAAAAAATCTACATAGAGATTTTATGTGAAATTTATTGAATTTTATATGTTAGTACTTAATTTGAATATTTTTAAATTTTTATCTTGAAACTTTAGATCCAAAGAGATGTTGCAAAGATAATACAAAGAGCTTCTGTATGCTCTTCATCCCTAATGTTAACATTTTACATAACTGTACTACAATTACCAAAAATAGGAATTTAAAAATGGTGCAAAACTATAAACCAGGAGTTAGCAGCTTTTTCTGTACAGGGCTAGATAGCAATCATTTTAGGTGTCTGCCACTACTCCTTAACTGTGCCATTGTAGCCTAAAAACAATGTGTGAACGTACTGTATCTGTGTTCCAATAAAACTTTATTTACAAAAACAGGTGGCAGCCCACATTTGGCTCATGGCCTATAATTTGCCAACTTCTGCTATAAACTAAACTACAAACCTTACTTGATTTCATCAGTTTTCCCATTCATATCTTTTTTCTGCTCAATCCAAGATCCCAATTATATTTAATTATCATGTCTCCTTAGTCTCCTCCAAGCATAGACAGTTATTCATTCTTTCATGAACTTGACACTTGAAGTATATAGTAACCAATTATTTCTTACAATGTCACTCAATTTGGATTCCTCTGGTGGCTTCTCATGATTAGATTGAAGTATGCATGAATGCAGGTGTGTGTATATGCCCTGTTAATACACATACATGTTGTAGCTCTGTCCATTGAAAGAGCCTAAAGTCATGGATACCACAGGAGCAAAGATCATCCCTAGCACCTAGATCTTGATTTCTAAACACTATTGTCCAGTAAAAGGAATGAGCGCTCTTTGCAAAAGTGATTGATTCCAGGGAAGATAAGAGAACTACCCAGAATATTTGTGTTGTCAAAATGTAAGGTAGCACCCTAAACAGAACAAGAGCGTATCAACAGCTCACGTGAACCAACCTGACAGGGTTCCAAATGGACATAACTGGGGTAATTGAACAACTAAATATATAATGAGAGTACCTGCAGATATAAATAAATAATTGAATATATACATGGAGTGAAGGGACAGTTCTCCTTTAGGGAAGAATTCCAATTAAATAAATGGAATTAAATAAATTCCAATGAAAGAGAAGAAATAAAATTACCATTAGGCAAATACCACAGTAATAATTGTTGCAGACACAATCCACTAACGGGTGCTAAAGTTAATGGGCTGAAATTTGTGGCAAACAGAATATTTGCCTAGTCATAAAGTAGCCCCCCATCCGCACCCAAGGTGGTTACTAATTACAAAGTGCAGAGAAATTGTAACTTTTTACTAAATGGCAGATACCACCTTAACCAAATGATCAAAAATCCTCATGCTCTTTTTCCTTTCAGCCATATAATCAAAGTTCTATTCAGATTTTTCTTAAAAAAATTCCTATGCTCCATTTTGTTATGCATTTTATTAATTTCAGTTTCACTTACAAGCAGTTACCCTTATCAGGATTTCAATTTATTGACACGCACCACCTGGCTGAAGATGAATTCCAGAGGTGGAATTGCTGTGCATAGCCATCACAGAGACAGACAAGGTTACCCAAAGCTGCTGCTTTTGGACTGTGACATTTCTGATTTGATTGAACTGTTAATCATGCTTTGTATATACATTTTAGTTAACTTTTTAAATTTAAACTTTGAGCAATCATACTGAGGGAAAAGTAGCCAATGGCCCAGCAAACAAGATCCATAAAGCTGAAGATCCCTGACTTTCAAAGGTGTGCCAGTAGATAAAAAAAATTAAGTAGGAATGTGAATATTTAGAATAAAATAATTCATGACAAATTAAAAAGCTAAAGAGGTAACAATTGGAAACATTAAAGAATCAAAAAGCAGTGAATTTTTATTAATAGCCTGCCCACTCCAGCCCTATAATACCTTAACCCATATACATTTTGGCTGAAAATACTGGGATTATCTCTTTAGCTTTACATATAAAAATTGTTTTGAAACTTATTTTTATAGAATTAATAGAAATATAATGCAGCCTTTCTGTTAAGATGTCTGATCAAAATTTCTTTACCCATACTTAGAAAAGTGTATTTTGGCATTATGACTTATCAGAAATGACATGTAAACTTCTTTTATTTATTTTGTGAGGGGGCGGGTAAGGGCAGAGAGGGAGAGAGAGAATCCCAAGCAGGCTCCATGCTATTAGCACGGAGCCTGATATGGGCTCCATCTTACAAACCATGAGGTCATGACCTGAGCTGAAATCAAGAGTCAGATGCTCAACTGACTGAGCCACCCAGGCACCCTGACATGTAATCTTTTTAAATTATCAAATTTTGGAAAAGCTCTAGCACATTTTTTGAATACAGGAGGCCTCAGATTTTAGTGCATTTGAAGTTGGCTTGTGCAGTGACTAATCTTCATACTCTTTGATGCCCTGCATCACCACTTACTCATCAATGTCTTCCTTGTTATGACTGTGATGACTTTTATGTTATCTTCACAATCTTCATTTGTGTCAAATGAGGAAGAATTTAAATATTTTCTGGTGTTCATATGATTCATTCTTCTTGATTAAATTATCAAACAAGAACCATTCTGTTACTTTTATTTACAATTTCCCTCCTAATAAATGCTTTGGGTGTGCTTTGAAATTTTCTTGGTACCAGAGGCTTCTTCAATGTCAGAATGATTCTTACTGATTTATTATTTTAATTGTTTGTCTCATATTCTCTTAATTTTTTCTTAGGTTTTCTTCCATTCTTTTAAATTATTTTTTAATGTTTATTTTTTAAGAGAGAGAGACAGAGTGCAAGCTGGGGAGGGGCAAAGAGAGAGGCAAAGAGACATAGAATCTGAAGCAGGCTCAGGCTCTGAGTTCTCAGCACAGAGCCCAAAGTGGGGCTCGAGCTCACCGTGAGATCATGACCTGAGCTGAAGTTGGATGTTTAACTGACTGAGCCACTCAGGCGCCCCTTCTTCCATTCTTTAATAAATACAAAGATGACATTAAAAGTTACCTTTCTTATATGATCATGGCAGGGAGCTTTAATGTCTCACTTGTTTTAATGATACCTTGAAAACAGCTTACCATATTGCAGTTGGATGGTTTGTTCAAACATTATCAACTTTCTAAACAAAAATTTCGTGATCTCTTGAAAACACATTTTAGCATATGAAGTATTGTACCCACATTGTGGAACTTAAGAAGCTTTATAAAAGGCAGACTTCCTCCATGCACCTGCTACCATAGCTGTAAGGCACACTTAGATCGCAATGTGCTCGCAAGTCCTGCATTTCTGTGCTGTGATGCTGAGTCAGGCAGTATAGGGAGGTGTTGGAGAATTCCTGAAAGTCATTGCTGCATTGAGATGACCACCAATACTGAAACATAATAGAAATTTACTGCAAAACACATAAATAGAGCCCATTGACTACAAATCAAATGCATCCTCAGCTCAAGTTTCCCCTTAGCTAGAGCCCCAAAATAGCCATCACCACCCCAACTCCACACAACACATAGAGAAGTGTGATGTAGGAAGTTGGAATGTAAAGAGACAGCTGTCTTAACCAGTTGCTGTTAAAATATCTTACTTTGCTTGGTTTGTGAAAATATGACCATGTGAACATACTGGTAGGTTCCTTCTCAGGGTCTTGATGTTCATAAACAAGTGAATGGCCTTGAGCCTTTGGTTTCATGATATATTTGTCTCTATTCCTTCTTATGCAGAATGGTATTCGAAGCCCAGTCAGTGAGGATACTGATGACAAATTAATAATTGAGTGTTGGCAATCCAAAGAAGTCCTGAAATGCACTAAAATCTTACACTTGAGAGGTTTATTGAATTTAAAAATAATGCTTAAAATATACCCTAGTGTTAAAAATCTTAATAAACTTTCCTAAACTATAGATTTTTTAAAATTTAATTGCAGTCACCCAGGCTGGGCCTTTCTTAGAAAGGGCTTCTACAAGTGAGGGAGCTTGGGATTTGTGGTTCATTCATTATTTATGATTCAGGTTTGGTTGCTAATTTCCTACGACTTTGTATTTGCAACACACAAGCAGCTTAGAATGTTAGAACAGGATTCTGTCATACACAGACTCTTGGGATTGGCTGGAATGAGACACCACTGCATTTTGCATATGTGGGTGAAGAGGGAACATCCTGTGTCAGCCTTACATTGTCATGAAAATGCTGTATAACAACCAGGTTGCTAACTCTGGGGAACAACCAGAGTTAAGTTCACAACTCTGAAGAGTTCAGCTAACCTAAGCCAGGCTTGCTTCTACATCTCAGGTCAACTGCAGGAGGACCTGATGGCTCTACTAGTAGTTGGCTGGGCTTGCACATATTTGTCAGGTGGCTATTTACTTGTGTAGGATGACTTTGGCTAGGGTGATCAGGGCCATGCTGTTTCTCTCCTTGTGTCTCTCTTCATCAACTATCCCGGACATGTTTTTATGATAATGTCAGACATGCAGGAAAAGTCAGAATGCACAAGTAATGGAAAATAAAGGGAAGCTTCTAATGTCTCATTGGCCAAATCAAGTCACAGAGCCAAACCTAGGGTCAGGGAGGTAGGGCCCTCAAGAGTTACCTGGTGAAAAGCATGGATACAGTGGAAGACAAAGAATTGGACCACATTTTGCAATGAAATCTATTAATGTTCTAAACTGAACCCTTGGCTTTCTTGACCAACACATTTGCTATAGGCTGACTGTTTTTATCCTCCACACAAAGCATGTGTTGAAATTTGTGGGGCTTTGGGAAGGTGATTATGTTGTGAAGGTGGAGCCCTCATGAATGGGCTTAGTGGGCTTATAAAAGAATCCCACGGAGCTTCTAGCCCCTTCTACCATGTGAAAACACAGCCCAGAAGAGAGCCATCACCTAGCTGTGCTGCCATCCTGATCTCAGACTTCTAGCTTCCAGCCTCCAGAACTGTGAGAAATACATTTCTGGTGTTTGTAAGCTACCCAGGCTGTGCTGTTTTGTTATAGCATCCCAAATGGACAACAGCATCATTTAAAGCTGCTCCTCTCCAACTGCCTCCCAACTCAGTAAGTGACATTCCTGTCCACCCTGCTCAGGCTGAAGTACCTTTTCTTGCACCATAGCCAACCCATCACAGAGTTATCTGTCTCCACTACTCCTGCCCTGGTACAAGTTTCTAACGTTTTTTTGTTTGTGCTACCCAAATAGCCTTCTAATTGGTCTTTCACCTTTGTCCACCTGCTGTGTTTCCACCACATCTATGGACAGTTTTAAAATTTATTTTTTTAATGTTCATTTTTTGAGGGGGGGAGAGGGAGAGAGAGAGAGAGGCAGGCAGAGAGATGGAGACAGAATCCAAAGCAGGCACAGAGCCCAACGGCAGGGCTTGAACTTATGAACTGTGAGATCGTGACCTGAGCTGAAGTTGGACTCTTGACTGAGCCACCCAGGCTCCCCAATAAATAGTTTTTAAATGTAAATTAGATCACACCATCTTCTGCTCAAAGCTTTCCAATGGCTTCCCCATCGGATTTCCAATAAAATCCAAAATCTTAACCATGATCTATAAGGCCATCAACAATCCGGTTAGAGGCTACTTGGCCTTGCTTCATTTTTATACCACTGTTCCTCACTGATTCCACTGTTCCTCATGGGCCTTCAGTATTGTTCCATGAACATTCGTGACCTCAGGACATTTGCACATGCTATTTCCATAGCCTAGAATACTGTTCACCTCACTGTATTACTTGAATGAACACTAATGAGTATCAAATACTTTATTCAAGTTTCTGTTCAAATACCACCTCTTGGGAGTCTATTGATTTCTCTTTGTAGTAACTTGCTCTCATTCTCATTCCTGTCCAGTTTTTTTTCTTTGTTTGTAATATATGTTACTGGTAGATGTGTATTTGTTGAGTAAAAAAAAGTGCAATAAAGTTCTAGGAGCATCACACCAAGCATGAAGATATTCCTAAAATAGTTGATGGTACATAGGAGAACTGACAGCACGGGAAAACCTTACCATTGACAAAGGAATGTCTACCACGACTGGTCATTTAAAATGTGTAGTTTGTTGTGGTAGCTAATCACCATCTTTACCTGGAGATTTTATGGTCACTCTGTTTCCTGGAACATATCTGTAAGTGTATATTAGAAATATAGTGACAAATAGGACTTAACAGCAAGCATAATGCTTATTGGCTACATCTTTGCTTCCTAGTAACTTTAACTTCAGGCCTCAGGCACTCTGGTAATCTAGAGAACTTTGAATAACTGTGGAATAAGGCAACATCTTCAGTTAGACCAAAGGAAGAGGAGGCTGTGGGAACCTTTAAATGAGGTATTTTATCCTTTTGCTGTGTTGTGGACTTCTGTGGCAGTCTCAGGAAGCCTGGGAGGCAATTTTGAACATCTTGTTTGGTTTTACTTATGGAGATGAAGTTCATGTGACATAAAATTAACCATTTTAAAGTAAGCAACTCACTGGCATTTAATACATTTGTAATGTTATACAACCACGGCTTCCATTTAGTTCTAAACGCTTTCCACCATTTGAGAATAAACCCCGTACCCACCATTTGAGAATGACCCCTATGGCGCTGGTAACCATCTTTTCCTTTCTATGGACTTACCTATTCTGGGTATTTCATATAAGTGGAATCATACCACATGTGACTGTGTCTGATTTCTTCCTCTTAGCATATTTGAGGTTCCATCCACACTGTAGCACGTGTCAGTACTTCATTCCTTTTTATGCCTGAATAATACTCTGTAGTATAGAAATGCCACATTCTATTTATCCATTCATTTGTTGATGGATATTTGGGTTGTTTCCATCTTTGGTATACTGTGAATAATGGGCTATAAACATTCCTGTACCAGAATTTGAGTATTGGTTTTAGTTCTTTTGGGTAGATACGTAGGAGCGGAATTGCTAGGTTACCACAGTGACAACATGATGTTTTAAAATGCATTAAATTAAATACCTAGGGTTACAAAGGAAACTGATTTTGTTGACATAAAGTTCGCAAAACGTAAAACAACACATGAACACACAAAAATAAATTTGTTATGGCGATATGCGTTACTTGATTTTGAAAGATAATATCTAATGGCAGACCTAATACCTGGTGTATGTTTAGAGTAGTGATGAATGCAAATGATGTTTCATGGTGTCTGCAACAACCGTCACGTGGTATGAAAAGGTTTGTGTGTCTCCATCACAGATCCTTAGAATATTCCTGGGTTATGTTGCCTGTTAAAGGCTAATGAAAATAGAGAGGTAATTTCTTTCTCATCTCAGTTCATGAAACCCATAAATTTTATATAAATGATCCCAGGGGCTTGAAGTGAAAACCCCTGGTTAAGAACCCCTACTTTAGGGAGCCCGGGCGGCTCAATCAGTTGCGTGTCTGACTCTTGATTTTGGCTCAGGTCATGATCCCAGGGTCATGGGATTGAGCCCTGGATAGGGCTCCATGGTGAGAGTGGAGCCTGCTTGGGATTCTCTCCCTCCCCCTCTCCTTCTCCCCTCTCTCCCCCCTCTCTCCCCCCCTCCCCCCCTCTCTCCCCTCTCTCCCC
>CM053576.1:33736063-33767411 GCA_028646485.1 Cryptoprocta ferox | reverse complement strand
GGAGAGGTGCTAAGGGGGAGCCTGACACTGCTGGGGTGGGGGGTGGGGGGTCCAGGGAGTAACAGGTCAGCAGCTGCATGCCTCAGAAATGATTGAAACAGTAGAGAAAGAATGTGCAGTACGTAGGGGAATGTGAAGCAAATGAGGTTGTGTGTTTATTTTTAAACAGAGCATAATGTTGGTGGGTTCCTGACGCATGTTGGTACCATGTTGTTACAGAAATACACTGTGGCAAAATGCTTCTGCCTCTTGCCAAAATGAACACCGAAGAAAAATGAGGAACACTGAAGAAATCCAACAAAAAGTTTCAGAACAGAAATAGCCAAACTCCTCTGGAGACTGATTCATTCACAGCCATCATAAAAAGGTAGGGGAAAGAATTATGGTATGGTTTTGTGTTTTTAAATTTTATTTTAAATCATGTATACATGCGCACACACACACACCCACACACGCAGTGGAATACTATTCAGCCATAAAAAGGCAAGTTTTGCCATTTGAGACAATGTGGGTGGACCTTGAGAACATTATGCTAACTGAAATAAGTCATGTGGAGAAAGACAAATACTATATGATCTCACTTAAATGTGGACTCTACTAAGTTTTTGTTTAAATCTGAACTAAAAATTATAGAGAACACATTGCTGGCTGGTTGCTAGAGGTGAGGAAGCGTGTGGAGAGTTGGTGAAATGGTGAAGGTGGTCAAGAGGTACAAGCTTCCAAAATAAGCCGGTAAGTTATGGGGATATAATGTGCAGCGTGGTGACCATAGTTAACAATACTGTGGTGTATATTCGAAAGTTGCTAACAGAGTAGATCTTAAAAGTTCTCATCAGAAGAAAAATATTTTATAACTATGTTGGGGTGAGGGATGTTAAGTAGACTTATTGTGGTGATCATTTTGCAGTACATAAAAATACCAAATTGTGTTGTACACCTGAGATTTATGTTATATGTCAGGTGCATCTCAATAAAAATATGGAATGATAAAAATAAAAGAGGATGTTTATTCAAGTAATATTCATTGGGTGGCTTCTATATACTGCAAACTGTTCTAGACACAAGCGGTGTGGGAGTAAACAGAAAAGGCAGGGGTATGGCCTTGAAGGAACTGACATTTTGGTTGGAGGCGATAAGTAAGTAAATGCACAGGACATCAGCAGCTGTTAATCATGTCTGCAAACACAGTGAACAGGGTAGTGAGATGCATGGTGATTGAGGGGTTACTTGAGCTTGGGGGTCAGAGAGGAGCACTCAGAGAATCTTGCCTTGAGAGTAGAATGACGGGAAAGAGCCAGCTGAGTGAAGGTTTGAGGAGAAAACCTTTCATGTGCCATGAACCACGGTATGGATGGATGTGTTCGAGGCTCAGAAAGCAGACCTGCATTGCTTGGAGAAGGGATTTGAAGAAGCCTAGGGTAGGAAATGAAGTTGGATAACCTATTAGATGTAGAAAGGTGTCTGTATTTTACTCCATTGAAGATAGAATTTATTGGAGAGTTATTAGCAGAGAAGTGAGCTTATATTATAGTTTTAAAAGGCGTTTCTGGTATATTTGGCTAAGGGGTGGGGGCTCAGTGACAGTGGAAAACAGGGTGCTATCACTTAGGCAAGAGATGATGATGAATTGGATTAGAGACATGGAATTGGGGATAAATGGATCTAAAATATATTTGGGATCTGCTTCAGCTGGATTAAACTAGATGACCACCAATGCTATTTATGAATCCAGGAACATTATTGCAAGATGAAGGGTATGCCGTTCATTTGTATTTTAATATACAATAGTCAAATGGTATTTTTCCCCCACAGTTATGAAGAGCAGCTTATGGATGTGTATGTTTCTGGTGCATTTCTGAACCCCAGAGGGGGTTGATGTCAAGTTGTGAGAAAGAAAAAAAATTCGACCCTGAAAGTTCAAGTTCTAGGCAGGTAATCTCATAACACTTGGAGTTGTGAGCTTTCCAGATGCTTGTGCAACTTCTTTATGGCTTCCAGCAGGGTTCCTGACTTCGGTAAACATTGTTACTCCCATCATGTAGAGGTTTCCTGTGTAATGGGTGTCCTTCTAGATAAGAAACCTATGCATTTTTTAAGAACTAGTGGCCTAAGTCACTCAAGCATGACTTCAAGAGTATAACTTCCATACTGAATTACTCCTGGATGGAACATTGAAGCAAAAACTAAAATATAACAACCTTGGTGTTCCACGAAGACAAGACAAGAACACTGATTTAAGCAGTGTTCACCAGACACCCTAATGGGTTGTGAGGGCTCCATGTCTTGGAGTAAGTAACCATGAGTGAAGTCACAGAGGAGGATAGGAACTGTGCAGTGATCTTGGCAGGTACATCTGAGATTTCAAGAAGCCAATAGCCACTACTGGAGCATGGGCCAACCTCAAAGTCTGTTCAGAAGAATTTTCAGGATGACTCAGCCAAACGGTATTTTAAGAGGTTCAGCAAAGCACAGGGCTCTGCTTTGCATTGCTCATAACTTTGTGAAATGGCTCCACTGTGGGAACCCTTCTTTTTTTCACCCCAAAAAGCCTTCTCAAAAGCCTTTGGTTACAGAAAACAAGCCCAGTACAGTAATTATACAGTGTCAGGTAATTGAAAAGATTGTTGAAATTCCACAAGGTATACACAGGTAGGGCTCTAATGAAGCAAAGGGAAGAGCATAGCAGGAGAAAGAAAACACAGCAAACATTAGAAGGGACCAAGACTTCTAGGTGCAGCTCTCAGAGTTCTGTCTCCATCACACATCTTAGTCTTCAGATCATGAACCACCAAGATACAAGTGTGATAACCTTGGTCTCAGGGGAGCCAAGGATCAAGCTTACTGAGAAGTATTTTATACCCCACAGCTAAGGTAGCTAAAAGCAGGCTTTCTGAACAGGTAAACAGGTGTAAACCATCAATCCATACAGTTTCAATAAACTGCATAGGCTGGTACAGTATGCCTTTGGGGGAATTTCTGACTTCTAACCACATATTATAAATCACTAGCTGTTACATTTCACTTGTCTTGGGCAAGAATCAATACCATGGTTCCGGGTGCCCTTCAGCATAAGCACAGAACTACCCAAGATCAATTGCAAGTTAACCCTATCCTCATGTACTCAGAGAATTGAACCATGATGAAAATACCCAAGAAAACCTCAAGGTTTCTAGGTTTTACCTAAAGGTGCACACATTCTGTGATTCCTCTTGTCATCCACTGGACTAGATTAGGAGAGATCATTAAAAGGGTAGGCTTTCAAATAGAAGTCAAAGTTCCTGGAAAAAGTAATTGTATTGTAAAGCAATAAGGATGAAATAAAGCAGAAAGAGTAATAGTTGATTTAGTTTGATTTCCCTTGAATCAAATAGTGAGACAAAAAATTTGGATATTGGTATTTATTTGGGAGGTGATGCCAGTATACCTTTGTGGGAAAGTGGGGATGTGGGATGGGGAAGAGAAGGAAAACAGAAAAAGTACCTTATCATTACTGTAACCAAGAGGAGCATGATCCCATTAGGCAATTCTGGGATATGGTATAGAACAAACCTTGTGTTTATCCTAACCAAGGGCAAGGGAACCAGGGCATGTAGCCACCTTCTCCCATCTGCCTTGATGAAAGACTGCTCCCCTGAATGGAACTCCCTGGCCACTGTGGCCTGCCATAGATGTGGGCCAAAGGGACTCCAGCAGCCAGACAAGCCTCAGGCAAAGAATCCCAGGTGTTTGCCCATTGGAGGCCAGCATCAGATCAGCAGGCACAGAAATGATGAATGCCGAGAAGGTAGGGGTGGAGCACTGACAGTTTCAGCTATAAGAACTGACAACAACAGTGATGCTCATGATCATATTAGTAGATCTGTCATTTATCAATTATTAAGCCACGTACTATATTAAATGCATTACATGCATTTTACCACTTAATTCTTATTTGTTGAACAGTCACTCAGTGCCAGGTCCAGGGGAGGGGAAATATATATTTTATCACTATACTCCTGCAGCATATATGTTTATGCTAGTCTTCCATTTAAAGATGAGGAGGTAAGATTGAACAAACTTAACCAAATTCTCTGGAGTAAGACATATAGGAAATAGAGCTGGGATTCAAATTCTGGTTTGCCTTCAAAACCATCCCTTGGGCATCATTAATGTAATCCTTAATTAACTAATTAATAATTATTTTTCTGACACCCATTTATTTGAAAGTTGGCAGGAGCTATTTAGATTTGGGGATCCAAAAAATGCCCATGTTGTCAAGGAGAACAAGAAGAGAAAAAAAAACAAAACATGTAGTATAATAAGAGCTATAAATGAATGGGTATATTTGCTATTAAGTCGGATTAAGGAGGGCATAGGTTTTTGCTGCATAAGAAATAACCCTACAATTTATGGCTGAAAACAGTAAGCATGTATTATTGCCCCTGAGTCTGTAGGTAGGCTGAGAAGTTCTGATGTGGGCCAGGTTTAGCTGATCTTAGGTAGGTTCATCATCTGCAGTCATTCATCTGCAGTCAGCTAACATAGGCTGAGGGCTGGCTAGTCTAAGAAGCTTCCCCTCAGGTACCTGGTACTTGATTGAATGTAGACGGATCAACGCAGTTCTCCAGTGGTTAGCCTGGACTTATTCTCATGGTGGCTGAGGAAGGTTTGAGAGTGAATGAAAGTGTGCAAGGCTTCCTGAGGCCTATAGACCACATCAAATCACAAGACCAGCTCAGATGTAAAAATAGACTCCACCTTGGTAAGAGGAGCTTCAAGATCACATGGCAAAAGGGCATTGACACAGGAAGGGGGGGGAGATCTACCAAGCAGAGAAACATCTGGATTAAAGCTTACAGGGTGAGTAGGTATTCCCCAGCCAAATAAAGTAGGAAGTAAACTGAAGGCAAGGAGGATAATAGGTGCTCACGAGACATCCAGTGCCCCATAATGAAGGCATATAGTGCTGCAGGAAGGAGGCAAGCACCATGGGAGAGAGCAGCATTAAGGGTAGAAGTATGTAAATGTACCAGAATTCAAGAAAATAAAAAAATGGGTTTCAGGAAGAATAATATGTGTAAGAAAAAATGTTAAGTAAATAGGAAGAGGAGCAAAGTCAGGTTAGTAAGTGGATAGATGGATGTATACCCAGATTGCTGTAGCAATGTGGTTAGCAAAGGCATAAAATTTTTCTCTTAGGAAGTGATCTGTAGGATTGATACTTACTTCAAAAAAGGAGGGAGAGAGGAAGGAAATACCTTGGTGGATTGCTTGGAGAAAAAGGTGAGGTTGAAAATAGGTCTGAATGCATATGACTCAATCAGTGTATGTATCTTGTGGCTTCAGGGGGTAATGCAATCATGTAGATTATGTGATATAAACTCTTTCTGTCATGCACCTTCCATAGCATGCTAAGCATGGTCAGTGGGTTTTTGTGGAAACCTACAGAATAAAGGATGTCCAAAATAAAGGATTTGGGGATTATGGTCCCGAACTGAGATACTAAGGCTCCAGACTCTCACAAGGACAGGTTTCTGGGGTAGGTTTCGGGGGGGGGGGCAGTCCTTTGACATCAGGGATGTATTTATAAAGAGAATTATCCATGTATAGCTCCATTGGGAGGTGTATGTGAAATGGTAATTTTCAGTTCATGGATTTTTCACTTTGAGACTGAATCGTGTAAATTAAATAGAAGTCTTATTCTTCTATTGTTTTTCCCCTGGGCCTGTGTTTTAGTATGGTGCTCATCCAAGCCATCAGGTGCAGCAAATTTTAATGTGATATTAGATAGCATCACCAGCTCCTTGGAGGCAGGGTTGGAACTGGACAATGGAAATAAATGCTGGCCAGACCCTTGAATGGAGAGCCCAGGGCCAAAATACCCACCCTTTTTGGCTTGGGGAATTTATTTGATTCATTTTTGTCTTGCCAATATGTTGGTGATTCTTAGCTACGTATTTCTAAAAACTAAGGTAAGGATTAATTAATTTATATATTTTTAGTTTTTTTAATGTTTATTTTTGAGAGAGAGAGAGAGAGAGAGAGAGCGAGCAGGTGAGGGGAGAAGAGAGGGGGACATAGAATCTGAAGCAGGCTTCAGGCTCTGAGCTGTCAGCCACAGAGCCCAACCTGGGGCTTGAGCAAATAAACCACGAGATCATGACTTGAGCCAAAGCTGGACGCTTAACCAACTGAGCCACCCAAGAGCCCCTAGACATAGTTATTTTGTATTTAGCTGCTCAATCTGTACGTGAAGTACAAAGGATGCAGAAAACTAGTCATTTTGTTAACTGTTACTCTTGCTGGCATTTTTCTTTGTGTGATTAGGGATATTTGATTAGTAATGTTAGTATGTGGGAATACTTAGGGCCTGAATGGGGATGTTTTCCTGTGAAGAGTGTTGCTTTGCTTCCTCTAGGACTCAGGGACAACTTGGTTCCTTTTCCAAAGTTCCATTCTAAATTCTGTCTTTTACGTGTGACTGCCCTGCCTTGCTCTGCAAACGGACTGAGAGTTGGTCTCCAGATTGGTGTTATTGGCATGTTCCCTTAGGACTAATCTGCCTTTTTCATTAGTTTACTCTTTCTGTAGGTTCTTTTATTTCTCTTCTCTGTCCTTCATTTTGGCAGGGTAGAGGCATGGCAGATATTTCCTTTACTGTCCAATGAGCCTAGGAAAACTTGCATTTTTTTAAATGTATCCAATATGTTTGTAGTTTAGCACAAGGAATCTTCAGATTATCTAGAATGCATACTGCCAAAATGAAATAACATTGGCTCCCAAGTAATATCTTTGGCACCAGGAAAATATATTGAATGCAGTTAGCAACTGCCCAGTGCACTCATCATAATGGAATTGAGTCTGGTCCAGGAAGTATTTAATTGAATGGATCAGAGGGGCCATTTTTCTCATCTGTTGTCAAACATCCTGCTCACATGGTTAACAGATGTTGATCAGAAGCCTGCGCCTGTGGGCATATATCCTGAGTAAAGTTTCTCTCCGTCAGAAGAAAGCAGCTCAGCTGGTTCTCTTCTCCATATTCCCTATGCTGCATTCGACCCACAGATGGAGCATATTCTGAGCTGTCCCTCTTCTTTCAGCCATTTCTTGGAAGCATGTTAGTATATAGTAATTTTTGGAAAGATTGCCACACATTTCAAAGTTCGACATGTGAAAAGACAAAATTTTAACTCTCCAGAACACTCTCATCCTTGGAATTGCCAAATTGCTATACTCTAAATGAGAGAAGTGTGAATGAACTTGACTGTCAGGGCATAGGGTAGACATTCTCATGCCTTCAGAGACCAGGCAGCGTAAGAAATAGTAGGTGGTGGTGGGTGCTGTGCAAACAGGGGCATGTGTGCCTGTCTAAATGCAATGGCACCTACTTTATTCTGTTATTGGCCTATGGGAAGGGGAGCTCAGGTCACCAGATATTCCAATTTTTTTTTTTTTACGAGAAGCTTGAAAGCTGGAGTTTTCTGATATGAAATCTTCCAATTTTTGAGGACTGGTTTATTAAAAACAAAAACATGCTAACAACAAAGAATCTGATTATGTAAGGGGAAAAAACACAACCTACAAATGGAAGATAGCCTGCAGACAAGTTCAAATAAACAACATGTAGCTTGAGATTGACCAGTTTCATAAAGTAAAGCCTATCTGCATAGCAGTTATTATTTTGTGCCAAAGAAAATGACTTTTCTATCTTACTTATTTTGCTTTTGCTTGCTTGTTATTTTGCATGGGTTTTCCCCCCTTTGATAAAACTGAAATCCTAGTGGATATGGCATCAACTAAAGTTACACATACCCTACCCATGGCAAAGACTCTGTGTATCTGTAACATGGAAACATGGAAACAACTCAGAATCTCAACAAAGCTACACTATGACTCAGCAATAGCCCCTGCTAGATTTATGTTCCAAGGAAAATTAGTGCAAAACCAATCTACCATAATAGTCTAGAACTGGAAAGAGTCCAAATGTTCAACAATAGAAGAATGATAAATAAATCTTGATTTAGTCCTTCAGTGCAGTAGTGCACAACAATGAAAAGAATACACTGCTGATATACACAATAACATGGATGAATCTTAAAGATACTGTGTTGATCAAAAGAAGCCAGACACACAACCCAAAGGATGTATGTGTGATTGATTCCATATATACCAAGTTCAGTAACAGGTAAAACAAATCTATGTGTTAGAACTCAAACTATTTCATGGTGACAGAACTCCAGAGAACACACAGGAGCCTTGTAGGTTCGTTATGTCTGTCTCATCAAGCAGTGGTTTTATGGTTGCAAACAATTGAAATGTCTGCTTTCTATGTGCAGTAAAAGTAAATAAATAAAGGGGCAGCAGTGGTTGGTGCATTGCATTAAACTTCTGGTCTTGCAGCTTCAAGGATGCATTCAGGGATGACCACTGAATAATATGAGGTTTTCCGGTAGCCCTGTTTGCCCATGTGTTTGCAGACCAGGTGCTTGCAGGCTAATTCTTTCCATTGCCCTCCTACCTGAGATTTCTCCATGGCAAATACACATGTATAGAGGTGAAGGCCATCTGTTTCCCCATGTTGTGTTATAGTTTTTCCAGGATCCCCACCTGTATAGTATGAGTTCTTCAGTTATCATAGAAATTTGGATTTTCTATAAAACCAACTAAACTTGAAGGAGTGGCACTTGGGGGCATTACTGTCATATCTTCCCCTGCAGCATCCTAATCTCTGCACACTTAAAAAATATATACAGAGTAGAATAACCATGCTCACTCACAAGCTTGACATTGGCTTAAAATTCCCTAAGAAAATGACTTGGAGAAAATATGAACCCCAGTCTTTGCTACTAGGAATTTGTGTTGCCACACAGATTGTTTTTCATGCTCCAAGACTGGTAAGTGCAGTCCCAGGAGGAAGCAATTGGGAATGGCCTAGAAGAGCTTCCAGCCTGTTCTGTCCAGCATCTGCCCTTTTGGTTGTAAAGTTGACCAAGAGGGAGTCAGTAGGAACCCACGGAGTAACTGAAGAAGCAGAACCACACGCTGAGCCCTTAAACCAGGCAGGGCTTCTGGTGACACGGTCAAGACTGTATTCTAGTTTCTTGTTGCAGCCTGTTGCTAATATGGCATGAAATGTGTGAGCCAGAGAGCTGGTTGGAGTGCAGGGAATGCAGAGAAGGGTGCTGTGCAACCACAGCCTAAGGCTGATGCTCCTGCTTATGTTCCAAAAGGTGGTGTTCCTAATGGAAAGTTTTAGTTCTATCAACATGTTATGTTCAAAACATAAAGCAACTTAGAATCTCTGTAAAGCACTTAGCTTGCTTGTCTGTAATATAAAGGAAGAGGAAATATTTTTAAAATGGTCTTTGTGTCAATTTTCTATTTTTTTTTTAATTTAAAGACAAATCAAATCTCATTACAGTAAGCTTCATGAGGAATTTAGCATTCTATTCCATGACATTTTCATTTGGCAAAACCATAGGTGCCAAACTTTGGCTGACTTGGGAGTCAGGAGACTGGAGTCATTTTAGATGAACCCCTTAGAGTCTACAATGCAGTCTTAAGCTTGTTCCTTAAGCTCTCGGAGTGCTGAGTGAAGCAAACTGAAAGCATCTAGTCTGTATATTCCTTGAGTGTGGTATAAAGGAAAATGAAAGGCACCCATAAAGATGAGGTGAATGGAAGGTGTGATCATTACTGCCCCTGTGGCTTAGAAAGCATACCAGATGGCATGTCTGCAAACATTCCTTGGAGGAAGTGCTGTTTGATTCTGGCTACTGATGTTTTCATTTTTATTGGAATAGGGTATGAATGTCCTTCGGTGTGGAAGGATAACTAAAGAGCATGTATTTTAATGGGAGGAAAGGAGCTATACAGTTATGATCTAAAATCCTGATTTTGTTGTATCTCTTGCTGGCTGGCCAAATGGTATTAACTCCATGAAGTTGTTTTATTTCTGAAATAGGAAAACCAGTATCTACCACCTTGATCTACTTAGGAGGAGTGTTGTAAATATCAAAAGAAATCACATTTGTGCAAAGGCTTTAAAAGTACAAAGTAAAAGAGCACGTAGAATAAGAGTTCATACTACTTTTCCTCTTTTTCTCAGAAAGGTTTCTTAGCAAGGGGTGCCTGAGTGGCTCAGTCACTTAAGTGTCTGACTTCGGCTCAGGTCACGAGCTCACAGTTTGTGAGTTCAAGCCCTGCATCGGGCTCTGTGCAGACAGCTCAGAGCCTGGAGCCCACTTTGGATTCTGTGTCTCCCTCTCTCTCTGCCCTCCCCCAATTGTGCACACTGTCTCTCTCTCTCTCTCAAGAATAAATAAACATTTAAAAAATTTCTCAGCAATATTTTGAGGGATCAGAGATTGATCAAACCAACTGTCCACTTGCCATACTATTTGAATTTTTTTTCTTTAACAAATGAAAATAAATATAGCAACTAGCAAAGGCATTGCATGTGTCAGATTCATCAAAATGGTCAAACAGTTTTAAAATCATGGCCTATTGTTGAGAACTTGAAGATGCTTGATGGCCAATGTTGTATTGTATCAATGTTGGTTATAACTGAGAAAACAGATTATTTCTTATCCAAACTGAGACAGGTTTGAGGAGTAAAAAGGAGAGCAGTTTAATAGGTACACCAGGATAACAGTAATAAACTAGGACTGTTCTGGGCGAAAAAATACATACATACATATATATACGTGTGTGTGTGTGCGCACGCGCACATACACTGTTGGAAAGTTTTGAGGCAAATCATAATTATGTCTAATATGTTCTAGGTACTCAACTAGCTCTGGAAAAGATTAAAAATCCAATTCAGTGTATAGCATGGTTCTGGCTTTCAAGAAGCCAGAGTCTACATGAGAAAGCTTACAGAATGCAATGATATAGAAAGAAAGAATGAATGAAAGGCATTATGTTAGCAAGTGTTGTATTTGAATAGGGAAGAAGTTTGGGACTTAGATGGGAGTGTGGAGGCTCAGACAACCTTGGGTTTCCAGGGAGCCTGTCTGGGAGGGGAAGACTAACACCTTGAGAGGACTGGTGGGTGCTCAGTAGATGTGGAGAGAACAGAGTGGACGGCATTCCAGGCAAGTAGAACACTCTGGACAAACACCAGATGGATGGGTTTCTTGGCTGTGTACAGAAGGGGGAGACAGAGGGGCTATAAAGACAGTTTAAAAGGATAAAATGTATTTGTTCAACAGGTATTTATTGAGCATCTGTATTACAGGCAATAGTCTGAATACTAGGGATTCAGCAGTGAACCAAATAAAATCCTTATCCTTAGGGGGTTCACAGTCTAATATGTTTTAAGAACTTTCCTTAAAATCCTCTAGTATGAGGATTCCTCATAATTTCCCTCTGTATGAACTTTTAGATGGAAAGAAGTCTTTTGGGAAGAAGGGGGATGCTGTTTGAAAAGATGAAGAAGCAGAATGATTCAGCTTATTTTGTGTTAACATAATGAGGGAACCCCACTAACTGAGCTGACTGGGCTTCCTAAACCAGAATCTGAGGCATGGAGAGGGATTTATCACACATCCATCCATGCATTTAACAAACACTTCATTGAGAGCCTACTGGGTGCCTGGTACTGTTCTGTGAGCTAGGGATACCACAGTCAGAAACATTGGGAAAGCTCCTTGCCTTTAAGGTGACATCAATCTAATAAAATTAAGTCTTTCAAGATCATATATCCCAAGCCAAAGAAATGAATATTAAAAAAATAAAGGTTCTTTAAGCATCTCTTTACATGTTCACTTTATTCATACAGAGTTAATAAGCGGAAAGTAGTTATTTGCTTTTCTCTATGAACAATTTTCTTGCCCTGATTATTACTATGTGGGCCCAGGTCTTCTGCAAGTTTAACAGATGCCTGTGGCAATTGTGAATCATCATTAAACAAACAAAAAAAATTCTTCCATGTCTCTGTCACAGAGGGTAGTAGACCCTGTGTCATGCCAAGAGAGGCCTAAGAAGTTACACATCCCCCAAAATGCTTCTGCTTCAGGTAAAATAGTATATTTATAATGTTTAATACAAAGGTTAATATCATTGTGTAAGACAGAGATAATCCTGTTATTCTCAGTGTTTGGAGCACACATCAAAATCACAGAGACCCAGATTGCTAGACTTACCCCCAGAGATTTTTTGATTCAGAAGGTCTGGGATAGGGCTGATAATTTGCATTTCTGACAGTCCCCAGGCAATGACTATGCTGACTATCCAGAGGCTGTGTGTTGAGAACCACTATGTTATTCTTTAAACATGTAACTATAATATGAATATAAATTGTTGATTTGTAGATATGGAAATTGTAATAGTTATGAAGAAGGTCATTGTCTATGGCTGAGTTGACCAATATGGTAGACCGTAGCCACATGTGGCTACTGGACTCTTGAAATGTGGCTAGTGCAACATGTTGAAATGAAAATATTTTGGAGCTTTTTTAAATTATAATTTTAGGGAGTGGAAGTGTGCAAGCAGGGTAGAGGGGCAAAGGGAGGGAGAAGAGAGAATCAAGCAGGCACCACACTCAGCATGGAGCTCAGCACGGGGCTAGATCCTATGACCCTGGGATCATGACCTGAGCCGAAATCAAGAATGGATGCTCAACTGACTAAGCCACCCAGGCACCTCTAGGTCTTTTATGTTAAATAAAATATATTATTAAAATTAATTTCATCTGATCCTTTTTATTTTTAATATGGCTACTAGGAAATTTAACGTTAACATATATAGCTTGCATCATATTTCTACTGGACAATGCTGGTCTATGGAGCTTTTCTAATTTTTTTAATGTTTATTTTGAGAGAGAGAGAGAGAGATAGAGACAGAGTGTGAACAGGGGAGGAGTGGAGAGAGAGGGAGACACAGAATCTGAAGCATGCTCCAGGCTCTGAGCCATCAGCACAGAGCCCGATGCAGGGCTCTATCTCACAAACTACCAGATCATGACCTGAGCTAAAGTCGGACGCTTAACCGCCTGAGCCACCCAGGTGCCCCTCTATGAAGCGTTTCTAAATGTGCGTGCTGAGGATTTGGGGAGTTTTGTTTGGTTTTAGAATTTGGAACTTTTTTCAGAATTTAAGAGTTCCTAGCATAGGAAAAGAAGGTATTGTGTTTTCTCTGTAAATCAGTGATGTACTTTTCAACAATAGCCTTTTTATTCCATTTTCTTTGAATAAGAGTTACTACGGTAAGATTCAATAGAAGACACTAGAAGATTCTTTGAAACAGATGTCTAACCATATCCTTATTGTAATGTAGTTGTTGGATCAGTTTATCCTTGGTTTTATGTAGTTCCTTGGAGCTGCTAAGAACTGCTGTCCTTCAGAAGCAAAGGCTATACAGATCACTAGACATCTCTTCTTTGAATCCATTGGGACACCTTTTGTAATACACATAAATCAGTTACAGATGGATTTAAATCTAAGTTTAGGAGAATATATTCACGACTTTGGTGGAAGCAAAGACTTTTAAAACAAGGCACAGACAGTAATAACTATAATGAAAAGACCAAACTGGACTAATTAAGTACGTTTACCAAAAACATTATTTAAAAAATCTTTAACGTTTAATTATTTTTGAGACACACAGAGTGCAAGCGGGGGGTGGGGCTGAGAGAGAGGGAAATACACAATCTGAAGCAGGTTCTAGGCTCTGAGCTGTCAGCATAGAGCTGAATGCAGGGCTCAAACCCACAAACCATGAGCTCATGACCTGAGCTGAGGTTGGACACTTAACCAACTGAGCCACCCAGGCACCCCTATCAAAAGTATTATTAAGAGGGTGAAAAATCCTAGTGTGAAGAAATATTTCCATACATATATACAACAAAAGACTTTTTATCCAGAATTTATAAAGTATTCCATCAAATGAATAAGAAAAAGAGAGCGAATCTAATGGGAAAATGAGCAAGGGACTTGAACAGATATTTCACAAAAGAGAATATCCAAATGGCAAATGTATATGAAAGATGCTCACTCATTAATCATGTGAAAATGCAAAATGAAACCACAATAATATGCCACTACACACTATGATGGAAAATGAATGGCTGTAATGAAAAAGATTGACAAGGTCAAGTATGGATAAGGATATAAGCAGTTGATAAGTTGCTGGTGGGAATGTAAATTGTGGAACCACTTTGGAAAGTTAATAGGAATTATCCACTAAATCCAAATATACACATAACCTTGACCCAGCCCTTCCACTCCTATGTAGGTATATACCCAACAATGGCATCATATGAGTGTTCACCAAAAGACAAGTATTAGAAAATTCATGGTAACATCATTACTGATAGTTCCAAACTGGAAATCACCCAAATGTCCATCAACAAGAGAAAGAACTTATAAATTGTGGTATAATTTTGCAGTGGGATATTACACAGCAATGAGAAAGAGTAAGGCCTACAACAACATGAATTAATCTCACAGACAAACTGTTCAATCAGAGACACTTGACCTAAAAGAATACGTGCTGTGTGAGTCTATGTTCAAAATCAAGCAGAACCAATTTCTGGTGGGAGAAATCAGGATAATGGTCTAACTTTGGTAGAGTTGATGACTCAGGCACTGCTTCAGGGAGGCTTCTGGCACTTTCTCCTTCATCTACCCTGTGGTGGCAAGAATGTGTTCTCTTTGTGAAAATTCATTAATTTGTGCCCATGATTTGTGCAATTTTCTGTATATATGCTGCACTTTATTGAAATATTCTAACAGAGAAGTCAAAGTCCAAGACTCTCCTCCAAAAGTAACTTACCTCTTTAAAATATAGTTATATCTGACATCTTAAAACTAAGTTATAATTGACTTAATGAAATTGTTTAATGTAAGAATTTTGGAGCTATTGGTGCATTTTATTTATCCTAAATTCCTCATTAAACTCATATCATTGAAAATCAGGAGTATAATCACTGAGTTATAGAAGCTTAAAGTTTAAGTAGTGTATTCTATATTCAATTAGATGTCACATAGCTAATAGAGATCTTATGTGATTTAACATGTCCTAAAAAACCTAAAAAAAATAAAGGACCTTGATAAGTGGGCATGTTCTATAGATTATGGGATTTAAAAAATCCTGTATGATTCCAAAGATTGATGCCAATCATACATTTATGCAGTTGTCATCCAGTTGTTTGCATTAAATTGGAATGATAAATTACATATAGAGGCATTATTTTAGAAAATATAATTTGTTCAACACCCCTTATTCAAAAGCCTTCATGAGCATACTGATGTATTCTTTATCGGCAAGATGTTGGTCTTAATGCATGTTTTTATAAAATACTAATGAACTAAATTGATAGGACTCAAAACTCATTGTATCAAATGCATTTTTGGCTTTAGTATATATGATTACACTGTAGTAACATAGTGTCTATGCACGACTACTTCAAAATGCTACATGACTGATAACTTTCCACTAATTTAATGTGTTATATGCTTCTTTGAGTTAGAAATGACTGTAATTACTGTTCTTTGGGTTTATTAAGATTACACATTGGAGTGTGTGTGCGAGAGAAAGGTAGAGGCACAGGCAGGGAGGGAATGATGGAAATGTAGGGGTGAGAGATGGGGAGGAAAAGAATGGAAGCAGAGATGAAGAGGGAGAGAAACTTAATCAAACTCATTTCTGCACTGACTTCCTCATTTGGTGGAATTAAAAAGTCAAATCAATTTCTCCTTGGCATACCGTGTTTCAGAGCATCACTCTAAATGAAGGTCTTATCCCACTCTGAGGTTATCAAGAATAATGTCAGATTTATAAAATGAGGCTTTTATCCCCTTTCTGAAAAAAAAAGACCAATTACCTTCACAAATGGTCAATTACATTCTCTCATCATAAATGTCATATTTATCATTCATGGGGCCAGATGTTAATTCACTCAATTGCATGATACATAGAATAAAGTAGGAATATGTTATAATATCGATTTGCTAGTTGGGAGTAACTAGCATTGCTACTGTGGTGGTCACTTTATATACTGATTTTACTTAATTCTGTTAGTAAATAGACTTTTGTGAGTTTTTTGTGTTGGTGGGGAGAGGAGGGAGATATTTCCTTGCTTTGTTTTATTGGAATAAAGAACTAATCCAGGACTTGCCTGTGGGGTCTATACAGCTGGCAAGCTGGTATTGACCCATGTAAAACTTGCACTCTTTCCAGGACAATGTCCAGTCTCCCTGAGACTGAGAGGGTTCAGCTTTGTCATGACCACTGCTAAATCTTTTAAAATACCAGAATTATACATTTCCAAAGCTTGTTAAATATATATGTTATAACTATATAAAAGGCACCATGAGTGTGTGAAAGGGAATAATGGTGAATTCCCTGTGTACTTTCCCCCTCTACAATAGCTAATTGAATGAAGTTGAATTAGCTACTTCAAAAAATCACTGAGTTGGAATTCTTAGTATCAAATAACTTCATTTAAATAATATGGAAGTTTATCCACAGAATAAAACATAGGCTAACTCCCAGTTGAAATAAAATCATGGTTGACCCTTGGATAAGTTCCTGGGCATATGGTAGCAAAGATGGTTACGTAACACTTCTGAATCATTCCAGGACTGTATATGCACTTTAGTATAGAAGATGTAATACAAATAAGCAGTGTAGAAGAATGCAACAGTGATCTTTAACTTTCCTGTTGTTTTCACACAATGAATGTGGCTCTGGTATTTCTTGACATCAATGTCAAGTTAGAAGCAATACTGGTGAAACAGGTGCTATTGTCTGACAGTTTTCTTTTATGCAAAATTTTTATATTTTTCATTTTTGTAGTTTTTATTTAAATTCTAGTTAACATACAGTGTAATATTAATTTCAGGTGTACAATTTAGCACTTCAACACTTAAATACAATACCTGGTGCTCATCACAACAAGCACCCTCCTTTATCCCCATCACCTATTTAACCCACCCCCCCCCCATCTCCCTTGTGGTAACCATTGGTTCTCTGTAGTTAAGAATCTGTTTCTTGGTTTGCCTCTTTTCTTCCTCTTATGATTGTTTCTTTTGTTTCTTAAATTCCATATGTGAGTGAAATTTACTTGAAAATTGTAAAATATGTGCAAGAACTATATTAGAATGAGCAGTTACTAAAATGGTAATTCTCCGAAAGGGAGGATATATAATCGAAGTTTCAACAATGAGTGATGTTTGTGCCTGAGCAGGTTCAGTGATCCCTTTGCACAAGGATTTAAACTTGGCCCTGCTAGTAAGGTAGGCTTAGCCATCATAGGAGATTTTAGAGGAGGGACTAGCTGCCTGTTTCAAGCTAAGACACAATTGAGACTTGTGACCACCTGTCAGATCTTTTGGAAACAAATTGTTTTTAAATCAAGGGTCAAAATGAATGACCCCAAATCAGTGTTCACAAAAAATAAAATATCATAAACTGCAGACTAACTATGAGATGCTTTCGAGAGGAAATGGGTATTGTTCCATAATGAAATATTGGACAATATTCTTTGCATATTAAAACTATTAGAGGGCATGTACTGGTGATTTCACTTTTCTTTTCCTTGTAAGTCATCGAATAAGATTTGTGACTTAATTTGTGTGAATTTTAATTATTAAAATTAGATCATTCTTATAGTGAGAGTGACCAGAAATCTATGGTGTCTTCTCAGATTTTTTTGTTCAAGCAAGGACAAAAAGAAGTAGTACCATGCAAAAGAGCCTACTTAGAGTGATCGTAGAAAAATAAGGTGGAACTTTTTCCATTTAAACTCTATACCAAATTCAGGTCATTTGGTCACCATGTCACTGATTGGGTGGGTGGTCGAGAAAGCAACCATAGGTCTTCTACCTTCCAGAGAGTCTATAATTTGGGTGACAGAGTTGTCTAAGGTCTTTGGGATGACTTTTAACTCCCCCAAACAGCATTCTTTCTGTACTTTTTCTTTACTCATCCTCTCCCATCCCAATCCGAGTGTTCTCAGTAACCAAGTGCAGCCATTCTTTGGTCCAGATGTTACCTGGCTTATTGTAACTCTATGGGTTTTCTCCTGGTAACCCATAGGCCCCATGCATTCAAGACTTATACAAGTGCATCTCTTCTTAGGCATGTCTGAGCATGTTTCTAGAAGTCACCTGTAAGACACATGGATGCTCTCATTGCCCTGACTATATCCCTTTGGGTTCCTCTGGCTGCCCAATCTGTATGTGGGTTGCAGACAGGAGTGGTGAGGAACTCATTCCCCTGGGGGCATCTCTCAGCCATCTTGTCTAGTCCTTATCCAGCCAGTGGCAGATGAAAGTTAATGTATAAAAATTGCAGCTTCCTAGTTCCTGGCTGGGATATATGGGACAGAGGTGGTAGATGACTCTGAGGCTCTTTAAACTGTCTTCCAGAGCTGCGCAGCATGATTGAGACTCAGTCGTCCTCAGCAGTAACTTGCTCATTATCTTATCTTGTGTCATTGCCCTCCTTTCCCTGAAATATTTCCCTACTTCCCTGCCATTGCTTTGTGGGACTACTCTCAGCTCAGGTACTTGCCCTCAAGTCCCTACCCTAGGGTCTGCCTCTTGGTGGAACCCAACCAAAGACAACATATTTTTCATTTCAAAAATGACATGGCATGCCGTACCAATGTTGCATTTGATCACAAGAGAAGTCTCTTCAGGAATTAGTGATCCATAGCACTGAGGAACAACCATAAATCCCTAGCGCTACGCAGAGCTAGGAGAATGTTTAGATATGCCATAGCCTGCCCTCCACAGGACTCTGGCTGCCATTTTGATTCCATCTGCAATGAGCACAGCTTTTCTTTGTCTTTCTGACCAGGGGCAGACTACTGACAGTTTTTCTATCAGCTGACCAAAGTGAGTAATTTATAAACAGTCACTTATTTATATGATATTTTGGTTTACTCACTGGACAAAGGGTGGTGTCAGGTACGCTTTTTCAAAGATCTAGAACAGAGAATCTTGTCCTCAAAGGAGAATTTTACCTCTGAGCATCTGTATGTGAAAGTTCCTGCACTTGTGGGGAAGAGCACTGGGTGTTATATGGAAACCAACCTGACAATAAAGTTAAAAAAAAATAATAATAAAAATTTAAAAAAATAAGCTAAAAAAAAAAAAAAGAAAAGAAAGTTCCTGAAAGCTCTTAGAGCCCACAGGTCAGTTTAGTAATAACCACATCACCATAGAAATGTCCTAGGAGCTCAGATGTGTTCTAGTTAATCTCTACACAGGACTATAAATATCCACATATATGGATTCATACAGATACCTAAGAGATTTGGCTCTTAAACTATTCTCATCCTAAATTCCTGTGTACTTCAAACTTCACAGTAACAATTATGAGATACAAGGGATCAAAAAGTCATTTTGGATAAAGACTTAGAATCTCAATAATCCATTTATCTCATTCGAGTTACCAAAGATCCCTTTCTCCAAGCCAGTTTGCAAGATGTCTCTTGCTTATCGGAAGTTTCATTGCTGGCTTCCAAGTCATTAAACACTTGAAGCATGAAGGCTGGGGAAAGGACTAATTGTTGGTTTGGTGAAGTTGCAATGGAGATTAGAGAACCCAAGAGAGTTCAACTGCCAGATACAGGCACAAAGGAAGAACAAGGGTAGAGGTAGGAGAAACCATTAAGAGTCTGTTTGAAATCAATTGAGTGCCCATCTGCCATTGAACTTCACGGTAACACTGATTACAGGTAATTGGTATTTGGCTGAGTAGATAATTAGGCTGGTCATAGAATGAAAGGAAGCGAAGGACTGCTGAATTTATCCTGCATCCTGATTCCCTCCTCTTTCTGAAGCAGGGTTTGAGGAGTGCTATGTGGCAGACGACCTCCCACGTCTTCTGCAGAGGGGAGGGTGTCTATAGAGCAGTGACACCTCCTGACTCAAAACAAACGAAGCAGTACCTGAGAAGAGAAATATTAAACTACAGACCTTAATTATAAGAAACAAAGGCAATAAAGCCTCGTGGCTCTTTGGGAACAGTTTGAAATATCACTTTGATGCAAATGAAATTGTTAGTGTGAGGGGATGCTTTCCTAAACACTCAGAAGGCACATCTTCACTAATGGAACTGAATCCATGCTGTCTCTGCACCTCCAGTGATGGGGTTGTATCTTCACTGACACAGCTATACTTTACACTTAATTGAGACTCTCATCACTTGGCAACCATCATATTTGCAGGACTGGCTAAAAAGATGATGAGTTGAAATTCAGATAGCACTCATTTTTGCCAGGCAAAATCATTTTCATATGATAACACATTTAACGATGCTGGATGGTTTTTTACAAGGAGGCGAGGAGATCTAAGGTTGAAATGTTTAAGTGCCCCTAACTCACTCCTCATTCCTATCCTGTACACAAGCCCTGTGAGTTTCTACTTCCCTGTGTGTTGGAAGGAACTACCAGTGTTTCCCAGACTCTGCATGCACCTGGCTTTGTGGGGAGACTAAGAAGAAGGGGCCATCACTGGACAGACAAGCATACTCTCGGCACCAGGGAAAGAAGCCCCCAGCAGGAGAACCCTGTGCCCACAGGACAGGTGAGCAGCCCACAGAAATGGAGGGGACCTGAGTCAGGATTAGTTACCAAGCAAGTGAACACACAGGCATCTTGTGTTCCTAAAGGCCTTGGACAGTCTCAAGTCCACTTTGCAGAAACTGATCAAGTTCAGAGAACTCTGTCATCTCCTAAATAACAGAGTCCACACAGGAGAAGAAGAGAATCTGAGCAAGACATTTCAGTTGCTCTCAGAAGAAATCTAATTTGGAAATAGAAAAGCAACAGGGTCTGCTGTCTGCTAACTCTGCATTTTCACCCAACCCTTATCCTTGGTTTCTACCATGGCTATGCTATAGCCAGTTTTAGACTACTCCACCTCCCCACAGGGTACTAGCTTCTCTCTCACCTTGGTGTCTGTTTCAGTATTTGGAACATCCTTATTCCAGTTCCTGCCCCACCCCTGCACCCCCAGCATCCTCAGTCCATTTACCTCCCATCTCAGTTCAGAGACTTCTTTGATCCCAAGAAGAATGGAATGGATAATCTCTCTCTCTCTCTCTCTCTCTCTCTCTCTCTCTCTCTCTCTCTCTCTCTCTCACTCACACACACCATACAGCAGTCTTCTCTTCATCCAAGCACTTGTCATGCTCCACTCCAATGATCTATTTATTTATTTATTTCTCTGACTACTCATGAGGACAAAGGCCCTATAATGTGCTTCAACACATTCTCAGTGCTGGGAGCCTGGTGGACATATAGCATAACATAAATGGATAAGTGAATCCACCTTGGTGACCCAGAATTGTGTGTGGCCATACCTGGAGCCAGAGTTTGCAGCATTTGAAATTAATCACCATATATTTATATGTGTAGCCCCATGCTTTAGAAAACCATGAAACCTGGGGCAACCCTGACCCAGTCAATATCCAGAGTAGCCACTAGATGGTGAGAATCATGTGAAGTATTATTTTTAGAATTCAGTGGAGGAAATCAGAACTCAAAATGACATGATAAAATTGGAAGTGTCAGAATGAAACCCACCGCAGAAAAGCACAAGGAACCATGGTTTGGGAGGAAAAGTAGTTTACAAGTGAGATGGAAAATGATAAAGTGTCATTTGATAATTCCAAGAGGGACAATGTGATGTAAGCTTCCCTAAAATGAGAATCTTGGCAGTGTGTAGACTTGATGTATGCAATAGCTGGTCTCTGAGAATCACCCATGTACTCTGAGCCTGGCAGTTGGCTCCCAGCTGCCCATTTGTGCGGGGCTAGGGCTGAAGGTGCTCTTCCATCCTGAGCAAAGCTGTACAGCCTGGGGACAAGATAGGCCGGTGGTTCCAGTGAATCAACACCCCCAGTGACCGCTTTCCTCCCACTTACCTTGGTGAAATAGTTCTGAGGCCTGTTTTCCACCGTTTTCCAGAATTCCTGACAGGAGTGAGCTCCATCACACACTGCTGTAACTGGCTAACTCACTCACTCACCCTTAATTAGCTCTCTTCCCCTTCCCATATAACTTCCTTGAAAGTGGTCCCGGTATTTCTCAAATAAACTCGTGCTCAGTCCTGGTTTCAGCATCTGCCTCAGGATCTAACCTCACAAATGCATCAGTCAGGGTACAGGTAAGAACGAAACCACTCCCGTTGGTCCAAATGAAGAAGCTATAATGCAAGAGATGCCTCTACAGGGTGTGGAAGCAGAGGTTTGAAGAAGCAGACAAAAGATGGTGAGACCCCTAGGGACTAAGAATAGCAGGAAGCCTTTTCTGTCTCTGGGCTTAAAGAGATATGAGGACCACAAGTGTGTTTCCAGGCACTGTCATTATGGAAGGAGGCAGCTATTTCCAGAGACAAAGTGTCAAAGCGGGAAGAGAGAAGGAAAGACCCCAAGTTTCATTTCCTCCTGCCCTCATGTCATCTGTCAGTGCTGCCCTCGTGGCCAAACCCATCTGGACACCCGTCACCAAGGGAATATGGGCCACATAGTCCACATGGGTCAGCCTCCAAGGGCACAGAGAAGGACAAATAATTGGATTTGGCAGAGCACACAAAGAATAAATAGCCCATATAGTATTCCCCCTTATCATACTAGAGTCTCGGCTCCTGCTGCTACCACATCAGATTATAGATTCTTTTACTAAAGAACTTGAAGAGCCTTTCTTAGCCACTATAGAGATGATTAAAAAGTCAAAGCATTAAACCCTATTAAGAAAAAAAAATCAAGGCTCATTTAGCTCAGAGAAGAAGTCTGAAGGGTCAATTAATATTGTTCATTGCATGTGGCAATGTTTTGCTAATCAAGAAGATGGGTTCCAACATAATAGATTTTTTTTCCATCAGATATTTCAAGGGCAGGGATGGAAATAATGCAGGCAGAATGGGGCTGCACTTCAGAACATAGATGATGCAGTTGACAGATAAAAGGATCAGAAATAAGCAGCAGAAGTAGCATCACCAGCTGACATTTACTGAGCACTTGCTATGAGCTAGACACTTTTCTGTGACCACCCTAAGTATTACCTCTTAAAATCTGTAAAACCGCCCAATTACGTAGATATATCTCTTTTGAATCAGTTTGCTAGGGTTGATGTAAAAAGGTATCACAAATTAGCTGGCTTAAACAATAGAAGTTTATTGACCCTTGGTTCTGGAGGCTAGAAGTGTCCAAGGTCAAGGTATCGTCAGGATTGGCTCCCCTCCGAGAGCTCTCAGGGAAAAAGCTGTCCCATGGTTTTCTCTTAGCTTCTGGTGGTTTATTGGCAGTCTTTGGCATTCCTTGGCTTGTGAGTCTCTTCCTTCATTTCACTGATGTTTTCCATGTGTGTGTTTTTGTTCCCTTTCTAGAAAGATACCAGTCATATTAGATTTGGCCCATGCCAGTATGACCCCATTTTAACTAAGTACATCTGTAACAACCTTATTCAATGAAGGTCATGCTCTGAGGCATGAGGGATTAGGACTTAAACATAAGAATTGAAGAGATCACAATTGAGCCCATAACCGTTGTCAGATGAGAAAATGGGAGTCTACAAGAATTTAAGCAACATGAAGTTTACCCAACTAGAAAATTCCTTATGGGTATCCAGTGTTCTTAAAAAAAAAAAAAAAAAGTCAGCATGGGGCCAATGTTCTGGAAAGGCAAAGACAGAGTTGGATTGAGATTAGAGATATTAGGACCAAGCCGTGTTGAAGAAGGAAAGAGATTAAATGTGGGGCTGCAGTGAGAGCATGTGACTGTAGACCCTGAGAGGTTGAGGCAGCAGGGGATCCCAGAAGAAGGAAGAGAATCTGGGTAGATCTTCTGTACAGCAGCCCCTCAAAGAGCAAGGGGCATTTGCCATGGCAGGCATGCTCCAACCCCACACCAAATGCCCTACATGACCATCAGATCTGCCTTCTAGCCAGCTACTGGTCACAGAATCTTCCATCTATTTACTGGAACAGGGGGAACTCTGTACTTCAAGCTAAGAAGCTTCAAAATACGAATGCCTGATTGAAGAAACACTTTGCATGAATGGGTTTAATTTAGTCATTAGTTTTTTGATGGGGGTAGAGAACAGAGATTTATTTATAGAAAGCAACAGAAGCCATTCAGGGTGCAGTAAGAACACCCCTGGGATGAGAGAAAAGGGCAGGGAAAAGAGGGTCAACATGTCGCAGTAACAAACCAATATGCCCAAATTATTGACGAAAAAGAAAACTGGCAAATCATCAATAGGTTCCTTTCTGCACATTTTCAAACATTGAATGCTGCCCATTCTTGCAGACTTCCATATCTTGATGACTCTCTTCAGTGCCTTCTGATGTCTGATTTTAGGTAAATCACTGTAATAAACAACTTCAAAACTCTCCGAGCCTTAATGCAAGAGGTGTTTATTCTTCATTTCCTGGCTCAACACAGGAGTTACAGCCCAGCAGCCTTCCATATATTCATTCAGGAACCAGTATCCTTAGGGATTTTTCCCAGAGTCACATGGCTAATGCACATGGCATACCCAGAATCTGAACCTAAGCTGTTTCCAGAGAATACCTGTGCTCTTAACAAGCTCCAGATCCTGATTTTCCTTTCTCTAGAATGATAATTGGCTAACTTCTGTAACAAAATGTCTTCATTCCCAGTGGCCTAGCACAGTGAAAGTGTATTTCTCATTCACATCATATTGAACTGTGAAGTCCTGCTTGGCAGCCTTCCGAATGCACCATCAGGGGACTCAGGCTGTTTCTGTCTTGTGGTTCCACTCTTTTCTTTTCTCAACTAGTATATGAGGAAGAAGAGCTTGAGAATCACTCAGGGGAATTTGATGGGCCATGTCTGGAAACAGGATAAATCATCATACATATTTTATTGAGCTGAACTTGATCACATGACCACACCTAACTGCAAGGATGGCTGGGAAGTGTAATTTAATGGGGTGCCCAAGAGAAAAAAGCCATTTCCATCACAACTTTGTATCTCAGACCAGGATATGTGTACAATATAAGGTGGAGGGAGAGGCAAAAGATTGGACCCCCCTCCAGGTTTCACAATGTCTTGTAAAAATCATTTAAAAATCTTATTTATCTTCATTGATCCTGCATTAATAGAAACTACATTGCATCTGCAAACGTAGGCAGCTTCACTTTCTGAGATCTCTGAGAAATAAAAATTATCTTCAACACGGATGAATTAGTTTGTAGAAAATTCATTCCCAAGAGAATGGCTAATTGAGGTCTCCCTCTGTGTAAAAATATAATTATTCAGAGTGTTGGACATGTATTTTTCCATTCCTTTTGAGAACAGAACCAGAGGCAGGAGCCTAAATTGCAGCATGAGATATTTTTGGTGAAAAAGAAGTTTAGAGAGAGAATATGTGAATATTTGAGCAGAATTCCTCTGTAGGTTCGTGAAATTGCCTCTGGAGGTTTCTAATGAACAATGTAGGATCGCATCACTCCCTCAAGAGAAGAGTATCAGCCAACCTATTAGTACTCAACTATTAGTACTCAACCTATTAGTACTCAGTTTACTCAAGTATAAGGTTTTAAACCTGGGCACCCTAACATCTGGAAGGGTGTTAGAGTAAATGCTAACTCTGCAGCTGCTTTCATGGAATCTATAAAGCTCCTTGCTAGAGCTTGAACACAGTTAGGATTTGTGATCCATGGATCCTTCCATGTATAGAACGTTATCATTCCAATGGATAAGGAGCTGTTCCCAAGATGGTAACCACCTCTTTGCCTCCTGCTAAGGTGATTGTCGTGATAGATGTCCTTTCTTAAATCTGTGTAAGAACATGAAGAACCTCAAGAACACAAGGCAGCCCAGACTGTGGGGCTTACCTCGGTGGGTTCCCCATTTACTCAGGACCTGGGGTCCTCAGTTTTTTGTAGCCCTAATTTTGAAGTTTCAATTTCCCAGACAAGAAGACTACTATAATCTCAGTTTGGCATCTTCAGACTTTTGGCCACTGCTTTGTGCATGGCTTTTGAAGTTTTGGTTCTGTAATTTTCCTGAATCAGTAAATGCCTTGAGAAGAAATGAAGCTCAGAATGTCCAATTCATGCGCTTCCCTTCTCTCTGATAGCCTGCTCCCTCAAGTTCTGGCTGCCTTAGTAGCTTTCTGGTGCCTGTGAACGTAATTTCAAAACTTGTCGTTTAGGTGGAAGAGCTTGTATTCTACCCTTTTCAGAAATGAAGAAAAAGTTTTTAAGGTGTATTTTAATGGTGGAATTCTAGCCACAGGAAAAGGTCAGTGGTAAAAATGTTTGTGATAAGGGAGATTTGCTTGAGATTTTCCAATCACAACCTGTCAGTACCAGTAATTCTACCTATTGGCACAGCCACCCTGACTGATTTGCTTATGTACCATTAGAAGAAATGCATGTAATAAAATTCTATAAACAAACAAAAAGCCATGAAATAGTCCTATGCTATATAATTCATTTTAAATCATTTACTAAGGGCCGTTAGCATGCCAGGTGAAAGATCATATGCATATTGGTTATTAAAACTGAACACCACCAGCTTTCTTTGATCTTGGAAATTTTGTTAATTTTTAAGTTTGACATTTCTGAGCATAAGGCTCTGGTAACAAAGAGTGGGGTGGAATCTCCATTCTGCTAACTTGCAAGCTGTGTGACTGTGTCCTGTTATTTCATGTCTCTGTGCTTCACTCAGCCTTTTCATCTGGAACATAGAGGTAATGCTATGTGTTTCATAGGATACTAATGAAGCTCAAATAATACTATTATAAAATGTGTCTGGATTTCTTCTCCCCATATTTCTCAGAGCATTTGAAAGAATGTCTCAAAGCCGAGAAACTATGAAACCCAGCAGAAAATATATCTAGGAGGTTAGAAAGCTAGGAGCTTTCAACAGTCCCAGTTTCTTGGGGCTTGACAGATGGAAAGGAGATCCAAGGACAGCCCAGTAAACAGGAGGACTCCAGCCCAGGAATGAAGCATGCTAGTTATATAGACTAACCATCAAGAACACACTTTGAAACCAGCTTAGAACAATCTCAGTGCCAGAAAGAATTCATTTTTTATTCCCTATTGTAACTACCTACCATAAACAAGTAATACTTCATTGTAAGAATATCAGCCAGAGCTTCAAATTATCACCATTTCCTTATCTACTGCCAAGCATTTAATAAAAAATTTACCATAAATGTGAAGAATGGGATCAAATTACTAAAAAATAAAAGAAACAAAACAGGTAATAGAAACATATCCACTATCATTGGTGCTGTTTTAGATGGACTTTAACACGGCAGTGAGTAAAATGTTCAAGAACAGAGATAATCCAGTGGATAGCATCTTCAGAAAACTGAAATCTGTTGGAAGACTCAACTGGAGATCATGTAACTGAAAAATATGATGACCAAAATTGACAACTTAATAAGTGGGTTTACATTTAATTTAGCAGGTGAAATAGAAAATAGAACTAAGAACATAGGTCAATAAAAAAATCACCAAACCAGCGGCACCTGGGTGGTTCAGTCAGTTAAGTGTCTGATTTCAGCTCACATCATAATCTTGTGGTTTGTGAATTCAAGCCCCGCATCAGGCTCTGTGATGACAGCTCAGAGCCTGGAGCCTGCTTCAAATTCTGTGTCCCCCTCTCTCTCTGCCCCACCCCTGCTTGTGCTCTCTCTCTCTCTGTCTTTCAAAAATTAATAAACATTTTTAAAAAATCCCTACACTGAAGCATAGACAGGAAAATGGGTGAGGCATATAGAAAGGAACATAAATTCCAGGCTGGAAATGCTAAGGAGTTAATGTGCCAGGTATAGTTCCCAACCAATAAACAGTGGGAATTGTTGATAAATATATGACTTCCTTACCTCTCGGGTGGGACAATTCTGGGGTACACTCACCACCACCTTCCCAGGATCCTCTTCAGGATGGATTTCCAATTACTCCTGGCATAACTTGCTTGAAAACACAACCCTCTGTTGGCTGCTTTTTCCTTCCTGTCGCATTTCCTTACACACACTGTCCATGCCTCTTGAGATTACCTTCCCAGTAAAACATTTGAATTCAAACTCTTGTCTAAGGGTCTGTTTCTGAGAACCCAAACTAAGTGCCCTGTCTGTGCTTCCCTACTAGAGTTGTAACCAACTTAATTACAATTGGCTATCTCCTCTGGGAACTCTTTGAGGGCAGGGACTCTGCCTTTGCCTCTGTGTCCTAGGCCATTGCATGGTACCTGGCGCATAAGAAGTGTCCAACAAGGCCTCAAGTAACAGTTGTCACATCGATGAGTGAAGCTTGATTTGAAACCCATCATCCACACTTTCAGGGCAGGGCTGCCTTTACAGACTACCCAGGTATAGTTTTAAAAAGAGGGCAGAGAGAACTCTGAGCTCTCAGGACAGGCCTGGAATTCATGCTGCAGGGAGTGTCCTCCATTCATGTACCAGGATGTCAGAAGAGCCCTGAGGGCTTGGGAGAGGCACATGGGGCCTCTGTGGAAGATGGGCAAGGCTGAATGACAAGGGATATCAAGATTCCAGAGACAGGCTTTTGTCTATCAAAATTTTTCCTGGAACCAGCCTTGCTTAGAACATGAAAAGATGCTTTGTTATATTGGCATTTTATTTGCAATCAGTAATATGATTGTAAAATCAAGAAACAATGATGCTGGGAAATGAAAGCACTGTCCTCTATTCAGAAATTGTCACTGAAGGCAAGTGGGTTCTGTCACATCACTGTGTCAACATCACTCTGCTGTTGTGTCCTACTTAGATAGAATGCCTTCTTAATCTGGCATCCCCTGGAAGATAGCCCTTCCTTTATTCCTTTAGCATCTTTCTCGGTCTGCAGTGTGACAATTGCTATGTAAGTCACTGGGAGATGAAAAAACATGGTATTTATCGTCCAGAGACATAGGTGTAAATGGTAGAGACAGACACATAGACTCAGAATATGCTAAAGACTGAAAATAAGGAAAGCCTGAAAGGTTGATATTCAAACTCTGCCTTGTAACTCAAGGGAAGACTTCCTCAAGCTTGTTCGTCCCAAACCACTGTTAAAGGTACATTTTCCAACAGGAAAGATCTCAAGCAAGGAGCTGTGACATCAAGACATGAGGTCATGAAAAGACCATGGAATGTTTTGGGAAAAACACGCATCTTGTTATAGTGGAAGCATGAAGTTACGTGGAATCAGTAACAACTGGACTGGAATGCGGTTTTAGCCTTTGTTTATGCCACAGGGTGGTAATCTGGTGAGGCCAGATTTCCAGAGTGATCTCGATCATATTGAGCTTACAGATCTCAAAGCATTGCAAAAACTCTTAGGTGAAAATAGCTGTAATCCCCGCAAGTGAAAGAGTCACAGGTACTGTTACTACTATTACGGTCTGTTGCTACATGCATAATTTAAGGAGATAAGCTCTTTCTATTAATGGTTAATAACAAAATTATAATTTTTCCTATCCAAGCTCCAGCCCTTTAGGATTAGGTGAAGAACCCAGGGATGAGAAATTGGCTGGCTGGTGTTCAAGAGTTTAGACATTTTTTAAAAGAATTTTTTTTAAGTTTATTTGTTTAGAGAGAGAGAGAGCACACACACGCATGTGTTGGGGAGGGGCAGAGAGAGAGGGAGGGAAAGACAGAATCTGAAGCAGGCTCTGCCCTGTCAGCAGCAAGACTGACACAGGGCTCGAACTCACAGACCATGAGATCATGACCTGAGCTGAAATCAAGAGTTAAAGACACTTAACTGACTGAGCCACGTTGTGCCCCCAAAGCATTTAGACTTTTTATCTACAAGCAAGTGGGAGCCAGTAAATGTTGGCAAGGGTGGGATTGTGGTGATCAACAGACCTCTCCTGATAAACTCATGTGGAGGGCCGCCCACCACAGCATGGGTGGAGGGCCAAGCTCCTAGTCATTCAAACTGGAACAAGGAAGAAGAAGCAAACACCACTGAGGGTCTACTCAGCCCCAGCACTCTTCTTTTCCTTCCAGCAAGTGCTGCTAGGGCTGGAATGCAAAACCCAGGGTATGGATGTGATGCATCTCATGAGAATGCCAAAGTATGTGAGATTGGTCAGAGGGGAGAGTTCAAGTGTGGAGGAAAAACTGAACTTCGTATTAATGCAGAATATATTTCCGAGGGAAAGGCAATATTCTTATTTTGTAAGTTACGAGAGACTGTGCCCCTATTCCCCTTGGGCAGAAAAGAAAAATTACAATTTTGGTGTGTCCCTAAGGATGTGGCTATTAGTTTTTTTAGGAAAATATATTTGTTTTCATCTGGCTTTAGATATTCTTCAGTGGAGAAATGTTAGTGCCCCTCAAACACTAGCCAACAGCCATTAGGACCCACTCTTTTCTCATTTTATTGCTAGAATATCAGATATATATTTAATACATAAAATTCACCGCTTGAAAGTAAATACATATGGAGCATATAAAATATAAATATATATAAACATTTTGAAGATCACCCAATATGCAAAACTCTGAACAAAATTATAAGAGTTGATTGACACAGTTTCTTTTGCCCGCTGGGAAGTGATTCATCACCAATCAGGATGATTTTATATCAAAGAAAAGACTGTGTATCATATATATGTATGTATTTCTATGTGTGTATACCGAACTACCCTTTCAATACTCCCCTAAAGGCTTCCTTTTATTTGTTGCTTTGGAAAGAATTTTCATACTGAAAAGAAATGTCAGAATTCACATTTTTTTTCCCTCTACCTCTTTTTCCCTAACCATATTTTCCAGCAAAGCTGAAATGGAAACCACCCCCTTTTCTTTCTTAAAAAAAAAATGGCATCAGTAATGTTCAGATAGCTCTGAGGAATAAGGATCCTATTGGATACTCTTATTTGGGGTGGGGGAAGACAGTAATCATAGTTGATTAGGCCTTTCAAAAATAAGTTATAAATTTAAAAATTATTGTGTACTGTATTTTATATATTCACAAAAAAGATGTGTATTGATCCAATTTCAATAATTCATATATTTCCTAAAGGAATTATTTGTTTCAATGTCTTCTTTACTGATTTACAGTTACAGTTGTGCTATAAGGGAGTGTCATAGAATTGGAAAATAAACATTGCTCATAACAAGTTGTCACCAAATAGCCTGTGACTAACACAATAAGCAGCAAGACACATGGTATTCGTTGACTAATTGTTTATTATCCATAAACATTTTGGATGGCTGTATTTGCTTTCTTTCTTTAAAAGCATTCCTTTCTCTGGTACATTTAAAATTTTTTTTCAGTGTACTTCAATTTTTTTTTTAAACTTTATAGTTTATTGTCAGGTTGGTTTCCATATAACACCGAGTGCTCTTCCCCACAAGTGACCTCCACCAAGACCATCACCCCCCATTACCTTTCCCCCTTCCCCTTCCCCCCTCAGT